>JAQOOD010000006.1:8897782-9219797 GCA_029633175.1 Citrus glauca | reverse complement strand
ATGAGTTATACTATGAACAATAGTTTCATGTAATAAAAAAAAAAGATTATTCCCTTTCTTCTTCTTATATCATGGCAATTTTTACTTCTTTTTTTATTATTCCCTTTCTTCTTCTTATGTCATTGCAATATTTACTTCTTTTTTTATTTGAATGATTAGGAAAGAGTGTAAGAATATAAAAACTCATAAGCTTATGGTATACTAAATTTAACTTATAAATCATAATAGACAATAATTTAACTAATAATTATTTATGTACCTATTTTAGTCATTTCAGCTAATGATAATATTGTGATTATATAAAATGTAATAAGTGGATGGTTTTATACAAAAGGTGAGGGGAATATCGCCACCATTCTTCTTCTTTAATTTCTTTTAGGGTAGATATACTTTCACCTCAGTATCTTTGTAAATCCATTACACTTTTAGAATATAATTATAATAAGATCACATTGTTTTTAAAATATGCAAATCAACAAAACTTTTTGACAATAAATCAATTAAATCAATCTTATAATTTTTTTTCGATTTAGATATCTTTAACTATTAAGATTGCTCTAAGATAAGTTTTATTTGACTATTCTACCCTAAAATTGAAATGATTAAATGGTCCAAGAAATATGAGCTCTTGTATGTAATAGTTTAATTATTGAATTTTAATTGATTAAATCTCCAGGCTTCATTTATTTGCTTTCTTAAAAAATAATAACTCATTGTAATTATTTATTGGAAATGAGGTGAATGAGGTGGATTTACAAAATTTGCTAGGGAAAAAATCAAGGTTTTTTTTTTATGTTTATGTTTTTTATCTAGTAAAACTATACTATAGTTATTATTTTTTAACAATTATTTAGTCATACTTTGTAATTTATATCTCAAAACTAATTTGATATTAAGAGAATAGACATTAAACTATTTAACTTCATTTTTTTGTAGTTTTAACAATGGTCGTCTGCCTCGCATAGGGGCAACAATTTGATTGGACCACTATAAAGAAATTATAATTGGTATTTTTTTACTTTCTTCCCATGAGTTTTGGGCTTTTTGCACTTAGATGATAAAGATCCGTTTATTAGTGAAAACCGCCCTACAAATTGCAAACGTTAGTTCTCTGTTAGTTAGTTGTGGGCACTTTGGTAATCTCATTTGACAAGCAAAAGTTTTACACTTTTTGGTTGACATGAGCCAATGAGTTGTCAAATCAGTTTGAAAAATTTTGTCTTAATTTATAAAGCAAACTTTATAAAACAATTTAAAGTGGCATTTTCTCTTTTGCGAAGCACGGTTGTGGCTTTTTCTGTTTCAACAAGCATGGTTAAGAGCTATGTTTAGAAAGTAAAAAAAAATCTTATTTGTTGTAGAGCAGTATCCATTACTTGTGTAAAATGAATAAGAAACACAAGACCTGCATTATGTATCGCTCTGAATTTCGTCGATGCTCCAAGAATCTAAATCGCTTTGTTGAAGTCGGTAAAAGGTTAGTCTCTTACAATATTTTTTTTTTGGCCTAATTTGGAGTGTTTTGATACTACTCTAAGTGGAAAATGTCGAGTGGGTGCTTGATTTCTTGTTAATTGACATGATTTTGATAAGATTTGTAGAACTGTAGAGTAAATTTGTTTACTTTAAAGTAGTAAGACTCTTATCATAGCATATGTTATCAAACAACATTACAAGTCCATAAACTGTTAAAGACAATTTCAACTTTTATTTAGAAAGACGAGAAAAAAAAATTATCCAAATACACTTAGTCATTTATAAAATGTTTGTTTCAGAAATCATTTTTTTTCATGATTGTTTGTAGAAAATAGAAAACTAACTTTGAGAAACAATACTAAACACCCTTGAATATTATTTAATGTTGTAATGTAATTAATGGATTATCTTCTTACTTGTTTTAGGATGATTTGAACGTTGATATTATAGTCACATTCTTTGCATTTAGTATTTATTACATTTTAGCTTTTTCTTTATTATATGTATCATTTTTTATGTTGTTTTATGGCATTGCAGTGTGATGTATTATGATGTTAAAGTAGTATTTTGGTTTATATGATTTATCGTTAGGGTTACAATTGTCTTTTTATTTATTGAATTCAATTGTAAATGACCCATATTTAAGGGGTATAATAGTAATATTATGATTGTTATAAACTTGGCGCCAAATGTTTCAGATGTGAACAAATCTAGTAGGGGCATTTTAGAGTTTTAACTTTCACTAACAGTCAATCATAAATTAACTGACGGTAGGGGATTTTCATTAAAAAATGGATTTTCGTCATCGAAGTGTAAAAATCCCAAAACATAAGGGAGGAAAATAAGAATTACCCTAATATAAAGTTAGTCAAATAGAAATGGGCCAAAGTTAGGGGCTTATAATAAAGAAACCATAAATTGAGTAGACTTTCACATATAAATTGTTGAAACGAGAGGATAATTAGAATCTAATATAAAATTTCAAATTTTTCCTTATTGTTTCTGTTTTTTTGACCTTGAGCGGTGGAAGAGTAGAAAACTATCAACAGATGTAATTTTATTTTGTTGCGTTGTAGGATCATATTTTGTCATTATTTCATTAGCATAACGGAGAAACAAATTCATGAGAGCAAAGATAATTAATTTAACAAAGCAAGAACTAAAATTAGTTAAAAAATCAGAATATATATATAGAAGTATATAAAATAAAAATAAACATATAATTAAATTGCATCAACATCCCATTCAAAACCATCCAAGCCCCTGTTCAACCAAATTGGCAGTGCCTTGCAAATTAATCACCATTATCAATCATAATATAATAAATTAAGGTATCTAATTATGAACTTCAATTTCATTATGAATATTATTAATAAGACAAACACAATTAATGGATGTTCATTGGCTTAAAACAAGAAGAAATTTGTCTGCATTTGTTCCATCTAGATAAAGGATGATTTGCAGGCACATTATGGTTTTCTTAGATGCACTAGTTTTACAGCCAAATAATAATAATAATAATAAATTAAAAATTAAAAAAAATTTACGCACTGCAAACAAAGAAGAATACTAGTAATAACATAAACACATTTAATGACACTTATTAATGGAAATATTTGATGCGTGGTGAAACTTGTGGCAAGAAAGCAGATACCATAAAATACTCCCGACATTTTGCTCATATCCGTGTAGCCGCACAACCATTCTATTTTATCGATACAATTGAAAATTATATATTGTAAGTGACCGAACAGAAAATATAACCACTTACAGATGCCGCATATTCCATAAAATTTATTTATTTTTGAACAGCCATAAAATTTCTTAATTCAAATAACTGATGTATTTCATATTGATAACCTAGTTCACATCGACTCGGGATTATAAATCAGTTTCGGATAAAATTTATAGTTAAATTTAAAATTGAGATCAACGATCATCAAATGATTCTCACGAAAAACCTAGAGAAAATGAATAGTAATTAACTCGGAAATGTTGATAAGTAATAACACCTGGTTACTGACAGAACCATGTGTTGAGAACTCGAATGGGAACAAAAATAATTATTAAGTATAACAGTACAAATCATATTAAGAGAATGAATGGCGAGGATTTCGATTTGAAAAGCATTTTCTTGATAACGTTTCATCTCTCAGTCTATAAATAAGAGATGGAACCCTGAGAAACTATCTTTTTGCAATTTCTAGAATTATGTCAAGAGAAAATCCATATTCAAATTAGCTTTTGAAATCTCTAAATACTGACCTGAACGTCCTAGTGTTTTTTAGAGGCATATTATCACAGGATGAGTATTTTGTGCAACTAACCTATGCGGTACTTAGATAATTTTGTCGAATGTTGCTAAGTAAGTCTAGAGCTTCTCGAACTACAGATGAGAGCAATGGAGCCGAATAAGGAACTTGTATTGCACAAAGAGAGATTACAGTGCTTGTTGTTGAGTTTGTTGGATACAAATGTCTAATGTCATCCCATATTTATAGGGGAGGCTTGCCAAGCTCTAGAGATTCTAGAGAATTCTACCATTCTTAGCTATTTACATGTGCTGGAATTATATGGAGAATTCTAGAGTATTTACAAGCTCAAATGTGCTAGAGTTGCCAAGAACTTTCCGGAATTAGGCCAAGCTTAGGCACTTTTCGCCTTGTGTTGGCTCTCTACCCGAAATTATAAGTAATTGGGCTAGCGAATTGGGCGGTCCGCAATAATATGCTCGAGTCCATTTGACTTATTTCTAAAAGATTTGAGAATTTAATTCAGAATCATTAGAGGAACTAGGTCCCATTATCAATTAAGCACTTCCATAAATAGAATCACTTAGCAAACAAACTCCATATCTGGTTTTTCAAATAATTTTTAATTTCCTCCAATATTTTATATTTTATTAGTTTTAACAACTTGAAATTCTTTTGACAAATAAAGTGAAATTACTGTTGTAATCAAATTATAGTTTTCCTTTACAATAAGAATCCATGTACTTTTTTATCTCAAGCTTTCATTATCCGCAACTAACACACACATGAATATAAATTGTAAAGGTAAAAATTTATTCATGAAAAATATGTTGGAATCGAAAGGATACCATTTTGCATGAATAAATTATAAATTATAAAATATTGGTATTTTATAAAAAATGAATATCCCATAAGAAAAGAAAGAGTGACTTAAAAAAAATATTAAAAAGAAAGATAGCTATATTTATTCTATTCGATTAAAAGATAAGACTTCCAAACAGACATGAAAAAAATAAAGTAAAGTTAAAAGCAAAAAGATTTTTTTTAATTATTTAAAATTGTATTAGCTAAATTAACACGATGGAATCAGAATTGCTATAGATACACCTTGTCTAAGTCAAAACTTTGGAAATTTGAAGCTGATATATCACTGCGAGATCACCTGGAGAAGGAGCAGAAGATGCATCACAGTAGCCTCTCAATATGTTCCCTTCTTTGGCAGTGAATTTGAGAGAGGTGAGCATTGCAGGTCAGCAAATACGGGTGATGATATCAATAGCGTGACAACAGTTAGGGCCAATATTAGCCTGACTATTGAGGAAGAATATAACAATCTCATTTGAGCATGATTTCAGCTCCATTAATGCGTTCCAACACTCCCTTAGACCTCCGCTAGCTTCAAGTCTTGTTGCAAGATTGTAACCTGATTTCATATTGTTGTTGAAGCGATCATTCCTGCTGATTGCATTGCAATATTTGCCATGATCAAGTAAGTGATGACCAAAATGAAAAACACATGTTTTAGACTATTTTCTGTTATTTTATTTTGTGTTTATGTTTGCATGAGATATCATATTTTTTGTTATTATTTATAATTAAGGTGAGGTAGAGGAGAAGAGTGATTAAAAATATTTATAAATTATTGCTTAATTTATGATCAAGAAGGTTTTAATTAGAGAAGATAGTGAGTTTTTTGATGGACTGTTACATATTGATTGTATAATAACAATTAAATTAATTATGAAAAGATAAAAAGTTAAATTTGAAAGAAAAATTTTCTATTTATTATATAAAAAAATATATAAAAATGAGAAATAATAATACTATATTATTTTTTATAGTCTCAATTTTATATAAATATATAAATAGACAGATTAATGTGAAAGTAGCAGAGCAAGTCCCATATTTTTAATATAAGGACTCCATTTCTTCCAGAATTAAAGGAAAAGTTGGGGCAGTGTGCAGTCTAAAAAAAATCATAAAATTATTGACACAAACACCCCAACAATTTATTTTTTAAAAACATTATGATTGAGCCGAGCCGGTCGGTTCACCACTTGGAATTTTTTTTAATTATTATTATTTCATAAAAGAAAATAAGCATATTTTTTTTTCAATAAAAATAGAATTTGAAATCGCCTCCAAAGGGGCTCTCTTGGCGCCCACAAATTCCTTCATTTTGAACTAATCTTCTGTTACACTCTTTTCCTTCTCTCCCCCAGCCAGCAATGGCGTCTGCTTCTACCGAATCCTCTCTCCTCTCCAAACTCGAAACCTCCGATTCAACTCCAATCTACTCTCTCTTCGCCGACTATCTCCGCCCGTTCTCAGATCTGCAAAACGACAATTCAAAACCAAATCCAAAATCAAAACCAAAAGCAAAACCGAATCAAAACCTAATCCGTCCACTCGCCAAGAAATTCCTCACATTCCTCAACAACTCCATCACCATTCTCCCCAAACGCCTCTCCCATTTGCAATCCAAAGACGACCACCAAACCCTAGTCGACGAGCTCTACGACACCTACAGGCTTTGCTTGAACTGCCTGGAGTTAATCTCGTCGCAGTTGGCGTGCAAGCCGTACACGATTCAGTTGCAGAGGGTGAGGTTCGTGTGTTGCCTTGTGGCGTCGGGGAAGGGCGAGGATGCCGTGAGGGAGGGGCTTAGGGTTTTGGAGACGCTTAGAAGGATGGATTTCGAAGGGAAGTGCGGTGATTCGGAGTTTGGTAAGGTGTTTGTGGAGGCTGTGGCCGCGATAGTTCAGTGTGCGGCCGTGGGACGGAGTAAGGATTGTGAAGTTTATAGGAGAGTGCTTGGCTTGTTCCAAGAGGCTAAGTGTTGGTTCAGGTGATTTTCTTCTCTATTTCTAAATGAAATTATGTTTTTGCGTGACGTGAAATGTTGGCTGTTGATTGTTGTGCTTTTGCTCAACTTTGAAAGTGCAGTTACTAAACTATTTGATAAACACGACAGTAGATGCTGATCAAAAGCCCCGACACCTCATTCCAAAATGTAGCTTTAAGAAAATTGAGATTGTGTTAATTATTATTATGGCTTTCTGGCTTACTGTGATAGTTCTTTGTTTGTTTGTTTGTACATCAAACATGCAGAAAATAGAGTAGTTGAACCTCGCTATTTTCTAGGGTATTGTTGTATTGAAAATTTTGATGCAACCTTCCATGACTTTTACGAGCGAACTGAAAAATTCATTGGCTTAAGGTCTTAAGAGAATTGATTTTAGTTTCAGGGTGCTATCAGAGTGGTGTCTATGTGCTTCTTAATATGCAAAAGTATGTAACGACTTTGGATTTTAATTTTGCTAGAAGGTTTAAGCTTGCTGTTTAGACTTCACATATTGGTGTGTGGTTGATCGATTAATTTATCTGAGTTTGAATGTTTCAGGGTATTAGATGCAAATGCGTATGCGAAGTTGCACAGGGTGCTTGTGTCCTATCTGGGGAAATGCACTCAAAATTTGGTTGAAGAGATCATGTGTTTTAATAGAGATTTGGTACGTGAATTCTGTGAGGCAACATTGACTGAGTATGCAAAGTCATCAATGAAAGATCAATTTTACAAGGTGAATGTATTTTCACTTTCCTCCAATTTATGTCACAATGAACTTTAAGCAATTGTTTGACTAACTTTCTGCGGTGCAGTTTTGTCGTCGGCTGTGCTTCACTCTGTTCTCACTGCAGGAGAGTAAGCCCTCTCTTATCATTGAAATAATACTTTGTGTGTTGGACTCCATTGCCTGTCAATGCAAGGTAAGATTAAGAGAATAATAGAAAAAGAAAGATTCTTAACAGTTAGGGAATGTAGATAATGAATCTAATATAGTGACTCTCGGTGTTATTTTTCTTGACAATGTATTTTCAGATTACAATATGTGAATTCTATTTAATTGTATGTTATTATATATAGGTTCAATATCTTAAATCTGATAAATTGCTCATGATTCTTCATTCTTAATACAATTTTGAGTTTCTTTTAAAAAAATTTCTGATAAATTGCTAATTGTTTAATGGTATCAAATGATTATTGCTAGCATTTCTGTTATCCTTGTTTAATACTTATATGGATCTGATTCAAGAAATCTGTTTGTAGTTAATAAACTAGCATGGAACACGTCAGGTCTGGAGTTACTTGTTTGGTAGGGCTTTTTGACCTGGGGAATACAGTCTTTTAAACTCTAAGTGAAGATTTTGTCCTTCTCATTTTACTACATTTGTAACTAGTTTTTCACCTCGGAAGTTGGATCTTTCTCTCTCTAATTAATTTTAACAGTGCTGTTTTTTTGTGATCAACTTCATTATTAAGGTATCAGCGCTCACATGTTAGCTGCTTTCTTAGGAATTTAGTTCTTCCTTGCAGGGTATAATGATAATATCATGTGAACTTCAGAACATTATGATCTTTTTCATGTCTTATTTGTCACCTAATTTTAACAGTGCTGTTTTTTTGTGATCAACTTCATCAGCGCTCACATGTTAGCTGCTTTCTTAGGAATTTAGTTCTTCCTTGCAGGGCATAATGATAATATCATGTGAACTTCAGAACATTATGATCTTTTTCATGTCTTATTTGTCACCTAAATTTGAAACATATTGTTGTTTTGTTTTAAAAAAATTTCCAGCTTTGGATTAGCAAATTCATATTCCTATAAAATTTCTAAGAACTGTTTATGTTTTCTTTATTTTTTAAAATAGCTTAAATGTTAGAATTTGAGTATTGCTTATTGCAGGAAAAAGGAAAAAAAAAGAATTAGTGACTTTGAACTGACATAATGATAGATAACACTTTAACAGAGGTGATGAAATAACTACTATTTAATGATTAGCAAGTTATGATGTGAATTCTTCCTATTCTTTGGCTATCCATTAAATTTGTCATTTGTGGTACAAATATTGATAAATACCAGAAAGTCTAGTCCATAAATAGGAAGAACCAAGGTTATCTTTCATGCATTTTTTGTACTTTTCCTTGTCCATTTTCTTTGAATGATGGGGCTAAGTTGCACTCTTAATATGTTTTGGTCTTCTATTTTCTGTATCGAACATGAAAATACTTGGTTTGGACCATTTATGTAGTGGTTTCTAAGTTGTAAGAAAATGCTGGTTGTTAAATTAAACTCTAATGTTTGGTGGATTCAACACTTTATTATTAAGTTCTAACCAGAGCCATCCCAAAGTTAATTTCTTATTTCTTCAGCAGGTGGAATCGGATAATACTGGAATAGAGCTGGTTGAACTTGTCTCCTATTGTGCCAACAAATGTCGCACTGCAGGTACAATTTTTTGCAGTACCGTTGCAGGACATCTGAATCACATAGGTGGTCACTTTCCCCAGGTATCTTGTACACACACTTTGCTGTTTACGGCATTATGTACATCTTTAGCCATTATTTAGTTGGGTTGTTTTTGTATGATTAATTCAAGTTGAACTAATGTGGCAGGTTATAACACCTGTTGATTTGATTCTGAGGCTTTATGCTACTGGGTTGTACTTGACCAACTATGAGGTTAAGTTTAGAGGTGGTGATTTAACATCCACCAGAGCTGCAAAAGATCAGTTTGTGCTTAGTTGTTTGCCTGATGATGGGGACCAACTGCACAATTTAGCTTCTTTGCTTAGTGCATTGGGAAGTTACTTTTCTTTTTGCTGCACCAAGAACTTTGTGTCATCTAGTGTGGAATGTGAGGATTCTATCAGCCAACTACATTTGCAGCCAGATTCTGAGTCCTCTTTAACTTCCATGCAGAAAAAGAGAGAAGCCTATATGCTGTCATACTTAAATGCTTTGAAATTCTTGTGCCTTCCACTTGCTGAACAAGTAAATTTGGAGAAAAAAGAGTTAGTTTCTGAAATTGAAGCTGCTTATATTAGCCCACAGCTCTGCAGCATACAGGATGCATTTTATCAGTTTTTTCATGTTTTTTTCTCTCAGAGGTAAGTGAATCAAAATTCCCAAGTGTTCACTTGTTTGCTTTAACTGTCTCCAATGAGTTGGTTGTGCGCTAAGAGAGTTCTACTGTTCTGTTCTTTTTTGATTGGAAAATTCTGATGTTCTGTTGTGCACTTAATTTTTGAACTTTGGCTATTGAAATGACTTTCATAATGGTCTGTAAGCTGTGTCCTAGTAGCTGCCTGTGCACTAAAAAAGTTGTTATGTTCTGTTTTGTGTTTTATTTTTAAAATCTTTGCTATGGCAATGACATGAGTAAAGGCTAATTATCAATATGCTGAATTTTTTTGTCTTAAGGTATGTTGTCTGCTACAAAATTAATGTCTTTGATTGTGCTAGGAATAAATGTCTAATGCCCCTATAAAAAAAAATGAAAATGATGTTAGATTGTAACAGCCCGTTTGAGTATGAGATTAGAGTTATGGATTATGCCGAGCTGGTGTAGATACATAGGACTTGGAATCATTTCTTGGAAACATTTTTCGTTTTTTAGTGCTTCTTTAAATTCTGAAATTTTGCTTATTTGTATGTGCAGCCTTGCATCTGAAAGAAAGAGAGATGGGCTTGATGATAACAAGAGAATACTTAGTGTGACTGTGGCTGCTTTCATTCTTTCCATTACAATGGATCGTAAATTGAAGGTGGCAATCTTAATGTGTAACGCAGAGATGGCCTGAATATTTTTTTTTTTAATCTTGATGTTGCAGTCTTCATTTACTTATTTTTTCATATTGAAGTATTTCACTATTGCTTAGCTAATTTCTTCTCTTTCTTATTTCAGAAGACTGTGCTTTTGATCAAGCACATCATTGCTAATGAATGGATTCAACCTGAAGGACTAAAATATCTATATGCCTCCCTTTACAATATTGGTGTACTTCTGTACAGAAATAAGCAAGTGAAGGAGGTACCTTTAAGGAGTGATGTGGTTTCTAACTTGCATTCTATATGATATTAGTGATTCTTGCTTTATACCTTTTTAATAATTGAGTGACTAGCAATCCCAAAAGCTTCCTCTATGGGTAAGGGCCTAGAGTTGTTAAATAAGATTAATCATTCCCCTTGACATGTGCACTTCAATCGAACACAATCTGCACCTGATAAATGCGGCAACAAATACTAACAACTCTCTGTAGTTTAACTACATACAGTGGAGTGTATATAAACAAGATCACTTGGTCAACCTTGTAGTGATACTAATGTTAAACTGCTCTTCAACCTAAAAGCATAAGTTTACAAGGATTTAAGTGCTCATGTTACTCATAACCTCGATCTACTTTAACAAATAAGAAATGGAATCATGTCAATTTGATGATTGGGTTCACTAAGTTTCTATTGGTCTATTGATGAAATTGTTATTTGTGGCTGCAGTTTGAATTATTGCAACTTGAAGATGTATTTCTTTAGTAAAAACGGTCTTCATTACAGCTGTTTTATGCTTTTACAGTTTCTTTAGTTCTCTTTCTTTTTTAAAATTTTTTTGTAGAGGCATCACATCAGATTGATTTGGTTTGGAGTCAATAAGAAATAACTAGATTTCAGAAATTTGGTTTTATTATTTTTTTCTGCTACTGCTGCTCATACTTTGGCTGTCTGCTGTCAGTAGGACTGAGTCAGTTAGCCAGAGCCAGATAATTAATTGATAAACATATCTCCAAAAACATAGTTGACTAGATTTAAGCTCTACCTTTGGTAAGGTTTCCAGATGTTTGGAAATTAAGCGATATGAGCGCATTAGTTAATCTAGGAAAGAAATTGTTGGCAGTTTATGCATTTTTGTGGCAGTGTGGACCTCTTTCCACTGAACCTATACTTTTGTTCTGATGATTTTCTTCAAATTGAATGCCACTTAGGAGCAGTGAAAACTGTCAAAAAGCAAATATTTCTGCTTCACAGTGGCTTGAAACTCTCCAATATTCATTATTTGACATAATTATTTCTGGGGTTTGCGTCTATTACAGGTGTATCTAGGTTTTTCTAAATGAATTCTGAATCCCACCACCAGAAAGTGGAAAAGGGAAGTTCTCTAGTTTTAAAATCACTGTGCATATAATAACCAAAAGATAATATGAAGACACATAGGTACGGACACTGATGATCTGGGAAAAAAAGTATTTGCATCATGAAAAAGAGAGTTAGCGGCCTATTGAGACTTGTAATCATCAGTATCTGCAGAGAGGATATTGGGGAGTGGAGTTCATTGTTGACACATTCACACGCACATATGCACTCACATCTTTATCTGCAGAGAGGAGATTCGGGAGTAGAGTTCATTGTCGACACATTCACACACACATATGCACTTACTTTTTTTTTTTTTATCTTGTGAAGTCAAGAAAAGCAAGTATTTGTGTTGAATTCTTTGTGTTCAGAGGCTTGTGGCTTGTATGAGTAATTGATCTTTCTTTGCAGGCTTCAAAGGCATTAAAATTATGTTGTAGGGCTGCATGGGCTTGTGTTGCCCGTCTATCCCAAATGTTTGCATGCAACTGCAACTCAGATGGGTTCCATGGTGGCATGACGGAAGGTGCTATTGTAGATTTTGTAAATGAGGCATGTACTAGAAGTGCTTTTCTTCTGGATGTTCTCCATCATTGTGGCAGTCAAAAGATGGAAAAAGTAATTGTAGATAGTCTGGAGAATTGGTCTATTGCTGCAATTTTGTTTAAAACACTGCCAGGTCCTTTGCCTTTGGTGAAACAGTGGGTTAAGGTAACATATGATAGCCGCAAATATCTTAGCTACGATTTTTCTTGTTTCTCCTTCCTAATCATTGATTGATTGTCAGATAGAATGCAAATGTCGTAAGAATTTAGATGTGGAGGATGATGCTCCAACTTTATACTATTTGCTGTCATCTTCTGGAAAAGTCTCAGAGAGGACGATCGGCATTATTTTAGAGCAGGTTTGGCCTCTTTATGAAGTGCTTATTTTACATTTTAATTTGAATGGAATTTAGCTTATGATGTTCCTCCCTATATAATATATGGGATTTTCCTTTTACTCCTGTATATGTAAACCATATTTTTGGTCCCCAAACCATTTCAGGAGCTTCATTCATATGAAGAATTGTATCCTTTGAGCCCAGAATTGTGTCACAGAATGCAAATGAAAATCAGTACCATCCTTCTGCAAAGTGTGTACAATTCAAGGAATGGTTATTTTCAGAGATCAAGAATTCTACTCAGAAAAGGTAGGGCGTTGAGGGCCCGGGGAACTGAAGGTCTGAAGGACTGTATTCAGTGTTTGTCAGAGGCAATATGTGTTATGGTGATTTCCTTAGTTCTTGAATTGTTCTTCCCATTTCTTTGTAGTTGATAACACCTGCATTTGTGTATTCTTCGTCATCTTTAAAGTTGGGACTTGTGATAACTTAAAGTAGTTTCTGAAACAGAATGACATATCTGGAGACATGTCTCAACACGAAACTTTGCATTGTCATCAGTTAGCAGTGGCATACTGCTTACGAGCATTATGTACCCAGGAAGCTGAACCAAACTCTAAGGTGTTGATGTGTAAAAGGCTAGTCTCCAGAATTGAGTGATTAATGTCTAATGATATCAAATGTTACCTAATATCACTGCTTAGTATTTCTCCTTACTGAGTGTTTGCTTCGTTGTACTTACAAACAGCAAGTTATTGAAGATATTGGGGCTGCCCTAAATCTGTGGTTGAGCTTATCAATTTGCTTTGAGAGCGAACGGTGCAATATGGTCTCTGAAAATACAATGCTACTACTCTATAATGTAGTCGATTTATTATCATTGAAGGTATGCTTGTCTGCTGATTAGGTGGTGTTAAGTTTGCAAGCAAGCGTATGTGCTGGAAGTCTGATTTTTTTTCTTTTTTGGGAATCCCAGGGTTTCATCGAATTTCACAATAACATATATAAACTGATGCTTAGATTATTTAAGTGCAAGAATGTTCCATTGGAAAAGTATTTGTCCATTCTGTGGGAAGGTAGAAGGCTCAGTCATGCTCTTTGCATTTCACCTGTAAATGACGCATTCCTCGTGAACTTAGCGGAGCAATGTGGTGAACTTTCCAAGTCTATTGAATTCTGGATGGGCTGTTTACAGGGATCCCAACCATTACTGGTTGGATTCCAACAGAGTCTCTTATTTTTATTTGCTAATTCTTCTCATGGCTGTTACATTCGCAAAAGTTCTGTTCAGCCATGCATCACAATCAATGATGTTAAAGAGGCTGCTTCTGAGCTCATCTCAAGTGTAAGAATTTTCAATTTAGCACAAATTTTCTCTCAATCCTTTCTTTTTTTTTCTGGTTTTGTTATTTGATGTAAAATTATCCCTTTTTCTTACTCTTTTAGGTTCCTTTAACCCCTCGTTCTGTTTTCCTTGTTGGATATCTTTACTATGACTTATGCGAAAGACTCATTGCAAATGGACGACTGTTGGAGGTAACCAACATTAGATTTCCTTTCAAATTTGAGTTGTGACCAGTTCTTTTTGTTCTGAGAACATGTGTAAGAGTTCTAGACTATAGATTTAATTTACACTTTGATGTTAAGAATGCATTTTTCTTCACTCTATTATTGGATTCCTCTTGCTCTGTCCTTTTTCCTTTCTTATTTGTGAGGAACTAATTTCATTATGAAGTATGGATAATAGATTTTATCTATCTATGGATTCCTCGTAGTTGCTCAAACGCTCTTGACAATTTCAAAGCTTTAGTCCTCTCTTGGGCAGCTGTGGGAACATTTTGAGTTTTTATGTCATTAGCTGGCTTGAAATTGAAGTGAGCTAATGAGCTGAATACTGAACATTTTTGTAATCACATGAGGACGCTTCTTTCTTTTCTATGGGGCTAATGTCTTGTGCCAGTATGGATGTTAATTTAGGTGGGTTTGCTTTGTGCAGATTGATTTCTCAATGTGGTCTATCTTGTTTTTAACATGTTGATGACGTTCAGATTGTGACATGTATTGGAGTGATTGGCTGCCACTTTGATTGGTTAATATTCCTTCTATCAGGCTCCACTATTTTGCCATTTCTGTTTGAACTTTATGGAAATAGTGTGTTTATCTTGACCGGATGAAGGAGTTCATTTCGTTGCACTAACCACATAACTTTTTTCAAGAGCTAACATTTTTTGATATGTTTCATTTTTGAATGTTCATTGTTTCTGCACTGAAGAATTTGCTTTGATTTTTATTTATTTATTTTTGGAATTCATATTTACCGACAACAGCGGCAGAGCCATGGGAAGCTGCCCCCGTTCAGTCCTTACTTATTTAATAAAAATTTTATTTGTAAAATGTTTTCTATTTCAGCCAATGCTGGGCTTGGGCTTAACATAAAAAAATAGTTCCAAATTTATATTTCAGTGTAGAAATCTCATATTAAATGGGTAGATCAGGCCCAAAATCAAAGGATTCAAAAAAAAAGGGCCAAGTTCTTTAGGTAAATCAAAATTTGCCCATTGGTTCAATAATTTGGTTTTCCTCCATTTAAGTTTTTGTCTTTCCAAAAACTTTCTCCTAATAATCTCCTATAGACTCACTCGATACGCAAATGCACAGACCCGTGCAAACTTGCACAAATTTGAAGGCATAAGGCATTTTTATTCCTCCCTTATGAATGAAAGTAGATTGATAAATTGGTGGGGATATTTTTGGTATTTAACGTGACAACATTTTCATTTTCCCTGATTGTTTTAAAGTGTATTCCAGTTGTTTCAATTATGCAAAGTTCCTGAAATAGGACTTGACTGATTTTGAGTTCTTTGACCTATTTCAACCTTCGTTTTTAATTTACACGGAGAAATCTTTACAGCATATTTTCAGTGGTTGCGGTATTATTTTTTCCTGTTCAATTGAAAATGCCGTTTCTGGCATGTTTTGTAATAATCAGGCTCTTTCATACGCTAAAGAGGCCCATCGACTACGTACTCAACTCTTTCAAGAGAAATTTTCATACTCTGTTGAGAACAGTGTAAACGAGTACAATGATGCTGGGGACATCAGTCAGAAACTACATTCCAGTCCCAAAGGTTTCAAACCATCTAGTTCAGTTGCAATTGAAGTTTGGTCTTTCAATGCTTCTTCATGGAACGTAGATGGCTGCTATCTCAGTCCATGGAATGTGCTACAGTGTTATCTTGAAAGTGTCCTCCAGGTTTGACTTATCTTTCTTATTTATTCATTTTGAAATATTGGAATCCACATACACCACTTTTATCTTATGGGCAGTGCTTTTACTTTTCACACAGGTTGGAATCATCCATGAATTAGTTGGAAATGGAGTTGAGGCTGAAGCCTTTTTACTGTGGGGAAAAAGCATCTCTTGCACTCAAAGTTTGCCACAATTTATTGTTGCCTTTTCTTCTATTTTAGGTATGAAAATCAACTTGTATATGTCCTGTTCATGGTTGTGACTCCTTTTTCTCTGCCTACTTGGTTTTAAAGGAGATGTTGCTAAAGCTTTCTCGTTACTCTTAAATATCACTAGGAAAATTGTACCGTAAGAAACAGCTTTGGGATCAGGCAGAAAAGGAGCTTAAGAATGCTAAACAAATTTTGGTAGAGAAAAGTATAAATTTATCATGCTTGAAGTGTAGATTGATTCTGGAAGTGACTGTTGATCAGCAACTTGGTGATCTTTCACGAAGTTATTCTGGTTGTGATGATAGAGGGAATACTTTGATCGAAAGGCTGTCTAATGCTGAAAAACTCTACAAATCTGCCTTAGACAAATTAAATCTTTCTGAGTGGAAAAACTCAATTAGTCTTCCTGAAGAAGCTAGGTCGGAGAGCATACTGCCTAAAAAACCTTCTATACAAAATGTTGAACATGGTGCTGGCAATACTTTTGTCCATTCTACCTTGCATCAGCCAGATACAGTGGAACTTACAGCAAAGAACCAGTTGAGTGCAAAGGTGGGGGGAACTAAGTGTAGAAAGACTAAGAATGCACTAAAATCGTTGGTAAATGATCAAAATTTGGACCTTGATCCCAATTCCAGGATAACTCGTTCCAAGTATCGGTCTTCTCAAAACCAATCAGTTAACAATTGCTTTGAGGAACGATCAGGTGTTTCAAAGCATGCTAAAAATAACAATTTATCTGATCTTCCTGACATTCTTAGTCAAGGGAAGTCAGTCTTGGAGGCAAAGAGTTTTGTTGATACTGGGTATCAAGCTGCTTGCATCTGCAACAAAATGAAGTGCTGGCAATGCCTTCCTGGGGAAGTTATTGAATCTGGGTTGCTAGACAATTTATTACATGTGAAATGGGAGTTCACTCGCAGGCGTCTATCGCTGAGAGTACTCACTGGTATAGGTATGATTGCAACTGCTTGTTTTAACGTTACTGCTATTATGCATGCAAACACTCATGTACACCCTCACATTAGTTTGTGTGAAACATGTAAAATTTTAACTAAAGATGATATGCTTACCATGTGAAACATATCTTTTGATCCCCTCCTAAACATTAGGTCAGGTTTTAACTGTTTAATATGTGTTTATTGTGTCATCAAATAGTTATTTAATCTTATTTCATTTGACATGATATAATTACTTCCTGTTGAATATTCTAAAGTATGTTGATGTCACATGTCTTCTCAACTGGTGAAGGTGCTTTATAACAATGCACGTTAACTTGCTTCATAATATGTGTTACAAAATGGGGCTTTTCATTATGACGGCATATATAGATATGTATGTAGATTGTCATTGGTTAATATCCTCTTGATTAAGCAACTCTAGATTCATCAGTACACTCACGTAAAGGGTGATTATTTTGGAGTTTTAGAAATTGGGCTGGGGGCAGTGGGGGATGGATGCTGCTAAATTAATTGTAAGATCGTGAACTAGTTTGAGAAATGGTACTTCTTTACAGCCAAGACCACCAATACAGAAGGAGTTGAATTGTATCCAGGTTTCCTTAGAATATTTGTTATTTTTTGCATGAATTCTGAAAGGTCAAGTTCTTTAAATTTTAAATATTCTTCGTTTGATACTTTTATGCAGCTTTACTGACAGTCTGGTATTTGTGTTCATGTGTTGGTCTAACACTTGAAAGCAGGCTGAAAAGTTGCTTACCAAGATTTTAGTTTTAGAAACAGTCAGGGAAGGTAATTGGGGTTTCAATTCCCCCTATTGAAAGTTTTTGGAGATGATAATAGTTTATCTCCCTACAGCGGCCACCGTTCTGGGATTTAATGTCTTACACTAGTGTCTTGATATCAAGGTTTGGGGTCTGGCAGTAGTCCCCAGTTTCAAAATCGGTATAAATAACCAGGGATTTCCATATTGTCCATAAAAGAGACTGAAAGTGGCCAGCAACCTGAAACAGTGAACTGTCTTCATCTACCATTGTTTTCCTTTCAACATGAGTTTGTACCAGGTCTGCTTGAACCACAAGCCAAAATGTATTTTCCTCTTGTACAATGTAAAAATCAGAGATGACTGAGTTAAGGCTGATGGGTCGTGTGCACAGACACACCATGACGGCTTATTGTTGGTTTTACTTAGAAACATAAAAGAAAGAAGTCTTTGCTTCAGGTGGCGCTTGAAGACCTCTACTATAGAATAATTTCAAACTTAAAAATATTATCTTTCTTTGTTAATTTGGAAACTTTCTGTGAGAAATTGATTTATCCTTTCATGTTTGGCTATGTTGATGGGCATAAGGGCTAGAAAAAAGAAAGCTCCTCCAGATTGATAGACCAAATGTGGGGTAATGACGATGCAGCTACTGTGATGCATCTTTTGTATGGTTCAAATCATGAGCTAACCTGGGGTTTTCTGAGCTCTCACCTTCCATAGACTTTATAGGTATTAAATTCTTGTTGTGACTTTGACCATTGCTTATGATTTCTGGGAAAGATTGTGGAGTTTAAAGATTCTTCTTTCTCCTTCATTCATCTAAACTAGGAAGGGATGTTGGCTTAAATCTGTGTTTTTGAGTTTGTTTTTGTTGTGAGATCTTATAGTCGTCATATATAAAATCTGATCAGTATTCTATTTTATAGATCTTATTGGAGTTCTTTTTTGTACATGTTTTTATTCTTAATACGGGTTTCTTTGTTTGCCATTCCCCCCCACCACCCTCACACAAAAAAAAAAATTTTTTTAGCATTAGATACTTTTTTTTAGCATGACATGTTTCCCATCTCATGTCTACATAGAGAGGGAAAGTGCTAGTGTGTCTTTAGATGGACATAGATACTTATTTGTAGAAATTGATGTATACTTGTATAACCTCACTTGCATGTGAATACTTATGTCAATGAGTAGTTTCTTATCCCGAATCATAGACCAACCTATGATTTTTTGAAGAGCCTCATTTTCTTTGTTTGCTCTTAAGATATAATTGTCTTTTTTCTGTTTCAGGAAAATGCTTTGGAAATCATGATCAGACTCATGAGGCACACAAAATTGTTGTTCAAAGTGTATCTGTCCTCCTATGCAGAAACTCATTTTCTCATACTGACTCTTCTCTTCCGCTGACTGTCTTGCTTGATTTAATTGGTAAGGAGTACTCAGGAGATGTTTTTGCTGTTGAACGTGCGGGAGTACTTTACGACCTTTGTTGGTTCTCTTTGAAGGGTTACCGTTCTATGAAATCCAGGTACTTGTTATTCTAGGTACTGATGTCTCTGTATTTGTTTATTAAGAGGTTAGTGGTGTCTCAATTTCCAACAGAATTAATCTTCTTTTTCCTTTACAATTAAGAAGGGTTCAGGCACGGGTTTTTGCAATATCTTCCTCAATTTTTTCCTCAGCGCCATCAATGAATACCACCATCTGTGGTGCTTTAGTTGGATAATTTAGAGTCATCAAACATTTAATCATCACTGAGAATCACTAATTCCGTTATTTCTGCCTTCTCAAATTCAGATCAGAAGAATCTGCATTTGTCAATGAAATGTTACTGTTGCCAAATACTGGCAAAGGGTGGTGGAAGTGATCGAGGAATTAATTGCCCAGCTTTAGCCTTGTTAATATCTTGGGTGGGGTGTTTATGGAATAAGGGTGGATCTTGAGACTTTTACGGTTTTCTTAATTGGTTAGGATGAGGAACTGCAGGAATTTATTTTGATAAGAAAAATTACAAAAGCTATTATTTAGCATATTCATGTCTTCTGAGGTTGGCAAGATAAGAGAGAGGGAGTAGTTGGGGAGATATGTAGAGATATCAGATGTAAGGGAGAGGTGGATGAGAAAGTATTTGCTCTCCTGTCCTGAATGTTGTAAGTCAGAGACACATTTTGAGGCTGAATGAGTGTGGAGAGTTATGACCTCTTTTTGTAAGTAGTAATTAGCTAGTCAACTTATTATTCATGGCATGTCTGTGGTAATGGTATTAGACTCATATTGATAAAATATTTAATATGATATGCGAAGCTTGACACTTTTCTTATAACAAATATGGATGCTGTATGGCTTTGGACATTATTCAACCTTTTTTCACTGGGTCTAATTCTTTTCATGACTAAAAAATAATCACTGAAGTTTAATAGACAGCTGTAATTTGAATGCATGGTGCAATTGAACCCCCTGGTCCCTAAGGCTGTCTTAATCGTCTAAGCCACTCATAATCCTCCATTAAAATGTTTGTGATATTGTATAAGCATAAATTTATGCAAGATAAGAATATATATATATATATTTTCAAAACTCCCCACTTTGGGTTCGAGATACATAATAACATAGCCTAATTTGTAGTTTTGACATGTAATTGCGCATTAGGAGGGTAGCTTTGTTATGATAATGGGTTTTTTTGTCGTCGCCCAAGATTACATTTTATTATTCTGACTTGTATATATTATTTACCCTATTTTTAATTGATTCAGCTCTGATAGCTTCTTTACAAGTGTTTTTTCCCCCCCATTTAACTTCCTTTTGCTTTTCTCTTCTTTATTTACCATTGTTCATCAGGAACAGTTGCTGTGATCTGTCTCACTTACAGTTGCAGAAATTAGTTTCTTGGTTGATGCTGGCCTTTGTGCTTTGCCGTGAGGCTCCCATTCTTTTTCAGAAGGTTAAAATGTTACTCTTTTTTGCCCTCCTGGTTTTGAAATTCTCTCTTATTGTTGTACATAACATTATCTAACATGGTTTAAAGATTTCAGAAAAGGAAGACAAATTGCTGATTTACCATTCCGTCATGGTTTTTCCATTCATGAGTTTTTAAATGTGCTCCATTTTGAGTTTGTATTTGCGTAATGACGTGTAAACTGTGGCTTATACGTGCTAGATAATTCATATGGAGATATATGGAGTTGTTGAACTCTCAATAGTTTTTCAAGACTGCCCATGTTGTTGTGGGATTGTATCATTGCATGTGAAGTATCAATTCCACATTTCTATCTCTGCAGGCACCTGTGTACAAAAGTATAAGAAAGTTGGTGGTATTGATGCAGATTGCTGTCTTAGAAATCTTATTTCAGGATAGTTTATATGATAGTGGAACCTTTTTTTTTTTTTAACCATTTCAAGCTTTTTCTTTTCCTTCAGATGTTATATCAGAGGATCTTATCTACATAGTTTCCGAGTTTTCCTTTTTGAATGGTCTTTGGCCACTCTAAATAGGACAATAGAACCTTACGTTTATGTTCTTTTAGCATATTTGATTATTGATGAAATGAAAATTGGATTTCTCCCTAACTTCTCTGGTTTTCTCTTTTTACTAATTCTTTCTTTCTCTCCTTTCTCTTTTGTTTACTATCCTGCACCGTGTATGTTGAATCTACTTGCAGTATGACGTTAAGTGTTGACTGTGTTCAAACAGGAATTATTTGAATTTAAATAAACATGTCCAAATCAGATATGATCTCAGTCCTCAGTGTGTAACACCTTCTGAATTTAGGATGTAGAATTCTTATGGAATTTTCTGTGTTTTGCTCTATATTTAACTTAATTTTCATTGGTCCAATTGCAAGTTATTACCATTTATTTTGACAATTGTTGTTATTTTTTCCTACTTCTTTTGTCCCTAACCCCCCTTCTCTAACTCTTCTTGATGTTTGAATTATTTTTTTGTTGATTTTGATAAAACAGGTTTCTAAACTGCTCGCGGTTATTTATGTACTCTCTTCCACAAGCAAGCTCTTTTCTCTGTCATCTTCCTCCAAAGTACTCTCTGAAAGTCATTGGGCTTCTTTTTTTCATCAAGCTTCACTTGGAACTCATCTTAATTACAAGTTCTTATCAAATATGAGTTGGCGATTTGAAGCACAAGACATTGTGGATACTGAGGTATGGCTGCTTTCTTCATAAACATCTTGGTCGCTTAGCATCCAGTTGTTGTATGTCAGAGAGGACATGCACCTTTATCTCTCTTTTTATCTTTCCCAATATCCTAACAATTGGAATTGAAAACATAATTTTGCTTGGATTTGGTAATTTATATTTGCAGGCCTCACATGTAACTGGCTCATCTTGCATCAAGACAGAAATGGGCAAATTAATCAGGTCTGAGCTGCTGCATTTTCAGGACACATTTTTTTGGATTAAATCACATCTTACTAAATCTGTCTTTATTTTATTCTCTGCTGTAGGATTTCTCCTGAATCCATCAAAGATCTTGAACAATTTGTAAAAGATTTTCTTTTGAGCCTTCCTTGCACCACCGTAATCTGTGTGACTTTGCTAGGAGGTGCTTATACTAGTTTATTACAAGAGTTGCTACCGCTCCCTTCATGTGTTCATGCATGGATGATGTTGTCACGCTTCAATTCTATAAATCAGCCTATTGTTGTCCTCCTACCAGTAAATGCAGTACTACAAGGTACTTTGCTTTATATAGAGATTGGGAATCCTTAGATCATTCAAATACACACAATTGTACTTCTCTATATTATAACTATTTTGCTGTATTTATCAGAGGATGCAGACTATGATGATGATGATGCAATTACTAGCTTCAGGGAATTGCGTGAGATTAAGGATTGTGGTAAAAACTGGCTCTGCCCCTGGGGTTCCACCATAGCGGATGATGTAGCTCCAGCATTTAAACTAATAATGGAGGACAACTATTTATCGTCAAGAAGTTCCTATGGAGATTCACTGGGGCAAAGATCATTGTGGTGGAACCGGAGGACAAAGCTTGATCAGCGTCTTTGTGAATTTTTAAGGTAGTCGCTTTCTCGATCTATCTATGTATCATATGTTTATGATGGCACAGTTGCCAAACATGTCAATCTAACTTCATGGTTAGAGTTCTTAGTTTTCCCTTGGATGCACTTTGGTGTATATGACCTATAGTACTTTTCTTTATTGGAGCTTAATGTTATATCTAGGCCATTTCATATGAGCTTAAGCTTTTTGTGTCAAGTGGTAATTTACTTGGTGTTAGAGTCAGATAGATGATCTATTGGTATTCTGTTGGGATACCTCTACTGTATTTATTAAACCATAACGAGTTGATATTTGTGTTTGTTATATTTATAGTTATGGTGATGTTTGATCCATGTGTTGCACCTGTTAGAGCATAATACTATTCTTAGTCCCTTACCTATAAACTTAAATTTTTTTAATATTGTGGTCTTTAACAAACTTATTGAGCTATTCTGGTAATGGCAGCTGAAAATTCCATACAATCATAGGCTGCAATCTGCCGTGGTTCATATTTTATCCTCGGCTTGGAAGATTAAATTTTCTAGAACTGATATATTAGTAGCTCCTAATTATCTTTTCATATATCAGGAAATTAGAGGATTCATGGTTGGGTCCTTGGAAATACATGCTTCTAGGAGAATGGTCAAACTGCAAGAACCTGGACACAGTACATAAAAAACTGGTCCGTGATCTGAAATGTAAATGCAAAGCTAACATAAACGAAAGCCTTCTTAGAATTGTTCTTGGAGGTTTGAAGGGTGCTTTTAAAGGCGAGGAATATATAGCACAACTGTGCTTCAAGAAAGGTTGCTACGTGGGTACGGTTGGATATTCTGATAACAGTAGTTGTGGGACGTCATCTGAGGCATCAAATGGAGTTGAAAGACTTTCTGAGTTGGCCCTTCAATTAATACACGAAGCAGTGGATGAACTAGAAGAGGACTCTGGACATAGAGAACCTACTATTCTAGTGCTGGATTGTGAAGTGCAGGTGAGGCTTTAAATCCTTCATCCTGTGTGTTTCTCTGATATTGTTTTTGGCAGTTTGAATTCAATGTCTATTTATTGAGAAGCCAGTTTTTGTTTTTTTGGATAGCTGTAAAATATGTTTAGTGATTCAGTTTCTTCTGTTATTCAATGTGATATAATAGGCAGCTATCAACTGCTTTCTATTATTTGCTGGTTTGGATATAGATGGGGTTGTGTGGGTGTTTATGGTCCTAAGCAATGGGTTCAGATTAGTCCCTTTCCATTTTGGAAGCATTAAGCTGGACCTTCCTTTGTAGATGTGTTCTAGTAAGTCCATCACCTGAATGAAAATCACTTTATATTCTTAATGGTCATATTTGGGCTTCACACATATAGCTGATTTTAGCATTTAACATTTTTCTAATTCAAACCTGATCAGTGGATTTTATTGGCATTATTTTGGAATGATGATGATTTGCCCCTTCTTAGTAAACACACAGATGTATACCTAACTGGTTAAACTGGTGACTGTTGGCAGATGCTACCATGGGAGAATATACCTATACTGAGAAACCATGAGGTCTATCGCATGCCTTCTGTTGGTAGCATAGCTGCAACTCTGGAGAGAATCCACCACCATGAACAGCTTGTTAAGGGGCTTCTTGCTACTTTTCCTTTGATAGATCCCTTGGATGCATTTTATTTGTTAAATCCCAGCGGCGACCTCAGCGAAACACAGCTTCTGTTTGAAGACTGGTTTAGAGATCAAAATTTGGTGGTATGTCTGATCTGGCCTTTTGTAAGAAAGAGCATGATAGAAAGGCCAGATCTTAAAATCACATTGTAGACCCATTGCTCTGCACTTTCTTGTGGACATAAACATGCACTAATAAGTACTTGCATGAATCTCAATTCTCATCATAATACATCAAAGTCAATTCACAGAAAAAATCTTTAAGCAATTTTGTTTGAATTACAGGGGAAGGCTGGATCTGCACCCACAGCTGAAGAATTGACTCTAGCCTTGAAAAGCCATGACCTCTTCATATATCTCGGCCATGGAAGTGGTATGCTGAATTAATTAATTTGTAAATGATAGAAGGGTGTTCCATCCGTCCTTTTGTTTCCTCTGTTGTTTTGTTTGATGAAAGTTCCCTGATTATTGATTTTTTTATCATTCTGTCCATACAGGTTCACAATACATTTCTAGGCATGATCTTCTGAAGCTGGAGAAGTGTGCTGCTACTTTCTTGATGGGATGCAGTAGTGGTTCTTTGTCATTAAACGGTTGTTACATTCCGCAAGGTACTCCTCTGTCCTATCTGCTAGCCGGGTCCCCTGTAATTGTTGCCAACCTTTGGGACGTTACAGACAAGGACATAGACCGTTTTGGGAAGACCATGCTTGATGCTTGGTTAAGGGAAAGGTCAAGTGTTCCCGTGGGCTGTGACCAATGCTCTTCACTTCAAGATGAGGCCAAGAACGGAAGAGGTAAAGTTAACAAAAAAAGAATGTCGCGGAAGAAATTACCTGAAACTTCGGATATTAGTTTATGTAACAATGGTTGTGATCATAGACCAAAGCTTGGATCATTCATGGGCCAAGCTCGTGAAGCATGTAAACTCCCTTTCTTGATTGGGGCTGCACCGGTGTGTTACGGTGTCCCAACCGGTATAAGAAGAAAACCAAGTTTATAGCACTAGAAAAGAAGTCATTTTCTCTTGCCCGTTAGCAAATAGCAATCAACAATATAGTTGCTGTGCCAATGAAGGTTTGGCAAGTATTCACTGCTTCAGTTTCACTATTCCCCATACGTAATATAGGTCTATCAAACACGGACTCTGTTCAACTAAATTATGTAAATTTTCGTGTACCTTGTGTAATCCTAGTCAGAGAGTGGGGAAAAAAAGGAAGAAAGAAAGAAAATGCTTCTCTTTTCCATATTTCTCCTTCATTTTGAAATCTTTTGGTCCGGGTAATAGAGAAATTTTTTGAGCATTTACCAATTAGAAATGTGAAGAAATTGTCCACATTTGTCTCCTTAACTCTTAAGCATGTGATAGCAAGGAAAAATGTTTTACTAATTACTACTGAATACTGATCGCCTCAGGGAATTTTCAATGACGTGATTAAATTTCAATCAGGGATTTGTTTACAACACATACTATTTTTTAGCTAGGATGATTGGCATCCTTGAGAATCAAGTGAAATGGGATGACATCCTTATCTCGGAGAGTTTGGTTCCTTTATGAAGATGTTCAAGTGGGATGACAATTGTGAAAGTGAAATTCCTATTCTGGGAGCAACGAAACACTAATAGCTCCAAAGATGGTAAAAAGAAGTCAATGACGGTGTATTTTCTACGACACAACATCCGATAGAATGACCACACTTAGGTGGGGGTCACAGCCGTCCGAATTCTCCTGCTCCTAAGCCGAGATTGCAAAATGCCTCTGATTTTCTTTGAACGATCTTAATCTCACGGATATAGGGTATTTACTCACAGATAGAAACTGCATTACGTTGAACTGTGTCATGTCAACGGCCAATGGGGTTCTGCAATTTACTAACTGCTATAATCCGTCTGGCTGCCAGAGTTGGATTTAGAAGCAGTAAGATGCAAACCAATCAAACTTATCCACAATCAAAGATCTAATAATCACCACATATATTGGAAACAGTCAGTCATTTACATGTTTCCCATCTCAAATAAATTCCCAGGTAATAATGTTTCCCTGGGCATGTTCAGATAATCATGCTTATTGAAAAAATTACAATGAACATAATTTCACAGATGACCAAACAAATTACAAGGTTTACAAAGGTTATTTGCACGGCTAACAATATTTATGGTTAGACATACAGGAGGTAGAAGGAAAAAGGTAACTGGGAAATTACATCTAAAATTACATAACAGGAAAGAAATTGGTTTTCTACCTCCCATTTCTTCTCAGCCAGTCTATCATGTAGATTTTGCAAAACAAATGAGAAGTGCACCAACACATCAAGTCAAAATGCTTTATATTTTTTATTTTTCTAAACTTTCATCCTCCTACGACTATGTATCAACAGACCTTTTCCCACCCTCCTCTTTGTCTCAGTGTGATTTTTCTTTAATTATCTACCTCTAGCCTCATTGACTTCTCTACGCCTACGTCTCCTACCTGAACGGTTCAACAACACTCTGCCATGGCGGCGGAGGCGGCTAACCAATGACATACCTTCATGGTCATTATTACCGTCATTGTCTTCATCATGATCAGAGAAATCCAAACCAACAGGAGTTGTATGCCGAATTCCAACATCATTCTCATCTGACGTACGGTGTAAGGTCCTCTCTGACTGCCTTGCTCGCCTACTGAGGTCATTCCCTGCTCCAAATGCATGCAACAGCAAAAAGACATTCACCAAATTACCATCAAAGCCTGCCTCAAACCCTCCATCTCTTTCTGCAGAATCAGCAACAAATCTCCCATCCTCTGCATCAGTGTCGTAGCCATAATTATTTCCTTCTATTACATAGTCTCCAAAAACCATTGCTCCGGGCATTGTTGACCTTATTGTGCTGATCACATCGTCTCGCTCGCGCTCGCGCTCAAACCTTCTCCATTTCTGTTCAAGAAGTGGATCCACTTCACGTGGCCTTGCAGATGGATGATCTGCCTTCATGTGTTTCCTCAGCTCCTTGTAAGTTCCGACAAAAGAGCAGTCTTCCTGCATACAATTTCTCTGTTTTGCATTCAGAAATTCTCGCGCAGGTTCCACCACAGTCCAACCTTTCACCTGGCCTCTGCAGAGGGGGCATGCAAGCTCCATAACTTCACACTTCTCTGTGGGCAAGCTGGAATCAGGTATCAAGAGACTATCAACTGAACCAGGCAAGGACTGTCCATGATTAGATGAGATTACTTTGGTGTAGGCTTTCTTGTACTGGTCAAGGCAGTTTGAAAACCGGAAGCTTGTTCCACACATATAGGGTCGGCAACCCTTGTCATGAGAAGAACAAAGGAGAAGGACAGCATTGTGTGGGCACTCCATGCACACAGAGCATGTTGCATCCTCCCAGTCTTTCTTATCCAAGGCTTTGGAGCACTTTTTTGGGTACAATCCTCTGCCGGTTGTATTGTGATTAAGAGATGGAAATGAGTACGGGGTTGGCCTGTGTTGTCGGGAAGCAACCCTGCACCTTCCTCTGCTGCCTTTTGCCATTTTCAAACTACTCCTGAAGAACACAACTTTACAACCTTATAATTACCAAGTTCCAATAATAAAGATATGCAAGAAACCATGCATATCTTTCTGTTGTTTCTCATTTGTCAAGAAACAAAGTGTAAAGTCCGTACAAAACTATTACATTGATGAAAACATATATTTCTAAGAACAAGATATCATTTATCACGAACTTTGAAGTGGGAAGAGAAAGGGCTCCAAAGACATGTAAATAAGCAAACATCAATTCCATAATATCCAGAAAAGGTAGCTTTCTGCATAAAGTATTGAACTGCTTTGTAAAAAGCTACTAGGATACCCATATCATATCATATCATAACAGCTCAAAAAAACTGAAAATTTCAAAGCAACCTGCTAGCAAACAACTAGTCACATTCATACATTTCATTATCTATTGGCTGCTTTTCTAAAACCAATGCATCATAGTTAGACAGCTGCACTTTTCTCCATTCTCTAGAAAGAAATTGATTTCAAGAAAAATGAACTAAATCAACACAAGTGAATACATCCTACCATTAGAAAAAGGAATCCCTTTTTACCATACACAGTTAATTGAAAAATACTCACATCTCACATCTCACATCTCATTAAAGCATGCAACTAACAGCACTCGTGAAAACCCAAGAAAAGAAATTTTGTAGAAATAACAAATACCAGAGACCAATTACTGCACTATTTCCTACACTGTCTGATCTTCAAATCAACATGAAAATGGACTTTAGTCATCATACTTTACATTAATCTTAGAACTTCTGACATAAATTCTCTCAAGAATGAGTGAAACAGAATCTTTAATAACTTTTCCCTCCCTCTTCATTTTTAATGTCCTCCCTTTCAATATGGGAAAACTGAAAACCAAAAGTTGCAAACAGCGGCTGAACAAGTATATTGAGTGTATGGGAGAGAAACATCAATTATTCATTTCTTCGGAAGAACAGGATGAATACTTGACAAGCATCGGTGCAAGAACAAGAAAAGCAAAAGACAATAAAACTGTAAGTTTGAACTTCAAAGCCCTCAAACATAGATTTATCACGCATTTTGTAAAGACACCAACAAAGCCTCAAAGATTCCAGTGCTATTTTGCGTCATACTTGCTGATTTTTTTTTGTAATCCAAAGTAAATAAGCACTAAAATGTTTTCTGAACATAAAAAAGATGTCAAATGGCAAATGCTATTTATGTGTGGTCAGGCATCACTGAACTTAACAGAAGACGACATAAATGCATGGTACTTATCTTTTTCCTAATATATCAATTCTAGTGCCAACTGCATCCTTGTTGATAGTCTTAAGCTGAAACTACTCATAGCCAAATCATCACCGAAAAACATGTTCATATCCCAATTTCCCATGGTTTCGGTTAAGCAATTCAGCTTTGCACCCGTAACACATACGATACGAGATTTCAGTCAAAAGAACAGATAAAATCTATTGGCTAATCAATAGAGAAACTCATTACCATCACTAAGGAATTCTCACCGCTCAATTGTTCCAGGCAAGTCACATTCAGTGCACAAGCATTTGTTTAATTTTGATTCAGAATTGCACCCACACTATTAAGACAGTTTCCAAAAACAAAAAATGCAATTGAAATATACAAACTGTTATTAAACAAATATTAATAAGACAGCTAATAATTTAAACACAACAACAAAGCAATAGGTATAGAACTCTGAAGAAACGAACAGACCCATTACATAGAGCAATCAAAAAAGCATGTGGGTATAGACAGAAACAGTAAAAAAAAAAAAAAATATTACCTGCCTGGTAAAGCGCAAAAAATCTAGATCGATGAACGAGAATTAAGGGAAGAAACCAAAGTGCATCTGATAGAAACATTCGCAACATAGTCAAGTCTTTACATATTTATATAAAGAGGATAAAGCAAAGAGAATCAAAACAACGTGTTTAAGCAAAAATTCACGCTACAAGACAGATAATACCATTAATATAAAAATATTAGAAGAACATGAAGCTTCAATTTTACCCACATGGATCTATACCTATCCCCCAATATCCATTTCAGATCCACAATCAATAGTTTATTCCAAATAAACAAAAAAAATATTTTTTAATTAAAATTCAGCAACTGGCAGTAGATTCTAAATCGAAAACATAATTTACAGGAAAATTGAAATTCTACTAAAATGCGTGGTGCAATTGAGATAAGAGTCAGTTACCGGGAAAATGTTGATATGCAAAAGTTTGCGCGAATTGAAATTAAAATAGTTTAAAAAGAATTTATAAAATTTAAGGTGAAAAAATTAAGGGTTTTAAATGGGTGACGGAATCGAGGCAGAGGAAAATTAATCGCTTATGGGCGGGATCGATTGCTGAAACATCTCATTTTACATTTTATCATTTTATGGGATTCGTTGAGTTGTTCGGACGCTACTAAACGAGCCGATAATATGATCCCTAAAGTTAATGTTATTTCAAATAAATATATAATATGTTTATTTGTTTCAAATAGATCCTAGTAATAGATGATTACTGTCAAAATGACTGAAATAATCTTGTATTATACATTATATTGATAATGACTGAAATAATCTTGTATTATACATTATATTGATACAGATGCTAACAATTAAATCTCCACCAAGTGGTGTCCGTCTATTGAATAATAGAATGATAAATTTAAAAGTTATAAAATTTATTATTTTATATTGGTACATCTATTGAATAAAATGACTGAAATAATCATGTATTATACGTTATATTGGTACAGATACTAACAATTAAATCTCCACCAAGTGGTGTCCATCTATTGAATAATAGAATGATAAATTTAAAAGTTATAAAATTTATTATTTAATAAATGAGTAGCATATAACATTTAAAAATTAAGTTGGAATTTAAATATTTAGAATTTATAGCATTATTGATATTTAACATAAGAAACTTAATAGATGAGTATTTCATAATATTTGAAACTTAAGTTGGAACTCAAACTTACTATATAGTAGATGGCAAGTTGTTCATTTTAATAGGTAACAAGTATGGATCTATTTGATAAAATGGAAAAAGGACTGCTCACTAAAGTAGATATAAAAATATCTAGGGATCTTATTGTCTGTAGTGTGTGTTAATAATACGGTATGACCCGGCTAGCGTGTGTTAATATTAGTGTGTGTTAATATTACCCCTCTTAAAAGATGACAGCACGCGCGGCGGAAGAAAATGTTTTGGACGCTCCGATGAAGGTGGGAGATGGGGCTAGGCCCACGCGCGCATAGCGTGAGACTGGTCTTTTGAGCGCGACGCCTCTTTAGCGGCTCACGTGCTATGACGTATTCTACTACTAATCAAACTGGCCACGCAAGGGCGGCTTACTGGCTTAGCGTTAAGATGGCTATTCACGCGCGGTTGCGTAGGAGTGAAACTGACGTGCTCTGAAAATGGGGCTAACAAGTTATTTTATGCAAAAATTCAAGTGTTACTGGCGACGTGACTTGTACTTTTTGCTTCCCTAACCTTCAACGTGGGCGTGGGAGTGGGCATGGTGGTACCGCGGGCTTTTTGTTTAAATATTTAAACAAAACACACATATGTGGGTGCAGCATTTTAAATTTTTATTGAAGATCGAAAAAAGCAATTAAGTTATATATATTTTAATAATATAATTTCGTTACGTTATCCAATCATATAATTTAATATTTTTAAACTTTAATAAAGTATAAAAATATGTCTATTCAAATATTTCTAATCAAATATATTTATTTATGCAGTAAATAATATAATTATTAAAAATAGTATCATGGACTATATCTTTAAAATAATTATTTTTAGAGAGTCCATCAGTGTTAACTTTAATTCAACCGAAAGAAAAGGATTATGACAATGATGAGTTTGACGTTTAAGAACTTTAAAATAATGGACGGAAATGCCAACATTAACCAAAATATCTCTATTCAAATAGAAATATATTAAGAAATATATAATAAGTAAGAACCTGTCATCAACACTAATGAATATTAGAATCAATCTCTATTTTATTTATCTTTCGTTTATATATCTCTCAACCTAAATTTTTTTTCATTTTTACTCTCTATCTTAGCCTCTCAATTTTTACACAAATTTTGATGATGAAAAAAAGGGTTAAAATACAGTATTAAATGTTTGCATTTTTTTATTATTTTACTAAAAACTAAATATTTTGATCCATGATATAATTATCTCAAGCTCAATTTGCAAAAAAAATATTATGATTTAATTTATTGTTTTAGTTCACGGATTTTTTTTTTTTTTTGGTGGTTGGTCTTTTCATTCATAATTCCCTCTCCATCAAATATTTAACTACTTGTCAACTACAACAAAATTAATAATAATAAAAAAAGAATAAAGATAAACGGCATTGGTGTTTGTGGACGGTGGTTTTTCATGAAAATACGATTGTGAACTTATTACGATGTTATTATTTGTTAGTATTTACTGTTTAGTGTATTAGAGCTTATGAGAATTAGACTATTGGAATGTGATTTTTTTTTATTACAACGTGATGTTAATTTAATTGTGTTGTTTGGTTTTATTTGGGTGCTATGTTGAACATTTAAATTTATATTTTACAAGTGCTAAATTCTTATAAAATTCCTCTTTTTAGGAGGTCATGCCAATTTTTTTAGATTAATATTATTTGTTTAAGTAGTTTCATGGAGGTAAAATTAATAGAATTTAACTTATTCGTTTTGTACTTTTTGGCTTTTTTACTTTATTTTATTAACTATTGAAAAATCTAAAATGTTAGGAAGTGGAGGCTTGGTACGGCATGTCCAAATTTGGATAGGCCTATGAGGATCTGGGCCTTTTTTTAATTATAGTTTAGGACCTGTGCTTGACAAAACTCGACTCAGCCCATCCATTTGCTACTCCAAATTCCATTGACTAAAAGAAAAAAAATTCACAATAAATTTACTCATTTATTTTCTTAATTACAATTTTTGGGACCTCCAAGAGGATTTAGATCAGTCAGTAACATTTTGTATCCCAAAACGATTAATATATAAACCTATATTATTATTGAGGTAGTTTGAAGAGAAAAAAAAATTATCTATAAATTTAGACAGATTTTGAGCCTTTAAATTAAAAAGAAAATTGAAAGTCTAAAATCCAAGTGATAGAGCAGCAGCATCATCATCATCCGTTCCTCTCTCCTATCCTTAACAAGCAACCCTCACAAACTTTCACCATATGAAAAAAAAAATCGAAGAAAAGAAACTATATATATGTCATTAATAATGCATTTACCAATGAGTCATCGAATGTGATAGAATCGAAATGAGCTGAAATTAGAATGAGTTGAAACAATAATGAGAATTAAAATGTTTATTAAAATTGTAGGAATCTAAATCAGAATGACATGTGACGATGTAGAAACATTAAAAGGTTGATTGATAGTAGAAACTAGGTTTTTAAATAATGAAAATTTTATTAGAATAATTCTAAAAAACTAAAATTTCTCATTATAACGCTAAGTATATCAAATTCACCAAAATAGGCAAATCTAAAGTATTATTTTATAATGAAATTCTCTCAATCTAATTAAGGAAAACAAAACAAATAGCGCCCAAATCCAATATCTTGAAAAAAGAAGATAAAGAACATAAAAAAGCAAGTAGCAAAATAACTTAAAACTAAAAAAAGACCAAGAAAGAAGTGGAATTTTTGACTTGACCACAGGGTAGAACAATGCAAGCATTTTGGGTTTGTATTGTCGCAAGCTTCGAAACGATATATTATATGCCCAAAACGAACACCTATGGAAGACAACTTGCTCATTCCACGTAATCAACTTGCATCAGCATGCATTGCCATTGATGTGCTTGTTTTGTCTTGAAATCTGAATGAATTATTGAAAGCTATTATAATAATAACTATTATTATTATTTGGGAAAAATTTACACAATCAACCCTAAAACTTTTCAATTTTTTGAATTTAACCCCTTAAACATTTTCTTATCATAACTAGCCAAATAAAATATTTTTGCCTCAAATTATCCTCTTCATTTCAACTGCCTAACTCTCTCTAGCCACACCCCAGACTATTGTCTCTTGAATGGCGAATGGAAAACGGTGGCATCAATGACGAACGACAATGACATTAGCGAACTAAAATCCAACCAAATCCACCATAATCTATCTAAATAAAAAATGAATCCAACAAATTGAAAAGAGCCCAAACCCTATGTAAGCTAACTTCATCATTTTTTTATGATTTTGTCGAACAGAGTTTGATTAATTTTTTTATACGCACACAACACAAAATTAAATTACATGGAAATGTTGATAGTGAGTCGTTTTTGGAAATCCTTAAGTTATGTGCAGAGACGTCTGTTGCCTGCCAACCCTTTCATTGTTTTATATCTCCAAAACATTTATTATTGTCCCACATCATTAAGTAAAATGTGCCAATTAGTAAAAGCCAACTTCTTTCTCCTTTTTTCTTGCGTATGTTGCATTTGAGTATCACTGAAAATTTTATACCGTCAACAGCTGCAAAAAAGTTATATACATTCTATCAACACCTACATGTTGCAATTCTCAATGACTGCCAAATCTTCATACTATGAATATCAAGTAACTTCCAAATCTTCATATCATGAATTAGCATGATTCATGTCCGACCAACTCCACATGCACGACTAAAGCAAAAGATTATTTTTTCAGAAATTATCAAGAAATTAATACAAGTGAAATAAGCTAAGGGTGATTTCGATAACATTTTCAAAGAAGATATAAACGAAGATGTGTGTGTGTGTGAGAGAGAGAGAGAGAGAGAGAGAGAGAAGTAATTTCAGTCGATGCAAAAAAAGGGCAAGATCCGCACATGCACAAGTATCAATAGAGGAAATATCAGCTTATAATTTTATAAAATAAGCATCAAAATATTCAACAAGTTTGAGATTTATGAAATATTGGGAAAATAGACAAATAATAAAGAAGCTCATGTAAGCATACTTAAGTATGATTTCTAAATACAAACATAACATGCCTATAAAAATTAAGAGCAGAAGTTTAGAATCGAACCTCCAACAATTGATGTGTCCTATGCAACTGTTTGCTTTTGATTTTGATACTTCTGAAGTCTCTATAATCACTAGTGATGGTGTAGTATATATTTTCTTTTTTATTACAAACCCCCAGGGACTAAAACCGTTGTAAACCATTTCCTTATATTTCATTTTTTCATCAAAGATGAAATTATGGTAGTTATAATTAGTATCATACCATCTAACAGCTAGCACTTGTTTCTCTAAATGTGGCAAGATTAAACTCATTAGGATGTTAGTCTATATACTGTAAATTTCTTTTTAGAAAACATCTCAACAGCCAGGTGTCCAACATTCTCCCACTTGGACCATACATTTTACTTGATTTGATATTTACATATATCAATTTTTTTAGACTTAAGAAATATAATACATGAATCATATCGATAGATCCTCTAAGAACGATTATTATCTTCCATGTATTACAATGCATTATTTTTTTAAATTCAACCACGTATGATAACTTAACTTAATGAATAAACCCTATGTTTATTCTTGGTCCAATAAAATTGAAATTTTCTCAATATAAAAGAATGTGCACATAAAGACGAGAAAATATCACAATAAACTAAAACATAAACAAGAGTCTCATTTATTATTACATTGCATATACAATGAAAATTACATGATGGAACCAAGTCTCATTCGGTCTACATGATCCTTAAAATTTTGTGGTGGCATGCCCTTTGTTAAAGGATCAACAATCATCAATTTAGTGTTAGTGTGTTCAATGACCACTTTATTTTCTTTAACACGTTCTTTGATGGCTAAATATTTAATGTTGATGTGTTTAATTTGACTTCCGCTTTTGTTATTTTTAGCCATGAAAACTACAGTTGAATTGTCACAATAGATTGAATCCACAATTCTAATCGTATATATGAAACTCTTCAACCACACACCATGCGAGGTAGCCTTAAAACAAGAAACGAACTTAGCCTCCATAATAGAAGTATTAGTCAAAGTGCTTTGTACTTCTCCAAGATATAGCTCTACTGGCAAGCACAAAAATATATCCTGATGTTGATTTTCGTGAATTAACATAGCCAAAAAAGTCTGAATCGGAGTAGCCAATTACCTCTAGATTATTAGTTGGTCTATACATAAGCATGTAATCATTGGTTCCTTGAAGGTACCTCACTACTTTCTTTACAACTTTCTAATGGCCTAAACCTAGATTACTATGATATTTTCCCAAGATTCCAGCAACAAATGCAATGTCAGGTCTTGTACAGACTTGAAAATACATCAAGCTTCCAATAGCAAATGCGTATGGAATATTTTTCATTCGTTCCCTTTCAAAATAATTTTTAGGGCATTGGTTCAAATTGAACCTGCCACCCTTCACAATAAGAGCTATATTAGGTGAACAATTTTTTATCTGAAATCTCTCCAAGACCTTATTAATATAAGTTTCTTGAAATAGACCCAAAACTCCTCGAAATTTGTCTCTATGGATCTTAATGCCTATGACATAAGATGCATCACCTATATCATTCATGTCAAAATTCTCAGAGAGAAATTGTTTTATTTCATAAAGCAACCCTTTATTATTGGATACAAGTAGAATATCATCCATAAATAGAATAAGAAAATAAATTTTACTCTCACTAACCTTCTGGTATATACATTAATCTATAAGGTTCTCTATAAATCCGAATGAAGGGATAACATCATGGAATTTTAAATACCACTGACGGGATGTTTGTTTCAATTCATGTATGGATTTCTTAAGTCTGCATACCAAATGCTCACCATCATTAGAGGAGAATCCTTCTGGTTGTTTTATATAAACTTACTCCTTTAGATCTTCATTTAGGAATGCTATTTTCACATCCATTTGATGTAGTTCCAAATCAAAATTAGTAGTTAATGCCATAATGATATGAAAAAAATCTTTCTTTGATACAGGAGAAAAAGTCTCCTTGTAATCAATTCTTTCTATTTGAGTGAATCCTTTAGCAACGAGTCTTACTTTATATCTTTCAATGTTGCCTAATGAGTCTTTCTTTGTCTTAAAGACCCATTTACATCATATGGCTTTTACACCATTAAGCAACTCAACAAGATCCCAGACTCTATCGGATGATATAGAATTCATCTCTTCTTTCATAGTATTATACCATAAATATGATTATTTGAAATTCATGGCATGTGAAAAAGATTCAAGATCATTTTCGGCTCTAATATTATAATCAGATTCTTGCATATACACCATATAGTCACTAGAAATTGCTAATCTTTTTATTCTAGTAGATCTTCTTAATGTTGGAACAAGATTCTCCTGAGGAGCATGTTGTTCAATTGGTTGTTCAAGGGTTTCAGGTAATTCTTGAATAGCTTGATTGATTGGATTGTTATCAACAAATTGTGGAACTTCAACAATTAGTTGCATGACACTTGTTTGAACTTGAGGAGTGTTGTGAACGACAATCAGTCTATCACTTGAGGTGGAAGGTTGCGCATGTAAATGAATTTTCTCAAAAATAATATTATAAATTCGATTGCTCCCACTGATAAAGTCATTTCAAGAAATTTTTCATTTCTCAATTCTACAATTCTAGTGCTATGAGATGGACAGTAAAATATGTACCCTTTAGACCTTTCAACATATCTAACGAAATACCCATTAATGGTCCTTAGGTCCAGCTTATTTTCTTGTGGATTATAGATTCTTACTTCAGACGGGCATCCCCAAACACGTATATGTGGCAAACTCGGTTTCCAACATTTCCATAATTCAAATGGCGTTTTAGAGACTGCCTTGGTTGGAACTTGGTTTAATCTACACACATCCGTCTTTAGAGCTTCAATTCACAAGGATTTAGGAAGCTCATAGCTATTAATCATACTGGGCACTATGTCCAGCAAAGTTTGATTTCTTGTTTTTGCTACACCATTCTGGTTTGGAGAACCAGGCATAGTGTATTGGGCAATTATTCCATGTTATTGAAGAAACTTTACAAATGGACTAGGTGCTTGGCCATCCTCAATGTATCTACTATAATATTCCCCACCACTATCTGTTCTCACAATCTTAATTTACTTTCCACGTTGTTTCTCTATTTATGCTTTAAATACCTTAAAAGCATCTAATGTTTCACTTTTATTATTGAGTAAGTAGAGATACATATATCGTGAGTAATCATCTATAAAAGAGATGAAGCAATTTTGACTATACGAGTCTATGTCTGAGCTACAAATATATGAATGTATGATTTCTAATATTTCTGAACTCTTCTGAGCACTTTTATTTCTCTTGTTGGTCTGCTTTCCTTTTATGTAGTCCATACAAGTATCAAAATCAATAAAATATAAAGTATTAAGTACTTTATCGTTTACTAATCTTTAATTATTTCTATGAAAATATAACCGAGTCTCTGATGCCACAAAATAAAGGAATTTTCATTTATAACACATCTTTTAATACCAACATGAACATGCATTGAAGTATAAGAAGTATTGTTTTGCAAATTAAGATGAAAAAGACCATCAAACAATGTACCATTTCCAACAAGTTCAAATTTACAATATACATTACAGAACTTATTTGAAATGTTAAAGGAAAAATCGAGTGGTACAAGTCTAGAAACTGAAACTGAGTCTCTAGAAAAACTTGGAACATAAAATGTTTTTTTTCCAAAACTAAAACAAAACTACTACTCAAAATCAAACTGTATGTTCCAATTGCCTCCACATGTGAACACATATTGTTTCAAAAAAAGATGCATTGCTCACTTCTCACTGGCTTCCTTAGGTTTTGCAAACCATGTAAGGTATTTGTTACATGGATTGTAGAATCAGAGTCAATCCACTATGTGTTATGATTAACATCAACCATATTAGATTTATAACAAACAAAAGAGATTGATTAACCTTTTTTTGAAAGCCATTTCTAAAATTTGGGGCAATCCTTTTTCATGTGTCCTTTTTTTTTTTTGCAAAAAAAGCACTTAGATTGTTTTTAAATTTCTTCCTAGAGATGTATTTTACCTTTCCCTTTCTTTTTGGCTTGAAGCTTGTTCTTTCCTTGTGTTACAGTATATGCACCTTTACCAACTTCCATTATCAGCCTCCATTCCTCTTAAACACACATGGTCATTAGTTCATTAATTAACCATTTATCCTTATATGCGTCATATGAAATTTTGAATGGTCTCTACTGTTGTAGAAGTGTATTCAGTATGTAATGCACAAGATAGGTTTCGGACATAACAACCTCAAGAAGTTTCAACTGAGCCGCAATGTCCCTCATTTGCATAATGTGCTCATGCACAACTCTAATACTTGTGAGCTTCATAGATGAAAACTTCATTATTAGGGTGCTTGCAAGTGCCTTATCTGAAATTATAAATTGCTCATCAGTTACCTTCAGTAATGCCCGGATATCATTATGCTGATCGACTGAAACACGAATAGTAGTAGAGATTGTGGTCTTTATCACATTGAGACGATTAGATCGCTCCCATTTATCATAAAGAGCAATAGCGACTTCAATGCTGTTATCATCGATAAGTGGTTCGTCTTTCTGAATAACATAATCAATATCCATCCATCCTAAATGAAGAAGAATTTTGTCCTTCCAAACTTCATAATTATCATTATTTAAGTCGGGAATATCACACTTGATTTCAGAAAAAACTCACAGGTTGTACAACTGTATTAAATTAAAACGCTTGCTTATATTATTAATTTAGGCCAATATAGAGATATCATGTTTTACCAATGTAAATCATGTTACAAAATATGAATCAAATGACATAAAAATTGCCTATGGGCTAAAATTCTAATTCAAGTAGATTCACATATATCTTTATGATAAAACTATCAAATCATATTCCAATTCTTAATTCATGTGGGTACATTAAGAAAATAGTTTGATATTTTATCCTAATTAAGCATACAAATATAATATAAATTCTTGAGGGAAAAATACATTATATTAAAATGTTTAATCACAATTAATGCCATTATATTATATGTGATCTAAAAATACTCACTATATAATTTTGCATTACTAAGGATGTTGTGGCCACTCCCTAATTAATTAAAATTATATTAGATCACTTGACATTTTTATTTTATTTTTAAACATCATAATTATTCATTCAAAATTGCATGCGTCAACAACTAAATCAAAAAAACGCATACAAATTTTAACGACATTATCATAGTGATATTTATATGTGGACTATATAACCAAAAGTCAAATACAGTAAAAGCACCCCAAATTTATGTTCTGAAGACATAAATTCACAAAGTTGAGCAGGAAAATATGACATGGCGTTTAATATTTACACACTCTGATGACATGTCATACAGAAACAAACTACAGTTGCGTAACAAAAGGATGACATGTCATTGCATAAAATATTCTGACGACACGTAGGCTGTATATTATAAACTCAAACTGTTAACATATATGTTTTCATAATGTTGATTTTGATGATAACAAACAAGATTAAGAATGATTAATCTTTTAAGCTCAAATTATTTTTTATACATTGTAAACAAACCATTACTTGACATTATAAAGGTTTTATATTTAATAGAAAAATAATTTTATGAAATTGGTTGTTTTTCAAGTTATGATTTAATTGAAAGAGTTTTGAAAACTTTGAAATCAACAAGTATTACTTAAAATTTTGGAGAAAGACTTATTTTAAAAGTGTCATAGCATTTTGGGCTATATCATAATTTCAGAAAGTTTTGAGATTAACAAAGCATTATTGGGAAATTTTGAAATTGGACCTATTTGTAAACTTTCATAACGTTTTGTACCATAATACAGTTTTATAAAGTTTTGGGGTCAAACTATAAATGTAGAAAATAATTTCACTGTATCAACCACTGTAATAAACAGCTAACCGTTTATTTAAAACGGCTAACTGATAATTTTCAAAAAATATGTTCTGCAAAGTAATGTTAAAATGATGATTCTGGAAGATAACGGTGAACCGTTTACTGAAAACGGTTAACCGATTATTTTTCAGATTGCTAATCTTAAACCGTTTAGTAAGAACGGTTAAACCAAATTTATTTTGCAGGTCTCTGCAATTTAATGGTGAAAGGGTAAGCCTAAATAGGAAACCGTTTATTTGATATTTGGCCGAACGGTAACTTTTAACTAGCCTAAACGGTTAACCATTAATAGTTAACGGCGAACCGTTTTCAAGCCGACAGTTTGTAATGGCTAGTTTTTCAGCTCCAAATATAAATAAGCTCATAAATTCAAAGAAGATTGATCACAACACAACCATTGAGCTTATATTCGAGAATACAATCTCCATAGAGCTTTAAACACATTCTTGTTTCATCTATTCACACATTGGGCATTGATTTGTAATCTTAAATATTGTGTGAGAGAAAAACAATTTATAATCTTTTACTTTGAGTGATTGTAAGTGTTGGGATACACTTGGGTTAAGAGATTGATGATAATCTCTTGTTGTAAAGGCTCATTGACACCTTGGAAGTCAAGTGTAAGCATTTGAAGCCTTGAAGGCTTACTTAGTGAATCCTTAAGCCCAGAAAGCTTGGAGGCATGGACGTAGGCAAGGTTAGCCGAACCACGTAAAAATCTTCGTGTTTGAATCTTTCTTCCCTTATCTTTTTATATTGTGATTGATTTAATTGTTACTGCTTTAAATTCGTTTTAGATTTACATGATATTTTGTTTTAGAATTGAATAATTTTCAGAATCCTAATTTACCCCCTTTGGGTTGCATAACTAGAATTTCATTTGGTATCAGAGCGAGGTGCTCTTATGTAGACTTAACTGTCTAGAGTTAAAGATCCATGGCAACCCATAATGACTTAACCTTTAGGGAAGGACAATCTACAATTAGATCACCGTTCTTTGACGGTAATGACAACCCATATTGGAAAACTAGGATGAGAATTTATTTACAAACTTTAGATTATGAAATTTGAGAAATTGTTTGTGATGGTCCATTTATGCCTTTGACTAAAAGTGAAGTCGGGGAAGATATTCCAAAACCTTCACGAGCATGGAATGACTTGGAAAAGAGAAAAGCTTCTCTAACTCCAAAGCCATGAATGCCTTATTTTGTGCACTTGATAAGAAAGAGTTTCATAGAGTGTCTAATTGTAAAAGTGCTAATGAAATTTGGCACAAACTTGAAGTTGTTTATGAAGGCATGAATCAAGTGAAAGAGTCTAAAATTAGTAGGTACACTCGGCAATATGAATTGTTCCAAATGAAACAAAATGAGAGTGTGTATTCCATGTATATTAGATTTACGAACACAGTGAGCACTCTAGGAGCCCTAGGAGACCTTTCTAAATAGTGAGAAAGTTAAGAAAATTATTAAGTTGTTACCTAAGGAATGGAGACAAAAAAAGGACTGCCATTGACAAAGCTAAAGATTTGAATATCTTATCTATTGATGATTTAATTAGTTCTCTTATTTCTTATGAGGAAGACATGGCAGCCGAAAGAGACAATGAGGAGAAGAAGAAAAGCATTGCTCTCAAAGCCTCGAAACATGAGAGTGATGAGGAAAGCGAGTTGGATGAGGAGGAGATGGCCTTGCTAAACGTTAGCTGATTGTTTTTCATTATTGCGGCTATTTGACTCAATTATGCTATTGTAAGAGGAGATTTCTCTTTTTTCTGATTTAAGCGATAAGATGGGTTTCAAGATTCATTATGATTGGTTATATGTTAGCTTTTTGTTTTAAGAACTTTTTATTTATGGAAGCCAAATTCTTCTTAGTTCGTCCAGGTTTATTCAGATTTAGAAGTGTCTTTTCAAACTAGGTTTGAATTGGTGAGTTTTGGATTATAAAGAATACATAATTGCAATTTCACCTAAATCAAATAATTAATTTTGTGACAATGAATTTAGAGTATAGACTATTATACATAGAATTGGATGTTCATTGCACTTATTCTTGAAGTTGTTTTGCTCAAAAAAGTTGACTATTGTCCTTAAGGGTAATTTCGGTTAGGGAGAATTTTGTTATAATTTTTTTAATGAATTTATGGGTTTGATGAGTAAAATTATGGGTTCACATAGATTCACCCATAAATAAATACTCATAAATTGAACCCTTATTTTATGTTGATGCACGACCTAACTTAACAAAAATAATGTTCAAATTGTCACAAATTTTTTAAAAAATTTATAGTTAATTTTTTCTTCTACTTCACTCTATTATTCAATGGGCATATAATAAATTAAGAGAGGGGAGAAATAAGGGGGAAAATTAGAGTGACTGTTGCAGTGATACACTGATCCAAATGCTTATGTATGTATATGTGTGTGTGGCGTTCTTTAATTTGACCAAAAATAAATGAATTTATTTGTATTTTTAATCAAAATCGAGGGATCTAAACAAAAATTTTCCGCTCCAGAGTCCAGACATTTATCATCTTCTTGTTAAAAAAAATTGTATAAAATAAAAAAACCCTGCCAAATTTTAAAACATTGATAGTCACTGAAAGATAGAATCAAAGAAGAGTTCAGAAGACTGAACTGGAAGAAGAAACCCCAGCTACAATCCCAGAAGAAGAAGAAGAAGGAGACATGGCCATGCCCGACGTTAAGAGCAACCCAGCTGGTTTCCCACTAAAATCAACTGCTGTAACAATCTCAATCATGTGCACAATACGTGACTTAATTAGCAAGCTCAAAACGCCAAATGCCTATGATGAGTCTGATCCCCTAGCGTATTGCAGACATCATGCCATTCAACTTGAATGAATAGTGGGATGCATACCTCAGGTACTATCACTATCTGCAACTCATGATATTTCTCGGGGATTAACTTTTGGTGAAGTTTGTTTATCCAACATCAAGTTCGAATTTTAGTGTGCCCACATGGATTACTTTTAACCCCTTGTTTAATTTATTCTGTTTTCTCCATGCAGATTCTCAACCCCAATTCCGATGCAATGTCGAAAATAATCACTGAAAATGCAAGCGAGGAATTTCTGTATTCATTGAGTAACTATTGTGCCCTGCAGGTTGGAAAATATTCTAAATAATTTAATTGTGATGCGCAATTGCAAATTGTTGGGAAGTTAGCAATTAAGTTGACAGGCTTTTTCTGGTTTCTCATATTTCTACGCATACTTGTTATAACTTTGGTTTGAAGCTTGCATACCTTAGGTAAGGTTGATGTCTTTTGTTGGTCAATATCAATTGGGAAATATAGCAAAACCAGTGCAGACAGTGGGAAAAGGATAATGTGAGTTTGACAGATGCTCAGAGGAGATAGGGAAACTTGATCTTAAAGATTTTTTTTTCTGGTTTTAGTTTTTTTCCCCTTAATGTGTAATAATCTCTTCACAATGCCATTGATTCCCATAGTTCATGTTGCTAGGTGAACTTAACAATTACTATCTATTATGCCTTCTGGATGACCGAGAAAATTGATTGATTTTGACAGATTGCTTTTTGAAATAGAGTGCAAGTAGATTGACTAATAATGAACATATTCTATCAAGTTGTTACATTTGAACATATTAAGGTGAAATAAATCATATTTGTTATAACTTCATTTTTTTTTTCCTCCCAATTTCCCTGTATGGAGGGTTTCGTGGAGGATCAGTTTGGCTCAGGTCTAATTGCTGGAGCAGTTGAGGAAGGAATTAATGTTATCAAAATAAAGTTTCCTCTCACTCACTAGCCAATTGAGCAGCTCGTCACCAGTCAGATTCATTGCCGATTGCAGCCCATCTCCATTGCTCATCACTGTTCGGATTCGTCGGTTCAGTAGCTCATCGCCGCTGTCATGGTCGGCCTCTTAGCTGTCGTCGAAGAACCAATCGATAATGATGATGATGATATTTTATGACAAAAATGATGATGATTGATGATGATGATGATGATTACCATTGCTGATGATTAATATTAGAATGGCAGTTCTTATTAGTCAAAGAATCAAATTGACTTTTAGTTGTATATAAGTAGCGCACTAAATCAACAAATAATTGAAGACTTGCTTCGCTATTGAACCATACGATGGCAATTCGTCAACTATAACTTAGCTCTGGCATTCGAAGTAAGCAACTCAGCATCCCAAATACTGCCAAGCCATCAACACAATACTACCAAGATTCGAGATCAATAATAATAACGTCAAGAATTACACTGACGCCGTCACATTTTACACCCGCCCCAGGGATTTGGACCAATTTCCTACCTAGGCCCTGTATTTAAAATGATTGCCTAAATCAAACATGACTTTGTAAGGGTAAACTATACACACACACACACACACAGAGTACGCAAAAAGTATGGAATAATTGATGAATGGGAATATATTTTGGGTACTTTTTCAGAGAAAAAAGGATTAAGGAAAGTTTGCTCCAGCCTTAGTTAGAAATTTAAGGAGCATTTAACCAACCCAGGGCCTTGATTAATTCAGTGGTTTTCAAGTAATTTTCTTTAGTTAGCTGCTCGAGTATGAATTCTTTGATAGATGCTACAAAATTAAATTGGACTTTGTCCACCCATACACTTTTAAAAGTAAAATAAATGAAACGGATAATATATATTTGCCGAGAAAAAAGAAGAAATAAATGGCTAGAGAGACAGACTAGCAGTGCTACTTCAATTGTATCTTGTATGCTGAACACAATCTGAAATAATAGTAAATTAATCTAGTCAGTTGGTATGATTCTCTTGAGAAGGATGAACAAGACAATAACATCATTTGTTTTCTCCTTAATGATGGAAAGATTCTCTGCAATCTTTATGGTATAATTATGAAATATCTGGTTTACATACTCATTCCCAAAATGGTCCTTGGTAATTTCTTCAAAAATAGGCCTTAAAATTGAGGTGTAATCTTCAGCAGTAAATGGTGTGTTTCTCTTAGGATGATTCAATTCTTCCATTCTCTCAATACTGAAGTATTTGTTTCTCTGTATAAGGGTCTCCAACTCCTTGGGGGTTGCGTGGTATATGGGCAAGTTGAATGAGTACACTTTTTCTTCACTAATTAATCCCTGTGATAAGAGAAATAATTTTGTCTATGTCAATAAATTCCAAAGGTTCTAAATTAAGGAATTTTTTTTGCTTTGTTTTTCACTTTAAGAGGTATGGATTGACGCAGTTCAAATATAATTTTTTACCCTTTATCTCTTATAGGAGTTGAACTTGAGTGATTAATCAAACCAATATACCTAAAGTCACTCAATTACATGCTTCTAAGAAAAAATAAAAATCTAGAAAGTACAATACTTAAACCACCTTTCACAACAAACACTTTAAAAAGGAAAAAAAAGGGATAAGGACACTTAAATCCCTAATATGTTCCTCACTTTTATCTCTTAGGCCTCTTTTTTTTTTTTTTGTCACTAGGGTATTTTGAAAATTTCAATATAAGTCAAGTGTATTATAATAGTTCAATTTATCAATTGATTATTTTAAATATATCTCTTTGTATATAATAATTATTATTTTTTTAAATTTACAAGATTAAGTTGTACTTAGACGGTTTTGTAAAGTTAATTTTTGAAAAATAATCATATCTCTTTTTATTTTTATTTTTTGGTTTTGACCACGAAGTATCTTGGGGAGGGCCCCAACTATGGGAGACACCTTTAAGCCCATACCACAACCCAGACAAGAAGTTCCCGACGGAATCGAGAGGCACAAGTTTTTCCAACAAAGGCAACTTCCCTGTGACTTGAACTGGGGAGCAAACCCAGTTAATCCACTTAAGAGGACTCCATTACTAGTGGAGACAACACTTTGTTGATTATATCTCTTTTTATTAGTTATTCATTTTTTTAAACTATAATAACCTAATTGTCAGTTAATATGATGTGTTTGTCAAAAAAGTAGAGAATTGGTTCTGGTTTTGTATGTTAAAAAGTCATGTTTATCCTTCAATAGTAAAGTTCGAACATTAAAATTATAACTAGGAAATGTCAAAGAAAATTTTTAAAAAATAGTACCTAATTGATAAAATTGTGAAACAATAAGGAGCTAGCGAAGAGTTATTCTTTCTTACCATTTTGGCCATGTCAAGGAGGCAAGATCCAAAGACATCGTATAAAACACCAGCAGTTGTCTTAGGAAAAGGGATCCCATCTGGCACTGCTGATATCAGAATGACAATCAATCCTCCAGGCACAACTTCTGGTGTTCTAGCATTCAAAAAGGCCTCGACGTCATTCCTGAACCGAGCTGAATAAGCCTCGGCAACTCCTTTCACCGACCCAGTGCAGTGTATGCTGTCACTATTCCATGATGGGGAATTCCTATCCACAATCTCTTCAGGAACCTTGGAGAGCCAATGCAGTGCGTAGCAGGAGTATACAAAATGTAGACAAGATTTCGGAAACAAGCGGCCGTAGAATGAACCCGGCACGCCGGCAGCAAAGTATATCCGTGAATGAGGAAGGGTTTTAAAGAGTGTGTTAAAGTCATTATCGTATTGATCACTGAAGAGCACTTGAAATTCTAGGGCTGAAGGGTCTTGGTGCTCAGCAAGTTGAATTAGTTTTAGTTCTACAGCTTCAGTGATATTCTGCACGGCAGAGAAGGTGTTAGGTCCACTGGAACAGCCCAAATCTGCTACATGAAATGTGCCGGTTGTATGAGATAATCCCATGATACTCGGGTCAAGCTTGTTAATTATGGCCTCATGGATCAGTTCCTTTGCAGCATCCATTACTCCTTTCTGTAGCCATATGTAAAGTGGTGTGAATTAGTTTTTCAACATGCTTCATCAAATGTTTAGTTTCTGCTTATTCTTGTTAGAATCATGTAAACTGTTCTCATCTTTTAAATGTTATGAGGTTTGCTTGTCTTTTTTATAATTTAACTTCTTACCATCGTGCATTTATAGTAATTAACAACTAAGATTTAGTTGCATATTATTTCTCGTTTCTTATCTAATAATAAATAATCACAAAATTATAACATGCTCAGTAGAAAATTTCAAATCCTTCAATATCTAGTCACATTTGTATATCTTATAACATCCCACAGTTAAAATTCATTATATATATATATATATATTCTTTCTTCTAATAACTACCTATGAATCAGAAACTCGTCAAATGATTAACACAAAAATAATATAATATTGAATCTAAATCCAACAACATAACACATGTATAAGAGTTTTGCAAGGGAAACAAAAAGCAAGAATCTGAAAATATATAGAGTCGCTTGCTAGCCAATATAAACAATCTTAGTGAATTAAACGGACGTTTTCGTGAATGCCGTTGATGTATAACTTAACGTTAAAATATCCAAAAGTTAGGGAATCGATAACAGAAAACAAATTCAATTAAACTAATCAAAGATATTGAGAAAAATATGCTAAACTATCTAGTTTACTCCCTTCCTCATCTTCATTTTGATATAAGTTTGTCTTTAAAATTGATATTAGTATCTTAAAACCAATGAATTAATAACATATATGGATTCTTTATTAAGCCCTAAAGTTTACCTGGTAACTCGAATTTTGAGCATAGCTTTGAGGGCCATCTCCGCCGACCATGGGATACGATTTTGGCAAATTATCCTTGTTCCCACAACCCATTTTCTCTCTTCCTCTCTTGGTAAGCCAAAAGCAGATACCTTGTTTAATCTAAGGCTAATTCTGGTCAGATTAAAACTTCAACACTACCAGTTATAAACTTGTAGTTGTTTGTACGCATAAACTTGATATATATTTCTTTATTCTCTCAGTCAAACTTCGTAAAAGACGACGCAAAACAAATTACAACAAATCAGCAGGTTTCATTAGGGGAGCAGTTTTAAAATAATTGCTGGTTCCTTTTTGGCTGCTTTGTTTCAAGTTTTTTTCTACTTTATTTTGGGAAGGCTTTGTTTCAGTTGTACATGTTATAACCATGAAGAATAAATATTAAAAAAAGAAAATTAAAGGAGTTAAATAAGTCCACGCTTCATTTTAAGATCTGGTCAGTGGTCATCAATGTGATGAAACTGAGAAATTGTCACAAATCTCGAACACTGACCAAGAAATTAATTGGTTGACAACTTAATTAGACCTGGCCGGTTTGCACATATGTATTACCTTAATTAGCTTTGTCACCATATTAATAATATCACTTCACCTAAACGTTTATGTAACATATTAGGTAACAAAAGTGACCTAAACGTTTACGTAACATATTAGGTGACAAAAGTGATGGAGTTTAATAAGATGGGCGGTGCTTTTAAGTGTCCTTCTCGGAAGTAGTACAGGCCAATAATTCAAATCCCTGAGATGTCAATCTGTTAAATTAATGCTATAATAAGATCAAATTATAGACAAGAATACAATCATAATCAATAAATAATAGACACTGATGATTCCTTGGCTTGGAAGGCAGCCCAAAAAATTTGACCTCGTCTATACTCCAGGTATTTTATTTCACAATCGCGATCCAGATGCTATATCTAATAATTCCCACAAGGTTCTTCAGATATCCGTGGAATCTTTAGGATTTCAAATTATTTTTCTTTTTCCTATAAAAAAAAAATCATTTTTTCTTTTTTGTACGTCACAAGAGAACGCCAATTACAACAAATAATATTTTTCTTTTATGAAAAATCCTTTTGTTTGGGATGAATTTATGACTAATTGACGACTGAAGGATAAAATTATTTGGGCACAAATATTTTGGTACGATCTTAGGAAATTGGAAAATTCCCTTAAACAGAAATGATAGGGGTGTTAATTTTCGGTTCACTTCACAAACCATTATTAATGAGCAAATCCTCCCAATGACCCTCAAATGCTTGTACACAATTAAAATAAATTCAATTTTATATGTACAAAAATGATAGCTTTCAAATATATTTTTTGATAATCATAAAAACAGCAATTAACTCCAATAAATCTCATAAAAAAATACATGGTTTATCTATGATAAGAACTCTAAACAGATTCATACACAGATTGCAGTACCCGTTATGAATTCATTTGTTTCTTCTTTTACTTTGATCAATAGCTAATTATAGCCTTGATATTTCGTTTGGGTTAGTTAATTTTCTGTAAAACTGTATTGTGTCTAAAAGTTTTGTTACATGAAATCAATAGATGAAGAGAATTTTAAAAGCAAACATCAAAGTAACAATCAAAGGGATGAAATCGGTATAAATATTGATCGTCTCAAGTTAGATTATACAATGATGAAATAGTGCTAATCTAGAAAATCCAATCGTTATAATTTGATTTCCATTATATTAATTATGTTCAATCTTGCTATTTTCATGAAGAACACCCGATCATTTTTATACAGTCAGCTTTTGAAATTAATCACAAAACGACCTTTGACCAAGTCTGATGAAAAGATCATATTATAAGTACAAAATTAGACTTCCCTATCATGCAGCTATCCATCGAATTTTGTATTGTGTTATCGTTGAGCTCTTAGGAAGATTCAACTGCTGAGGAGAAGTTATGTACTCTACTTTTATGGTGTTTCTCTTGGTAATTGTGATGAAAATACTTTGGCTGGAGCATCTAGAAGCTCTGAATACACAAGGTTGGTGGCACATGGTTTTGAAGATTGAAAATGCCGAAATTGTCAAGGAAAGAAAAAAAAAAGGGAAACTTTGACAAAGAAGAAAGAAGAAGAAAAATAGGTACCACCCAAAGAAAACAAGAAAAAAATATATAAAAATAATAGCCAATTTTGGCTATATAAAGGAAACCCTCCATTTTGGTTTCTGCATCCAATTCCATCGAGAGAGAATAAGGAGAGAGTTTGAGAGATTTTAAGAGGTTAAAATTATAAAACTCTTGAGAGTCTAGTGGGTGAGAGATTGGGTACATTGGGGTTTTGGGTAGTGAGCCAAAATATTACAATACTTGTAATCCTTATTTCACTAGTGAAATATTTTCCTTCTGTCTTCGCCCGTGGACGTAGGCTAAAAGCCGAACCACGTGATTTCTAGCGTCCTCTATTGTGCTTGTTCATTATTTTCTTACAATTTCAACTTAGTTGTGGTCTTACTTCACTCACCAATTCCCTAACAGTGGTATCAGAGCTATTGGTTATATTTTTGGAGTCGGGTACTGTTCATGTAAGGGGTACTATTTTATGTATATGGTACTGTTCACACATACGGTACTATTCACGTGAAACGGTGGGAGCGATCCAAGAATTTTGCGGTACAAAGCAGGGAATAGTGGTGTGAGTAAAACAATTGTGTGGTTTTTTGTACATGTCTAGGAAAGTTCTGTCACAAATGCAATAAGAGCTTAAGGAGTCTGGGTTTTAAGTGGGACCATTGTGAACCCTCCAGTTTTTCCTGGAAACTTTCTTGGTGTGCATTCTCACACATACTTACAACTATTTAAGGTGGTATACTAGTTTGTGTGCAGTATTTATCAACAAAATGGCAGCAAAGTGTGAAATTAAGAAATTTAATAGAAACAATTTTTCGTTGTGGAAAATGAAGATGAAAACTATATTGAGGAAAAATAATTGCTTGGCAGCAATTGGATAAAGGTCCATGGAGATAACTGATGACAAGTGGAACGAGATAAATGGCAACGCCATTTTTTATCTACATTAGCACTTGCAGATGGAGTATTATCTAGTGTGGCAGAGAAAAACACAGCGAAGGAAATATGGGATACTCTTACAAAATTGTACGAGGCCAAGTCACTACACAACAAAATCTTCTTGAAGAGAAAACTATATACTCTTTGAATGGCTGAATCTACAATGGTGGCCGATCACATCAACACCTTGAAGACTCTATTTTCACAACTCACAATGTTGGGTCATAATATAGAGGAAAATGAACGTGCAGAGCTTCTACTTCAAAGTCTACCAGATTCGTATGATCAACTCATCATCAACCTGATAAACAATAATCCAGTGGACAATCTAGTTTTCAACGATGTTGCAGCCTTCGTATAAAATGAGGAGAGTAGGTGGAAAAATAAGGAAAACAGACAAGCAAGTTCGCAGCAAACAGAGGCGCTATCGGTGACGAGAGGGAGATCAACATAATGTGGTCCTAGTGGGAGTCAAAATCATGGTAGATCAAAATCCAGAAGTAAAAAGAATATTAAATGCTACAACCATGGTAAGAAAGGGCACGTCAAGAAAGAGTGTTGGAGTAATCAGAAGAGAAAAGAGGGCAAAGAACTTGAGTCATCAAATGCTCAGGGGTGTGTAGCAAGTACCTCAGATGATGGCGAAATTCTTTACAGCGAGGCAATAATTGTTTTAGAAGGCAGAAAACGGTTGTCTGATGTCTGGCTTATAGACTCAGGAGCTACCTGGCACATGACCTCTCGGAGAGAATGGTTCCATACATATGAACCTATCTTAGGAGGGTCTGTATATATGGGTAATGATCATGCCTTAGAGATCGCTGTTATTGGTACTATCAAAATAAAAATATTTGATGGTATAATTCACACAATTGGGGATATACGACATGTCAACAGCCTGAAGAAAAATCTATTATCTTTGGGACAAATGGTTAGTCATGGGTACTAAACTCATATGTAAAATGGAATTATGAAGATCGTTAAAGGCACGGTTGTATTGATGAAAATAGAAAAGATCGGTGCTAATCTATTCAAGCTTAAAGGAGAAACACTACAGGAGGCTGATGCGTGTGTCGCGTTAAATGGAGAAGAGTCAACGATGATGTGGCATCTCAAACTTGGTCGCATGTCAGAACAAGATTTGAAGATTCTCTCTTAGCGAAAATTGCTTTCGGGTCTCAAATCTGTAAGTTTACCATTTTGCGAGCATTGTGTTATAAGTAAGCAGCATAGATTAAAATTCAGTAGATCTATTGCTATAAGTAAATGCATTTTAGACTTGATTCATTCTAATGTTTAGGAATCACCGGATATATCCATGGGAAGTGCAAAGTACATGGTGACTTTCATTAATGATTATTCCAGAAGATGTTGGGTATATCCAATTAAGAAAAAAGTCAAATGTATTTCCATTGTTTAAAGAATACAAAGCACGGATGGAACTTGAATCTGGTAAAAAGATCAAGTGCTTGAGGACAGATAATGGTGGAGAGTATATAGACGATGAGCACAAAACTTATCACTCTTATTCTACACATATCCACACTTTGTTACCACTTAGAAGAACTTCACATATCATATAATGAGCTGAAGTCACTCATAGGTGACTTATCCTATATATCATACATACAATCCCAAAAGAAAAGCCATAGATATTAAAAGGCTCCATGTAAACACATAGATGCCTACTAAGTAAGTAGCAAACTCATCGAAATTTTCACTTGTCACTTTAAACTTTCATATGTAATATCCCACATATAACACTTTGGATTATATGTGGCATTGCATGCCCCCTCTCATCATTGTTCATTTCAAAATAAAAATAATTTATGCTTAAAGCTTTTGTATCATTGTCAATTGGGTAAAGGATCATTTTTTTTTTCACCTTCAATCTCATCTTTAGACTTTGCTGGAAATGTTAGTGGAAAATAAACACAGAATTGTTATAGCCATCATTATTTTTTGATGTGGAAGGACCAATTTAATGGCAACCATAAAAAGATACTTAAAGGATATTACAAAAGAAAATTGTGTTTTGATGACTATGAATTTAATTTCTAAAATTCATCTAAACAATCATAAAATTATTTTGCGACTTTTTATTTTTAGTTGTATAACAACATAGAATGTCGGTCGAGGAAAACTTTTATAACTAAATTACCTTAGTCACCCAATACATTTGTAAATGACTATTATATTAGTCATAGATGATAATTAAATGAATCACCTTTGGTTGACTAGAAGGCTGCGAATTTAGCAACAGAACCTTTGAATATTCGATTAACTATATAAGTCACCAAAAGCAGCTTTGTACGACTGTTGCATTAAATTATTGAAGTTGATGAAATTAATTCGCTTTGGTCTTCTAAAAGGGCGTAAATTGGCCACCAAAGGTATTATTTCATAGCCATTGGTTATGAATATATATGTGGGTGATTGTTTATCTTGGTCGATGAATATTTGTTTGACTAATTATCTTAGTTGATAATGGTATTGTTTAGTGACTATATATTTGGTGCATAAAAATATTCATTCGGTCATTTAAATTGAGATCAATTGTATTGGTCACTGAAATGATGCATTATCATCCATAATGTTATTGAAAGAGCATCGGCCAACATAAGATCACTAATTATTTGTTAGTCATATAATATTGCACAATTGCTTTGAGCAACAAATTCAAACACCAAAATAAAATTACAGAGGTCATTTAGTTTGGTTAATAATGGCAAGAAATAAATCATCTATTAAATCAAAAATCGATAAATCTTCAAGATTTAATGACATAATAAAATGTTCAACATTTTAAAACTATCTACTACTTAGAAGTTCTAGTACCATAAAATCATTTTTATAGATAAAAAGCTTATAAAGATCTATTTGTAGAAACATGACAAAGGTTCATAGAGTTGGAATAGGAAGGGATGAAAAGTTTGCGCCAGCTAGTGGCAGCTTCTTTGAAATCTCTATAATTTGGATATTTTGTTCTTGCAATTGTTTAATTTCTTCACTCTGACTTAGGATTTTTTTTTCATTTTGACTTAAGATTTTTTTCATTTTGACTTGAAGTTATGTGCTGACTCTTGATCTCTTCATTTTGATGTTCAAGCTCCTGTTGTAGCTTAGTAATTTGTTTGAATAAAGCATGTGCTCGAGGAATGGGCCAAACTAAGACCTTTAACATATTCATAATTCTTACCAATAACTTCCTGATATGAAGCCCGTCAATAACTGACGCGACCCTAATTAATTTCGTCCCCAAGATCGATTATACACTAGGAATTGAATGGAATCTCAACCTAATGCTTAATGAAAGTGTGAACCTTGGTATGTGAAGACACTATAATCAACTATAAATGCGCTCATTGATAAGTTAAGAGTTTGAACGCGACAAAAATCTGATAATTTCAAAAAATTTGTAAAGAACCAAAGAGAATTAACTCTCTCACAAATTGCATAAAAATTTATCTCTGTTGATTGGATACAAGTACATTATATAGGGCTGGTTACAAGAATTTTTGGAATAAATCCTAAACCAAAAATTAAATTTAAATATGAATCTAAACAAATAGGAAAGAATCTAAATCAAATTAGAATCATAATCTAAATAAATATAAAAGAATCTAAATCAAATTAGGATCCTAATTGGTTTAAATGCCTTACATCAATTAAAATAGAAACTAGGTGATTAAAATATAAATAACCGATTTGCTTCTCTAATAGCCTTCTCAAGAAATGGAAAAATATCTAAAAAAGAAAAATAATATATTTTCTGCCGTAATGTGCAAGCCAATTCCCTATTTCGTGCATTTATCATATGCGATTCCTTCAACGGGCCTCTGCGAATTTGATTGAGCTGAAGATGCTTGAATCAATCTATTAAGCGCTTCTTTGAATTTCTTTGCTCGAGCTCTTGTAACAAGTCCGACGGGAACTTGAATAGGATCTGAATATGTCTCATGCCACATGCTTGTGATAGTTTTATTCTTAATCTCATCACTTCCTCACAAATTTCTGCCTCAGATCCTGATTTAGATCCTTCAGCTAATGACCATTCTTTTAGCTCTAACATTTCCTCCTACAAAATACACATTTCTTATAATTATAGCTACTGTAACTATATTTAAATCCATATTTACTGGTCAACCAAAATTCATTATTTTTTTCATTGATATGGACAATAAAATGAAAAATTTTAACCACATTAATATAATTCCAAGCATTGGAATAATAGGCATGGGTTAGCCAAGTATTGATATTTCACCTCCAACATTTTCTAATACAATATACAGGTTTCTTATAATTATAGCTACCTTAACTATATCTAAATCGCCACGTTCATTGGCTAACCAAAATTCATCATTTTTTTCCAACAATGTAAACAATAATTTCAACCATTGTAACAAAAGGCATGAGTCAGCTTCCTTAATGAACAATAGTTCAATATTACAACTTAATACGTTATTTTTCTCATTTCCCTCCTATGTATTTCCTAGAAATTTTAATTTATGTGTTTCTAACCATCCATATCAATGGAAAAAAATATAGGAAACTAGCAAGCCAAAGAAAAAGCCAATACATTAAGCACAAACATATAAAATAAGCCCAAATTGCTCAAAGAAGATTAACAATAAAAAATTTTCATTCATTTCTTCAAAAAGAAGCTGACATATAAAATTTTCATGAAGTGATTAAATATAGAAATTATATCTAATATAAGATTATTAACTAATTGATGCTGGATAAGTGCCAAGATAGATAAAATGAATAAACTTACATATCTTTCTCTAGCTTCATTAGTGCTTCAAACTTTACTTGCACTCCAATGGGTGACGTGAAACAAAGAAATTGGTCCTGGAGTGTATCCAAGTCTTTTAACATATAATATGTAATATTGAAAAGAAATTATTAAATTCAATTATAAATCATTCAATAAAATTTATAAAATAGTTAATACACCATTTCCTTTTGATGTTGTACAAAAGGCTTGGTTCTACCTCAATGGCCATATTTTAATTTCTTGCGATTCTTCACATAAATTTTGGATCATTGCTATAATCATAATAGAAAACATGTATTATAAATTACCAAAAATTATTAAAGATACGAATTTTTTTTCTTTATACCTTGAATAGATCACTGTCAAAATGTTTACAAAGATAATCCCAATCTTCTTGATTAACAACTTCTTTAGAGTAATTTTAGACATCAATATCTCTTCCTAGAGCCGTTGGTCCAGGGATAGGCAACGACATCATAAAATATTGTTCTTTCATACACTCCCATGAAGGCAAATTATACGGGATGAGTTCAACTGGCCACATGCTATATGGATTCCTCATATTTCCAAATGGATTAAAACCATCTATTGAAAGATCTAATCGAACGTTGCAAAGAATCAAGAGCAATTTCAGAATTTTTTTAATATCTTTCCAAGCTTCAAAGTCTACCAACTGTCTTAACTTGCCTTTTGTATTGACACTTTTTTCTTTATGTCATCTCATATGAGAAATAATATGCTTAGACATAAATAATCACTGTGGTCTAGACTTCAATGGAAAATACCATAATATATTTTGTGGAATTTTTTTACCCTTTCCACAATTAATTTTATATCTAGGTGCATACATGACATTTATCAGCTCCGACGTGCTCCTTCTAAAGTAGGGCACAATCATATTTACATGCAGGGGCGGATCTCAGGAAGAAATTTAAGGGGGCCCAAATTTAAACTTATAATTTTGAGGCTATAAATTTAAATTTATATGTTTTGAGTTTTGTGGCTGATTTCTTTTTTCTTTTTTATTTTAATTATTTTGATGCCATTGTAAGTGACTTAAGTGGACTCTCGGGCTGTATAAAGTTAAAGACTTTAAAGAAAGTTTGTTTTCTTTTCAAAAATAAAAGTGGGCTTTTGGATTGATTTAATTGTTTTAATTATTTTACTTTTGGGCTTATAAAATTACAATATTATCTAATCTATCAACCTTATATATTAATTGTACAGGGGCCAGTGTGGACATTTCACATAAATTATTCATATTTTATTTAAAAATCTCAAAATACTTTAAAATCCTTTTGGGGGGGGGGGGGGGGGGGGGGCATGGCACCCTTTGGCCTTACATGGCGTCCGCCCCTGTTTACATGCATAATTGATTGATAACCTAATTCTAATTCATCCAACATCTCCTTGGCATCATAGTAGCACTTAGGAATATTAAATTTATCAGGTGAAGTAACTTTCAACAATTGGACCAACACATTAATTGTTGTATTGCTACACTGATTTAACACATTTAAATGCAACAATTTCACCATAAAATCTAATACTGAAAATTTTGAGCACCTTGGATATAGTTCTCGCCAAGTTTCCTCAAACAATTTATCAAACTTTTCACAACTAGCATTTTCTAAATCATCATTAACATCAATGCCAAAATCTTCAAGATCCATTTCTACATTCATCTCTATTGGTCTCGTTACATTATTTAACAAGTCTAATAGTTCATCAGTATCATCATCTTCATTTTCTTCATCAATGTCGTCATCATACATATCATTCAAGGCATGGGTTAGAGAGTTTGTATCTTCCCCACGAAACGTCCATCTATCATAACTTAACAAAAGCCTATGTTCAACGAAATGTCATGGAATGATGTTTATATCATGCAACCTTGTGTTCAAGCAATCTCTACGTTGGCAAAGAGTTTGACCATAATTGTTTAAATGCTTTTCAACAATTTTAATGAATGAAGCAATACCATTTTCATATTCTTTACATAACCTATTTGGCAATTGAATCAAACTGCGATCCATCCTAATAATGATATAATTTATTAACATTTTCAATAGATTTAAGGCTAACAATTTAAGAAAAAATGTTCTTTTAACAATCAACTAGTTTATCTGTAAAATGCATTCACTTAACATATGAACAATAGATAAGTGGACTTCATAAATACTCACCTCCATTTCGATATTCAAGAAACAACTTATTTTCTCAAAACCTTGATGTAGGAAATCTATAAAATATATAATAGAAAATTGAAAAAAAAAGCCCATTTTTTTAAATTTTGTTTAATTTTTCATTGCAGAAATTTGTGTTTGCAACAAGTAACATTTCATATCAGATATAGATAAAAAATAAAGACCAATCCCAATGATGCAGCAATCACTGGCACACATACGGAAAAAGTTTAACGCAACCTTTTGGAATAAAACTTTTGCAAGAAGTTGGCCTCTTCATAATTTTAATGCAGCTATGGCATTGCAATTCATGAATTGGAAAGTCACAGAGTATGCTCTCATACACAAGACTTGAAGCTTTCACTATGATTGGATGCAGACAAGCTTGTTTCAACACAATTTTCAAGGACATTAACAGATGGTCAACATCAATGCAGTATATTGAAGAGGAGATGTGTTTTAAAAAGTTCATCATTGAAGACAATGTTATTTTTAAGGGGAAAGGAATGATATGACATACAACTCTTAATATTTATTTTGATTTATTTTAAATTACATTTATTTCTATTACATGTGGTTAACGTGTACTAGACTGAGCAAACTAGTAGTCGATTAATTAGTTAATTTCTTGTGTTAGTTTATTCTTTAGTTCTAAGTATTATCTGTAAGCTAGTGTTTAAACTAGCATTAATGTCAGACAATATTGATTTAGTTCTTGTTTAATGTTAATTTTACAGGTTATAGTAATTTCAAGTATTTAAATATTTGGTCACGGATTAGGTGTATGTTAATTTTTTAGAGATTGACTGTCATGAATTTATTTGTATCTTTTTGGGTCAAGGATAATGACTCCCTCTCCTCTTATAAAAATTATCGGCAATTATTAAATTACATTAATTGTAACTTACAACGACTTAAAAATAATCATTTAATTTAAGAATATGACAGCTTGTGAAATACTTGGGAGCTCATAGGTGATCACATTTAAGTTTGCTGTAGGTTACCGATGATGAAACTTAAAAAGACCCAAAGTTATATTAATCAGTTAATTGTTACGGTTGGAAGTCTTTAAAAATGGATAGACTTATTCTTTTCATGACCAAATTATGCTTGCCTAAGGCAGCTACTATTAATAAACTTATTGTTTATGTTGAAATATTAAGATTTTATGTATTTATCAATTGTTACAAGCTGAAGGATAAATTATTTTTTCAGGTCAAACTGAGTTGACACATCTACTAGAGTTTTTATTATTAATATTTTTCCAAAAAATAAATTTACAACAATTGCACCTGGCCATAAGTTCTATTTTGTTAACTAAAAAAAAAGTGAGCACCTTCGATGTTTATGGTCGCACTGACTCCACCTGCTAAAGTTTTCTAAAGTGAAAACATTAAAACATAGAAATAGAATTTCCACAAAATGCAAACTTGTGGAATTTAATTCTTTGTCGTGTTGACCAAAATACAAATTAAAAAAAAAGAAAATAAGGCCCACTGATTTCTGAAATGTGTGAAAATCTTTGACCCTTTTTATAATGGTGGGTTTTTAAAAGGAAAAACAATTTCAATAATCATATGGACTCTTTAATTTTAATTTTATAAGTAGTCACACAAACTTTCCTTCTTTTATAAATATATATTATTCATATCAAATATTATATTTGACATCATATTTTTATTTAGGGTAAATTCTTTTTTAGTCGCGATATTTTGACTTAAATACCCATTTAATCATATATTTTAAAAACACATTAAATCACCTCTTCAGTATAATATGTGACGTTCTTACCCTTAGTTGTTTTTCTATTTAAAAAAAAATCCTTCCAACAATGTTCTTGGCATTAATTAATTTTTTTAATAAAAATTAATTAGTAAATTAATTGATAATTACTTATTAGTAAATTAACCAATAAATATCAGTGTGAAAAAATTAGTATTTTTTTATTTATGCCACAATTTTACTAATAATTTGTTTGTAAATTAATCTAAAAATAAATTAATAATATAAAAATTTGTGTGAAATTTTTGTGTTATTTTGAGGTTAATTTGATAAATTACCATTTTCTCTTTTTATAAATATCCCCATGAGTATTTTTGCAAAGGTATTATTATAAAAGAAAAGCAAAAGAAAAGGTAGGAGTGCAAAGTTAACGACAAAGATGTATTGAAATATTTTTTAAATATAAAGATTAAATGAGTATTTAACTCAAAATATATGGATTAAATGAACATTTACACTCTAGAATATTATTGTTATTTGGCAACTGAATAGTTGTATTTAAAGGTGTTGATCTCTCCAAGTGCCAAAAATATCTATCAGGAGGTTCGGGTTTCCTTAAATTAACTTGTTAATGTTATTTTTTTATTTTTTATTTTATTTTCCATCACAGACAATTTGTGTCTCTAACAATATGCATAGCATTATTGAAGTTGAAATCCTTGTCTGTTCTCAAAATTTTGTAAGACATCGAATTTTTATCTTTGCCCAATTACTCTTACCACAAATGCGTATCTTCTCAATTTACATGACTAGTAGATTGCTGCATGAGGTGTTAGGATCGAAAGATTTCTTCTTAAAATTGTATAATACAAAAACAAATGATGGAAAATGAAAGGTTCATCTAATTTAACATTCGATATGATATTCACTGCGTATGTGGCAAAGCTTTTGTAGCCCATGTGATTTTTATTCATATTTATTGTAATTTTCAGATGTTGTATTATCATAAGAAATGGCTTTGGTACATGTGCCGGTTATATATTTTACGGTGAATGGATTCAACAAAATAGGCAATTTATATTTAATAGTACAAAGGCGAGGGAAATCATTGCGCTACATTTTACAACGTACATGCAATTGATGAAAAGAAGTCTCCAATTATTTCCATTAATTTTTCTGAATTTGTCATAGAAATAAGCTCAAAGTTAAAAAATGAATCTAATGTTGGCCATTCTATTGAGAAAGGGACTGTTAATGCCGAAATCAGCTCTATTCGATTAGCGACTTAAGATCAGACTTCTGTGATGCCCAAATCAGCTCTATTCGATTAGCGACTTAAGATCATACTGCTACACCAATATTAAATTTATTTGGTGGAGAATCGGTTGACCAATCGTCAAGATATTGTGCGACCACTAGTGATTAACTTGTGAATACGTGAAATCACAAAAGACCGTTAGAGATGCCAAAAGTTTTTTCAGTGTGAATCATTCGACGCTCAAGTCAGTTTCTGGGCCTTTGGAAAAATTTTTCCGCCACTCACGTGGCTTAATAAATGTTGCCTTAAAACCAAAAGTTTTTTGAGTAATTTGTGGAAAAGTAAAGTTGAGTGTAAAAGAAAGAATTTCTCAGTGAGAGGAAGAGAGAAAGGGATGCCCTACCCAAGAGAGAAAAAAAGATAATAAATAAAAATCCAAATCCCCCCAGGCAACGCCCCACTCCCCTCTTTATGGCCCCCCTTGTCCGTCCCCACTCTCTGAAGTTAAGGATGAGATAAAAGTAATGGCTCTGCCCTCTATTTTTTTCTCCTTTTTCCGTTACGAAACACCAGTTCCCCAATTTCTAGTATTGAGAGTGAAACAAATAAAGACTGGAAACTATAGAGTTTATAATTTTTTACAAACTTAAAGCCTTAAGCAACTTATTTTGCTTCCTCTGCTAACCACGCCATTGGTGAGCATGTATCATCAATTTAAGGTTTTATTCCTTATCTAGAGCAAGTTTCAAGACTTTTAACCTTTAATTGACTTAAGTAATTTAAGCTACTATTATTAGTGGGGGAGGACAAGGGGGAAAGGGGGAGAATAAAGAGAGGTGTAGAGCGTTACCTTTGGGGGGGCGGGGTTTGGGTTTTTATTTTTTATTTTTTCTCTCTTGGACAGGGCATCTCTTTCTCTCTTCCTCTTATTGATAAATTCTTTCTTTTACACTCTACTTTACTTTTCTACAAATTACTCAAAAAACGTTTGGTTTCAAGGCAATGTTTATTAAGCCACATGAGTAGTGGCACAAGTTTTTCAGAAAGGTACAGAAACTGACCTGAGTGTCAGAGGATTCATGTTAGAAAAACTTTCAGCGCCTCTGACCGTCTTTTGTGATTTCAGGTATTAATCGCTAGTGGTCGCAGAACATCTTGTCAATTGGCCAATCAATTCTCCATCAAATAAATTTAATGCTAGTGCAGAAGTCTGATATTAAGTCTCTAATCAATTAGATCATATTTGGGCATCAACAGGGACTACCACAAGCAGTTGCAAATTAAGCAGAAACAAAATTTTTTCTCTCTTTGTGTGATTAAAATAGGATGTGCACCACAAATTATAAGAAGAAAAATAAACCAATAAATCCAAAGTAAAAACCAACCACAAGAGACATAAATTTTATGTGAAAAACCCAAAACAAGAAAAACTAGGGGATTGTAATTTGATATAATCTTCCACTATATTAATGAGATTACAACACTAATTCTTCTTTAGATAATACTAGAGGCTACCAACATTAAGAATTTTAATATACTTAGCTTACAGTAATAGCCTGATAATTATCTCTCCAACAAGTGGGTATCTCAAATAATAGCCAAAAAGAGGATAAAATATAAATTAAGATTAGCTGGATTGTAGAGGGCAATGTCAAGAACTTACCCTTAAAATTTGGGAGAAAACAGAGTTAATTTCATCTTCCGATCATCTAATTAAAAATTAAAATTATATTCCCAAATTGAAACCTTTACTGCCTTTTTCTATCTACCTCGCCGCTTTTTTTTCACGAGCACACACTTTAGGGCAGCAGTTTTCACTTGTTTTTATAGAAAAATTTAATTTGCCCTATTCAATATTTCTTTAATTACTCAATTACCCAAACTTATTAAATTTTAGGCTTAGGCCACCCAAATGAGATGAACCCAACAAATCTCCCCCTCTAGATCATATGGGAGCGAGCCACCACCAAGCCTGCTTTCTACATGTAGCTTTTCAACTTTTCCTTAGGTAATGGCTTTGTTATCATATCTAACCCCCATTCTCCATTGTGTGTATCTTCTCAACTTGTTACTGTTTCTTCTCAAGCACATTTCGTATCCAATAATACTTCACACCAATATGCTTGGATTGTAAATGGTATGTCGAATTCTTTGCCAAGTGAATGACACTCTGATTGTTGCAGTATACAATAAAGTTGTCTTGCTTTACACACAACTCCTATAGGAAATTCTTCGTCCACAAAGTTTCTTTGTAACCTTCAATGATTACTATATACTATACTTTAGGGTAGACAAGGTAATACATTGTTGACGTCTAAACTATCATGAGACTACTTCCCGTGCAAAGGTGAGCAAATATCCCCATACGGATTTTCTGGAATTAACATCCCCTATCATATCTGCATTCGTGTACACTTGTAACACAAGTTTGTCACCACTAAAATATTAACATGCCTTTGAAGTCCCTCTGAGATATATGAGAATCCAATTCACTGTTGTCTAGTGTTCTTTACCCGGATTGGAGAGAAACCGACTAACTACACTAACTACATGAGCAATATCTAGTCTTGTACAAATCATGGCGTGCATCAGACTACCAACTGCTGAAGTATAAGAAACTTCTTTCATCTCTTGCTTTTCTTTTTCACTTGTAGGAAAAGGCTCAGAACCAAGGTTGAAATGGCCTGCAAGAGGAGAACAAACAAACTTCGCCTTGCTTATATTAAATATTTCAAGAACCCTTTCAACATATGTTTCTTAAGATAATCATAACTTCACATCGTTTCTATCGCGAGAAATTTTCATGGTAAGAATCTGTTTCGCTAGTCTTAAGTCTTTCATTGCAAAAGACTTGCAAAGTTCTCTCTTCAGATTGTCAATCATAGTAGCATCCTGCCCAACAATCAACATGGCATCCATATAAAGCAAAAAAATAATAAAATCATTATCATCAAACTTCTTCACAAAAATGCAATGATCATACATTGTCTTGCTAAAACCGTAATTCTCCATAAAGGAATTATAATTCTTGTACCACTGCTTTGGTGCCTGTTTCTGCCCATACAAACTTTTCTCCAACTTGCACACAAGTTCTTCTTTGCCTTTGACACTGAATTCTTCAGGCTGCTCCATGTATATTTTCTCCTTCAAGTCACCATGCAAGAAAGTTGTCTTTACATCAAGCTGTTCAATCTCTAAATTTAAACTAGCTACTAATCCCAAAACTACCTAGATAGAAGACATATTTACCGCAGGAGAAAATATTTCTTCAAAATCAACACCTTTCTTCTGACCGAAACTCTTCACAACCAATCTAGCCTTATACCACTGTTGTGATTTGTTTTCAGTCTTCAACCTATAAGCCCACTTGTTCTTCAGTGCTTTTTTCCCTTCGGCAGATTCACTAGATCATAAGTGTAGTTCTTGTTGAGTGTTAGAAAATGCATATTTATAAAAGAGAAAATCATCATTTTACATTTCAAGTCTTACTAACAACCCTTAATTTTATATGTTTAAATTTCTTGTAATTTAATTATGTGTGTTTTATTTTAATTAAGTATTTTATATATTTTAGGGGCATCATAGTCATTTCATAATAAACGAGAGATTAAACGGCAAAACGAACATCACTTTTGAACTCAGAACAGTCGAAAACCTTAGGAGGAGCATAAAAGGAAAAATGACACTGTTCACATGTACGGTACTGTCTACGTCACTCTTCACGACATTGTTCACATAGACGGATCAATGATGTGGCATTGACCGATGATTTGGCATTGATTGATGAGGTGTCAAGATCCTGTTGGACTAAAATTCTTATCCATTGTTGATTGATGATGTGGTAGCATATCAATGGACCAAAAATCTTACATACGGTACATGCAACAAACAGGATGATTTTCAAACAAACCGCATTACTATTCACCCGAGTCAAATCGTGTTACTGTTCATCCGCGTGGTCAAATCTCGTACTATTCACGCTTACTGTTGACTGATGACGTGGCGCAATCCTGAGTGTCCAAACTATTTTTAATCTGATGATCATGGTTTACTCGATGTATTTATAAAAAAAGGGCCTTTCCCCCCTAATTGGATATCTCTGAATCTATTTTTGGACTCCATTTTCTATAATTCCTTCTCCATCTTATATTTTCTACGTATTTTAATAAATTTCCATTTTCTCCTAGTTCAATTATGAGTGGCTAATTTTCTTTCAAGCTTGGGTTGAAGGTGAAATCTCAACATGTGTCCTGGGCTTTATTTGGTAAATTTATTTTCTCTTCCCCGCTAGTTTTTGTGGATGTTTTGACTTTTCATTGACAAATAATAATAATCTTGTCTAGTATTGCCCTGGTTTCACCGGTTCCCTAATATAAGGTTATTATTATTTGGCACGATAAGCCCTTAGCACCATATTTATTAGAGTATGGTTCATGAAGTGTTATTCCCCCCTCATGATTTAATTGGTATTAATAAGGAATATTTAGCCCATGATGCATGTTGATATAGATCCAGATACCCAAGTACGTCAATTTAATAGATTTACACTTTAATTTTTTCTCGCCATTTCAATTCTAATTTTTAGGATAATTTGAATCACTTCCACCACAAATCCAACCATCTCATACAAAATTAATTCTAGATATAATTAAAATCCACCTCCTCATGAGGTCGACACTCGTCACCATTGATCTATACTGTAATATATTCGTGCACTTGTGAGTTCAATAAAATTTGCACAACAAGTTTTTAGCGCCGTTGCCGGGGAGGTAAGTAATTTTAATTTATAGAATTAATTTTTGTGAATATTTCTATTTAATTGTTTTCTTGAATTTTTTTTAAAAAGTGAACCTATATTTAGAGTTAGTATTTTTTTCTCTTCTTTAAAATTCTGTAATTTAATTTTCAAGTTATTTTTTATTTCTTCTTTGTGATTTTTGTTTATCTTATTAATTTATTTTTAGTAAATTTATTTTCACGTATTTTTTCTGTATTATTATTGTAAGGTTGTAATAGAGCCATAAAGTTAGTATCGTAATTTCTCCCTCTTCTTTATTTCTATTTGTTTTGTTCCCATTTTTATTTTTATTTTATTTGTTTTGCATGCATAGTCGTAGGTCATTATTACCTAATCTTGAACCTATAAACTTCGAACTTGAGAAAATACTTCATACACACAAAAAAGTTAAGAATAAACCGGATTTACAAGCACCACAAGAGAGACCATTTAAGGACTACTTCAGTCCTTTAGTCAATTTGAGCACATCATGCATAAGATACCCAAATGTAGCTGCTAGGAGTTTTGAACTAAAACCTAGTGTGCTAAATTGTCTCTTAACATTCTATGACTTAGAAAATAAGGACCCATATAATCATTTGAATGATTTTCATGCTATTTGTCAAACCTTTAAATACGAGAATTTTTTAGACGATGATGTTAAACCCATATTATTTCCATTTTCTTTAAAGGATAGAGCTCGTTCGTGGTTAAATACTTTGCCTGCTAATAACATTGCATCATGGGAACAAATGGTAACGAAATTTTTAAATAAATATTTCCCAGTGCATAAAACTAATGCTATTCGTAGGGAAATCTCGGAGTTTACTCAGAAAGATGACGAGCAGTTTTTCGAAACATGGGAGCGATTCAATGGGCTACTCTTGAATTGTCCACATCATGTGTACGAGAAATGGCACCAATGCTAATACTTTTTGGAGGAATTATTACCGAATGTGCAAGAATGGCTAATGGCAATAAGTGGGCTACTCTTGAGTTTACTCAGAGAAATGACGAGCAGTTTTTCAAAACATAGAAGCGATTCAATGGGCTACTCTTGAAGTGTCCATATCATATGTATGAGAAATGACACCATTGCCAATACTTTTTGGAGGGATTATTGCTGAATGTGCAAGAATGACTAATGGCAACAAGTAGAGGAAAGCAAATGTCAAAAAGTACATTGGAGATTTGGGAATTTTTCCAGCGACAAACGGATAATTCCCAACAATGGAGTCGATCACTCAAGAATACTAGAAGAATTAAGGGAATAAATGAGGTTCACAATAGTGAGTTAAGTTCATAAATTAAAGAAGTCAAAGCGATTATTGAAGATCTCTCTTGACAAATAGTATTGTTATCGACTGCTAAATCAACAGAGTCACATGACTATAACTCATACTCAGATCAAGTCAACGTCATAGGTGTAATGAGAAAACCATCTAATTACAACCCATTCTCCAACACATATAATCCTAGATGGAGAGACCACCCTAATTTTTCATGGTTTCAAGGATTCCAACAGAATGGACCAGAAGCTCTAACTCCACCAATTCCTCAAAATCCTCAAGCCTCTCAGCCACTATTTAGACCATACAATTAGAACCATAACTACTCTCAACCCAGGCCATGGGAGTATTCATTCTAGAATCTCAAGAATCTTACTCACTTTACGATTCAGCAACAGAACCGCACCATTGATAGATCACGAAATGAGTTGAGAGTAGGCTTCAACTCGCAAGCCCAATTAGTTTCAAGCCTAGAGAAGATGGTGGGACAACTTACTTCTTCAATTCAGACCTTGACAATAACTGTTGAGAAAGGTAAATTTTCAAGTCAACCAGTGCTTAACGCCAAAGGAGTGCATGAAGCAAGTACCAGTTCACCACAGCAGCATGGAGAGGTCAAAGCCATCATGACCTTGTGACAAGAAAAAGAAGTTGACAATAAAGTGGAGATGCTAGTGACAAAAGAAAATCAAATTGTACCTGTGAGTGTTGAGGACTCATCACCGGAGGAGAAAAAAGAAACCAACCCACGAAAATATATTCCCAAAGCTCCATTTCCTCAGAGGTTAGCTAAAGAAAAGAAAGAAAAATCCACAGGTGAGATTCTCAAAATCTTCAAACAGGTAAGTGTTAACATCCCTTTACTTGATGCTATAAAACAAGTTCCATCTTATGCCAAGTTTTTTAAAGACTTATGTACTAAAAAGAGAAACATGCATGTTCAAAAGAAAGCATTTTCAACAGAAAACGTTAGTTCTATACTCCAACATAAAATTGTAAATCTGTTGCCTTATTTAGTTTTCGTGAAACTTGGACTGGGAGAATTACACCCAGCTTCAGTGGTGTTACAGCTTGCAGATCGGTCCATGAAAATACCTCTAGGTATTGTGGAGGACGTGCTTATCTAGGTAGACAAGTTTTATTTTCTTGTTGATTTCATTGTAATTGACACTTAACCAATATAGGATTCAAGAAAACACATCCCCATTATTCTAGGTCGACTTTTCTTGGCAACTGCGGATGCTCACATTCAATATAGGACTGGAAATATGTAGTTGTCCCTCGACAACGTGACTATGGAGCTGAACATCTTCAACATTATCAAACAACCTTACAATACAGATGATGGAATTGTTGATGTGGATTTAATTGAAGCATTAGTTGATGATACTTTTTGTTTCAAACCTTAGTGATTATCCTTTACAAATATATTTAACTCACTTTGGTTTGAAATTTGATATTGACAGATCAGTCGATAAGGTCAATGCCCTACTTGACTCAGCACCATCTATGGACACTAATAAATGGAAGTTAAGACTTGAACAACTAGCACAATCAGAGAAGAATGTACTCTACCAGTAATCATCTCAACATCCCTCAATGACGAATAAAAAGGTAAGTTGTTGGATGTTTTAAAAGAGCACAAATGAGCATTAGGATGGACCATAGCGGATATGAAAGGTATAAACCCAGTAGACTACATGCATTACATTCACCTTGATGAAAATGCAACGTCAGTTAAATCCTAATATGAAAGAAATTATTATAATAGAAGTCCTTAAGCTATTAGACGCATGTATCATTTACCTAATTTCTGATAATTTATCGGTCAATCCTGTACAAGTTGTCTCCAAAAAGTTAGGAGTCACTGTAGTTACCAATGCTAATAATGAATTGATACCAACTAGAGTAACTACAGGATGGCGTGTATGCATTGATTATAGAAAGTTGAATTTCGTCACACGTAAAGACCATTTTCCCTTACCATTTATTGATCAAATGCTTGATAGATTAACAAGCCATGAATTTTATTGTTTTCTAAATGGCTACTCATGATATAATCAGATTCTCATAGCATCAAAAGATCAAGAGAATACCACTTTCACTTGCCCTTTTGGCACTTTTGCATATAGGACGATGCCATTTAGATTATGTAATGCACCTGCTACATTTCAATGATGCATGTTAAGCATTTTTTCTGATATGGTTGAACGATTCCTTGAGGTCTTTATGGATGATTTTTCTATCTTTGGTGACTCGTTTGATTAATGTTTACATCATCTAACACTATTTCTGCAGAGATGTATCAAGAACTTGGTCTTAAATTAAGAGAAGTGTCATTTTATAGTAGAACAAGGTATTGTTCTCGGTCACATCATTTTAAGCAAAGGTATTGAGATTGACAAAGCCAAGGTGGATTTCATTTCTAATCTTCCTCCACCCAAAATAGTCAGAGAAGTAAGATCTTTCCTTGGGCATACTAATTTTTATAGACATTTCATTAAAGATTTTAGCAAAGTTTCTAGACCCTCATGTAATTTACTTACTAAGGATGTACCTTTTATTTTTAATGATTCATGTCTTGTGGCTATTGAAAAATTAAAGCAATTGTTGACAACATCACCTATCATTCAGCCCCCAAACTGGAGCTTACCATTTGAGCTAATGTGCGATGCATCTGATTATGCAATAGGAGCAGTATTAGGACAAAGAGTTGATCGGATTCCCCATGTTATTTACTATGCTAGTATGACATTGAATGATGCGCAGTTGAACTATTCAACTACTGAAAAAGAAATACTAGCAGTGGTGTTTGCATTGGAAAAATTTCGATCTTATCTCATTAGTTGTAAAATAATTGTGTTCACAGATCATGCTGCTCTTAAATATCTTCTCACAAAGAAAGAAGCAAAAGCTAGACTAATTCGTTGGGCGTTACTTTTGTAGGAATTTGACTTAAAATTCAAATATAAGAAAGGCACAAAAAATGTTGTGACAGACCATCTCTCTCGTCTCCATTTTGACACAATTACAGAGCCATTAACATTGAATGAGTTATTTCTAGATGAACAATTAATGAGTGTGGAAGTATTATCTTGGTATGCTGATATCGTTAATTATCTTGTTATAGATTAACTTCCAAAGCTTTGGACCAAGCAAGACAAGGCTAAATTCTTTACAGAAATAAAGAATTCCTTTCGGGATGACCCATATTTGTTCAAGTATTGTGCAGATCAAATTGTCAGACGATGTGTCCCAGAAAGTGAAATTCACAATATCCTTTCATTTTTCCATGAACAAGGTTGTGGGGACCATTTCAGTGTTAAAAAAACATCTAGAAAAGTTTTATAATATGGTTTCTATTGGCCAACTATATTTCGAGACGCTTACACTTTCTGTTCTTTATGTGATAGGTGTCAACGAATGAGGAACATTACACGAAGGAACATGATGCCACTAAATCCAATTTTAGTGGTTGAGATTTTTGACGTATGAGGTATCGACTTCATGAGACCCTTTCCCCCTTCTTTTGGCCATCAATTCATATTGGTTTCTGTTGACTATGTATTGAAATGGGTAGAAGTAATTCCATGTAAAACCAATGATCACAGAGTGGTGATAGGATTTTTGAAAAACAACATTGTTTCACGCTTTGGATTCTCTCGAGCAATAATCAGTGATGGTGGTGCCCACTTTTGTAACAAAACATTCAAAGCTGTTTTGACAAAGTATTCAATCACTCACAAAGTGGCAACCCCATATCATCCACAAACCAGTGGCCAAGTGGAGATCTATAATCGAGAAATAAAGCACATATTAGAAAAGACGGTGAGACCAGACAGAAACGATTGGTCATTAAGACTTGATGATGCATTATAGGCATATAAAACTGCTTTCAAGACCCCGATTGGAATGTCACCATACACGCTAGTGTATGGAAAAGCTTGCCACCTACCTGTAGAACTCGAGCATCATACATATTAGGCCATTAAGAAATTCAACTTTGACATGCAGCAAGCCAGCTCAGAAAGAAGATTACAGCTGGCAGAACTTGAAGGAATTCACAATGATACATACGAAAATGCCAAGAGTTACAATCAACAAATGAAAGTCTTTCACGACAAGCAAATTATGAGAAAATCTTTTACCTCAGGTCAGAAAGTGCTTTTATTCAATTCTCGCTTGCACCTGTTCCCAAGTAAGTTACGCTCTTGATGGTTTGGTCCCTTTATTGTTCATATTGTTTTTCCACATGGGGCAATTGAAATTAAGGACCCAAAGAACGGTGTCACGTTTAAAGTTAATAGTGAAAAATTAAAGCCATATTTAGAGTACCAATCACATAGAGAAGACACCTAAATAAATTTGAGTGATCCACCATATTTGAATTGATTTTTTTTCTTCTTTCTTTTTGATAGTTTGATTTTTCTTTCTTTCTTTTCATTACTCTTTTGCTAATTGAAATTATTTTTGCGTAAGTGTGTTTATCATTAAGTTTTTTCTTATCATTGTTAATCATGAGTACCATACTTAGACCATTCCTCCTGAACATTCTTAAACCACTTCAACGTGTCAAAACTTATCTCAAAAGGCAGATTCAATTTTGTAAAACACATCGCATTTGGGCTCTGCAACCACCAGAGTTAGTAGCCTATGTTGAGGGTTTAGAAAGCCAACTCAAAGATACTGAGAGAAGTGTTTAAAACATCCAGTTGGAGCTTGAGGTAAATTCAATAAGAGGACGCTTTTAATTTTCTTTGTGTGTTTTAATTTGTTTTTCTGTTCGTGTGCTTTAGTTTACTACCCCGGTAAAGTGGGAGATAACGGTACTTCGTGACAATCAAGTTGGTTACTTTAGTTTTTCCATAATAACTGATATTATAAGGCAAAGGTATGGACAGAAACGAGATTCTAGCGAAGCTTCACAAGCTATTCCATTCACTCCCTCAGAATGCCCTCCTTACAATCTATAAAGCTCGATCCGAACGCATGCGATTGCTCATGAGGAATAACATACTTGCTGACATCCGTTGATAGGTGAGTTACCTCCAAAATTTATTGCATACATGCCTGGTTGTGGTAAAAGAAATTATGCAAGAAAACGACGAGCTTGAAGAATTTCTGTTGCTTGTCATAAGTGTGCCAGAATGAGTTGCAGTAAAAACCCATGTTCTTTAGGAATGGTGTCTGATAACAGGGAAGATAAGATTTAATTCATTAGAGATGGCTTAAATAAGGAGTCATTGGATGATATCCTTCTGTCTCTAGAAACACATCCCAGTGGATATGTGTAAGGAGCAATTCTCCATTTATGGCCATTATTCCAGAAAGAGCATGCACGATACAGTCTCGGGAATCTGACTATAAACGATTTTGTTTGCCAGTTTATAAGAAAACTAGATATGAAGCCCATCTTCGACCCATAGAGGACATTCAAGCCGTTTATGGACATAAAACCAGAGGAAGATGTGAGCCACAGTCGCAACTACTTGTAAATATCCTTCTACTTCACTATTATTTTATTTCACTATTGTTTTATCATTTGCATTATTGTCTTTAATAATTTTATTATTGTTTATTTTTTCCTTTTTATTGTTTGCTTTTTGACTATCGAGCCATGTGCTTTACGCATTATTTGACATTGACATGCCATCTCATACACAATTGTGATCCACTGTTACTAAGATTCTTAAATATGACTTTTTGTTAAGCACTCACAAATTGTTTTTGAGAAATATTCCAATGGCAACTCCTCCCAATAGACAATTCAAGAGCATTTATGTGCCTTCTGGATTTACCCATGGCAAACATAAAGAGTTCGTTGATGCAGCAATAAATCTTGGTCGAAATATAACAGAGAGAAAATTACATTTGGTGTATGGAGGAGGTAACCGAGGGTTATCAAAATTGGTTTCAGATGCTGCTTTTGTCAGATGAAGCCAAGTGTTAGGCATCATCCCAAGAGTCCTAAAATCTTTGGGCAGTTTGTCTGACTCACCGACTGGACAAGAGTTAGTCGTCTCAGGTATGCAAGAACAAATAACTGAAATGCTTAATCATGCTGATGCTTTTATTTTCCTTTCAGGAGATTTTGCAACACTAGAGGCACTTATCACACTAGCATCTTGGGCCCATCTCACATTCACCAAAAACTCATCGGTTTGTTAAATGTTAATAATTTTTATGATAGCTTTATCGCATTTCTTAACCATGCAATAAAAAATTATTCTGTTCCTTCCAATACGAAAAAGCTTTTTATTTGTGCTTACATTGCTAATAAGCTACTTGATATGTTACAAGCTTATAAACCGGAGCCAGACCCCTGGAGCTTTGTGTTGGAGCGTCCAAATGATGACGATAACAGTAGCCATAGTAAGAAGTACAAATTAGATTTAACTCTTCACCTGTAAATATTTTCTTCTGTGTTACACCACCCAGGTGATGTCTTCTAAACTCTACTTTTTTTCCTTTAAAACGTTGAGGACAATGTTTCGTTCTAGTTGGGGGGAGGGAATAGTTGACAATTGTGGAATCTTTGTTAAGTTTTTACTAATTTTTTATTGTAGAAACTAACTGTTGCTAACTTTTTGTGTTGAAAATGGCTGAATATGGAGTGTAGTGACTCTAGAAACGTATCTTCATCGTTTGAAAAAAAAATTCAAATATTTTCTTTTTCTTTATTATGTTTTGATGTTCATTTTTCTTCTTCTTTTTAATTTCTTCTTTATAAATATACATTTTCAAATTTTTTTGGATTGAAAGATGGTTGAATATGGAGTGTAGTGCCTCTAGAAATGCATTTTCTTAAGTTAAAAAAAAACGTTTTCATTTTCTATCATTTTCTAATTAGTTTTTTGCATCATTTTCATATTTCCGCATGTATATTTTCTTTTTATGTTTAAAATAAATTGGGGGGTAAGATATTGTTTAAAAAAGTATGATTTGTTTTAACATTAGATGACATGATTAATTTCAAATTTTACTATTTATATTATCTTTAGTCTTAAGTGATGTTACACTATATTTGCTACTCTACATGTTAATTTCGGAGACAAATATTAGTTACTTGAAGGAATGAACATGTCATAATAAGTACCAAGTGAGTTTTTGAGCCTATCATTTTTCTTGGAGAGTAACTATTTTGCCCATTTTTTATACAGCTTAGAAGTTTATTACTCTATATACACGATCTCTAGATTTCTTTTGAGTTAACCCTAAAAAAATTGTAAATTAAAAAAAAATGTGTTGCTACATTTGGAGGCCCATCTAACTAGTATATATAAAAGATTATTTAGAGCCCTAAAAGATGATGGAAATGCCATTTTTGATCCGTTTGAGCCTTTTTAGCTATCTCTTTTATGAAATATCCATAGTTAACTCTTTTGAGCCTTTAAAAAAAAAACTTTTCTTTGTCAACTTATCATCTTGACCCACTCCAATTTGGAGTATTACCCAATATCTTACAAGATTCATCACTTATTTATGTTTGAAAAAAATGTAAATAAACATTTTGTACAGTGAAGCTATGCCTAATTCAAAAAAAATTGTTGCTTCTTAAAAGAAAGAAAAAAATTATTGTTTAAAAATAAAAATAACAACAATAGGTGAAATCCACCTTGCAACTTCCAAAAAAAAAAATTCTCTGCATTTTTCTCAAACATACATTTTGTCTTCCTTATTTCCCTTCTTTGTTAGCCATGTCTCTAGCCTATGTTATGTCCTAATAAAAGTCCTTCTTAATTTTAGGGAACTATAGTTTGAAGTAAAAACTAGTTATATGAGCTAAAAAGATGTAGTGATGCATGAAAAAATAAATAAATAAATTGGGTTGACTAGCATTTTGATTTGACTGTAGATTGTATTATTTCTATGCTGAGGGCACATTTCTTTTATTTTGGTAAGAGCATGTGAGATCCCTTCTTTATTATTTTCTCTTAATTACCATTCATTAGAGTGACTATTTTTATTGGGTTTAACTTATTTGTGAAAGTGTCACTATTTTCAGTGAGATTTTGGGTTTGACATGTCATTCTTGAAAGTAGCTATGACAATCTACTAGGCTGATTCATGTGGATGGTTGATATGGGTATGATATTCCTTTAGACTGGAGATAATGCTTATACTTTTATTTGATTGATATCATTAATTTGATTGAATAAAAGTGTTTCTAAAAAAAAATCATTTTGGATTTGAATTTTGTTTTCGCTTTATTTGCTAGGGACTAGCAATAAGCTGGTTGGGGGGTGTGTTGAGTGTGAGAAAATGCATTTATAAAGGAAAAATAGTCATCTTACATTTCAAGTCTTACTAACAACCCTTACTTTTATGTATTAAGCTTCTTGTAATTTAATTATGTGTGTTTTATTTTAATTAACTATTTTATGTATTTTAGGGGCATCATAGTCATTTCGTAATAAACGAGAGATCAAACGGCAAAACAGACATCACTTTTGAACTTAGGACGGTACTGTTTACGTTACTGTTCACACAGACGGATCGGTGACGTGGCATTGATCGATGATGTGGCATTAACTGATGAGGTGTCAAGATCCTGTTGGACTAAAATTCTTATGCACTGTTAATTGATGACGTGGCAGTATATCAGTGGACCAAAAATCTTACATACGGTACATGCAACACACAAGATTATTTTCAATCAAACCGCGTCACTGTTCACCCGAGTCAAACCGTGTTACTGTTCATCCACATGGTCAAACCGCGTACTATTCAAGCATACTGTTGACTGATGACGTGACGCAATCATGAGCGTCCAAACTATTTTTAATCTGATGGCCATGATTTACTCGATGTATCTATAAAAAGGGGGCCTTCCCCCTAATTTGATACCTCTAAATCCATTTTTTGACTCCATTTTCTGTAATTCCTTCTCCATCTTATATTTTCTACGTATTTTAATAAATTTCCATTTTGCCTCTAGTTCAATTATGAGTGGCTAATTTTCTTTCAAGCTTGGGTTAAAGGTGAAGTCTCAACATGTATCATGGGCTTTATTTGGTAAATTTATTTTCTCTTCCCCTCTAGTTTTGTGGATATTTTGACTTTTCGTTCACAAATAATAATAATCTTTTCTAGTACATCCTTGGTTTCTCTGGTTCCCTAGTATAAGGTTATTATTATTTGGCACGATAAGCTCTTAGCACCATATTTATTAAAGTGTGGTTCATGGGGTGTGGATTCCCTCTTTATGATTTAGTATTAATAAGGAATATTTAGCCCATGATGCATGTTGATATGGATCCAGATTCCTAAGTACGTCAATTTAATAGATTTACACTTTAATTTCTTCTCGTTATTTCAATTTCAATTTTTAGGATAATTTTAATCACTTCCACCACAAATCCAACCACCTCATACAAAATTAATTCTATATATAATTAAAATCCACCTCCTCGTGGGATCGACACTCATTACTATTGATTTATACTACAATAGATTCGTGTGCTTGTGAGTTCAATAAAATTTACACAACAGTTCTCATATAAGGATTTCATCTCCTCTTGCATGGCTTTAACCCACTCATTTTTATGTTGATGAAACATAGCATCTTCAAAACATTTTGGCTCCCTTTCATCTGTAAGCATCACATACTCATGTGGAGGATGTTCGATGGAAGGTCACCGTTCTTTAGTATATCTTCTCAATTCTAGCTCAATTAGTGGTGTAGGTGGTTCTGGAGGTGCTTGCTCAACTGGTTCTATTGGACCATCATTATTATCCTCTCCAGCTCCCCTATGATTATCATGAACTATAGGTGGAGAAATTTAAATTGGAATAATAGGAATCTCTGGAGATGATTGAGACTCATCACTCTTCTCTGCATCACCAACTATCTGATCTTCAAGGAATACAACATCTCCACTTCTAATCAATTTCTTTGCCACTGGATCTCATAATCTGTACCCAAATTCTTCATTTCCATAGCCTAAGAAAATACATTCCTTGGCTTTATCATCAAGCCTCAATCTCTCGTCTTTAGGGATGTGAACATATACTTTGCAACCAAACACCCTCAATTGTTTATAAGAAATATCTTTCTCGATCCAAACTCTCGGAGCTTCATCGCCATCTAATGGAGCTGAAAGAGAAAGGTTAATCAAGTCAACTGCAGTATGCATAGTCTCTGCCCAGAAAGATTTAAGAAGCTTGGTATCAGACAACATACACTTGACCCTCTCTTAAATTGTTTTGTTCATCCTTTTTGTAACACCATTCTACTGTGGGGTTTTTAATACAGTATTCTCAAGCTAATTTTAAAGGATATGCAATACTGCTCAAATGGCCCTCTGTACTCACTATCATTATTTGCCCTAACGAATTTTAATTTTCTTCATGTCCCTCTCTTAATATAAGCATGGAAAAAATTAAATATATCAAGCACTTGGTCTTTAGATTTCAAAGCAAAAGCTCACACTTTTTTAAAACAGTCATCAATAAAGTCACAAAATAAAAGTGCATCTTCTATTGATTTACTTTGCATCATGCAAACATCAATGTGAATTAAATCACTGATTTGTCAATTTCTACATGGAGAAAAACTTTTAAAAGCTACTATATATGTTTTCTAGCTAAATAATAAATACAAGTCTTGAGGGACATACTTGAAAAGCTACGTAGAAATTTTTTTTTGGCAACAGTTTCCAAGCCTTGCTGATCAATATGACCAAGCTTTTTATGTCATGTCTCAATGTTAAAATCTTTTATAGCCACATTCACATCTATTTTTCTTAATCTTGTCTTAATACATAGAGGATATTTACTTTCCTCCCCTTAGCTAACATTAGGGAGCCTTTGGTGAGCTTTCATTTTTCTTTACCAAATTGGTTAGTATAACCATCATCATCAAGTTTTCCTGTAGAGATCAAATTAAGGCAAATATTTGGTATATGTTTGACATCTTTAAGCAACAACTTACAGTCAATGCTAGTTTCCAAGCAAATATCACCTATGCCCACAATCTTGGATGCCCCCTCACTTCTCTTCCAAACATGGCCATAATCACCATTAATATAGAATGTGAAGTAATCACGATGTCCAATAACATGAAACGAAACACCTAAATCAATAATCCAATCACTAGTATGGCAAGTAAGATTTACTAAATTGTCATCATAAACAATACTAAATTCACCATCATCTATGGCTACAGTGTTCTTTTTGTCATTTTTCTGAGCATAACTATTTTCTTTCACCTATTCTCTTTTCTGACAATGAAAGCACTTGAGGTTTCTCCTTTGGGACTTAAATCTTCATCTGGGGTTATCATTGTTCTGCTAGTAGGAATTTCTGCTTTGGCTTCTGCCCCACATTTATTGATTTTCTAAAACAAGTGCACTTGACTTAGAGGGAACTGCCTCAACACTCTTTCTTCTAGATTCTTCATTCCGCAGCCTATATGTAACCATATCCAAAGTTATTTCTCATTTAGTGTTGAATTATTTACTGACGCCACTAATATCTCCTAATTGACAGGTAAAGAACTAAGGAACAACAATGCCTGTAACTCATCATCTAAAATAATTTTCATAATAGTCATCTGATCAACCAAGCGCTAAAACTCACTAGTGTATTCAGTTATACTGCGCCCCTCTTTATATTTCAAGTTAACAAGTCTTTTCATCAAATTGGCTTTATTGTGTATTGTTGGGTGCTCATAAATTTTCTCTAATTTTCTACAAAGAACATCAGCCCTGGATTCCGTCGCTGTATGGTGGTACACACTTTGAGCAATCCATGACCTAATAATACCCACGACCTTCTGGTTTAATTAAGCCCATTTCTTATCATCTAAATCGGCGGGTCTAGCTTCTTCGCCTTCAATGGATTTATGTAAATCTTTCATGTATAACAAATCCTCCATCCTAGATGTCTAAATACCATAATTCCATGATTTTAATTTAATCATGCATGCCGAGAACTCCTCCATCTTAACTACACAAATGATAAAAATACAAAACCTGAAGTTCTAATACCACTCTGTTGGGAAAGACTACCACAAGTAGCTGCAAATTAAGTAGAGGCAAAATTATTTTCCTCTTTGTGTAATTAAAATAGGATGTGGACCTCAAATAAATAAGCCAAAAAAAATAAATTCAAAGAAAAAACCAACCACAAGAGACATAAATTTTACATGGAAAACCTAAAGCGAGAAAAATCACGGGATTGTAGTCTAATATAATCTTCCACTATATTCATGGGATGACATCACTAATTCTTCTCTAAATAATACTAGATACTATCAATATCAAGAATCTTAATATTTTTTGGCTTACAGTAACAACTTAATAATTGTCTATCTAACAAGTGAGTATCTTAAATAATAGCCAAAGAGAAAATAAAATAGAAAAAAGACTAATAAAATTATAGAGGGCAATGCCAAAAATTTACCCTCAAAATTTTGAAAAAAAAAGGAATTAATTTCACCTTTTAATAATCTAATTAAAGATTTAAATTAGTGTTCCCAAATTGGAAACTCCACTGCCTTTTTCTCTGTATCCCGCCGCTTCTTTTTCGCGCGCACACGCTCTAGAGCAGCGGTTTTCACTTGTTTTTATAGGCAAATTTCATGGCAAATTTCATTGGCCCCCTGTAATGTTTCTTTAATTACTTAATTAACTAAACTTATTAAACTTTAAGCTTAAACTATCCAAATGAGATGGACCCAACATATTCCAATTATAACAGATGATTATGCAGATTATTTTTTTTTTTCTGGAGGAAATCAGTGAAATTGGGTTCAAGAACCCTTCCACCTACCTAGGAGCGAAAACAGATTTTGGCGCGATATGCATTGCTGATATGGTTTGAAGGGATAACCAACTTCCACAAGAGGTTATTAGGTAGAGAATCACGTTTACCCCAACTCTGCGCCATCAGACTGTAAGGGACGAGAGGTTTCAGAAGATGAGAGTTCTAATGAGGTTCGCACACTCTAGAAGAACGAAAAAAGGGGCACCCACAAACTATTGAGACAGTGTCACGAGGTGAGCAAAATCGATGTCATAAATGCGAGAGTGTGGAGACCAAGGAATTGACTGATATGTACTGCACTAGTCCACTATCTGACCATTAGCCTGCAGTTGAGATGAATAAAACATAAGCTGCACAAATTATTCGATGTTTTTGCCGTTCTATTATGTTATTGTCTTTTGTATTTAGAGGCGGCTCAACTAATTTTGGAGCCTTCAGTGAATTGTTTTAATTACACTTTTTGAAATAATTGAGGTCAAATATATGTATTAGTTTTATTAAAAAGGTTATTTATTTAAAATCAATTTTTTTAACTTTCTTCGGTAAAAAATTATTAATTAAATTTTTATATTCTAATTTCACTAGTATATTTTTCTCAAATATAACTAATTCATTTAATTTTTTTTTGTGACTTAGTTGGTCTTAAAAAGCTTTTATCAATTTTAATTTTGAAAAAATTTCATCAATTATTAATTATTCACTCAAATTCACATATTTTTTTTACCACTCTTGACAAACTTATCAAGAGCTCATTTTTGAGATCGAAATAACTTTTCTATTATTCTTTTTTTTGAAGTTTTTCATATCTTGATGGACATTTTCTATTAGATTTTTTTTTTGTGAAAGAAGAGTAAACAAGCAAATAATTATGCTAGATAATTAAAAGAAAGCAACAATAATATCTAGAAAAGAAACAATAAAAATTAAATTACACAACTAATTAAGAAGAGAATAGAAAGAAAAAACTTGAGTATTTGAGAACTTTAACTTTGATGGATTGAAACTTTAAACAGCATTGATCAGTCAAAATAATTGATTTTTTTTCTTAAGCAAAAACTAAAGAAAGCATTTTTTTTCCTTAAGCACTAGAGCATTGAATGTGTCGTGCTTTTTTTTTTAAATTGATAAAAACATTAATGGATAACCAGTTAATGAATGTGTGAGTTTTATAGAGTTTTAAATGAAATAACATTTAATAGAGATTTTGTAAGGATTTAATAATTTATTTACGGCAAAGATTATTATTGTTGTGAAAATTTTAATATACTTGTAAGCGCACGAATCTAGAAATAAAATAATGGTAACGAGATCGATCCCACAAGGATTGTTATAAATTGAAAAGTCTAATTTAAATCTAAAATTAATATTAATTCTAACTTAGTTGAGCAAATTGAGTTTCAAGAGAAATTAAATTAATTAAACTAAGAAAACAATTAAAACAAAAAAGAATTCAATAAGATAAAAATTACCAAGGTTTCGGAATCCACCACTATTCAATTAGTAATTATCTAATTATTAATTAATCCTTAATTTATGTCATCTCATGGATATAACAATTAAGCCCAAATAATTAAATCTAATGTAAGTTCTTTTTCTGCTTAATAATATGACATATAAGAATCTTATGTAAACATATTGAATAATAAAGAGTCAAAGTTTTTCTAAACACCCTATGTAAATAATTTAATAAATGGCATAAAATCAAAGATAATCATATATAAACTTTATAGATCCAAGCATAGATTTAATCGAATATTAATCCTAACAATCAATAATGCATGACAGAATTGATGAAAAGATTTTAATAACATTCAATGAATCATGTGAAATAAAAACCATAATTATTAAAAAACTTATATAGAGAATTAAATAAATAAAAAGATAATTATTTCATTAAATAGACTTTCATCCTTAACCTCAGTATAAAAAATTTAGCTAAAAATACTTGAATTGGGAGCAACAAATAAAATAAATTCAGCCATAAAAGCCGAATTGCTGCAGCTTTTCTTCTCTTTGTCTTGTGCTTCCCTCCTCTGGCGGCTCTCCTCTCAAAAAGCCAAAAGCTTGCTTTTATATTACTCTTTAAAATGGGCCCCACCGACCTTGTTATTTCCCTAAGTCAAAAGGCTTGGCCTTTTAATTTTCTTTGCTCTCCTCACGTGCTCACCAATTAACCTTGCATGGTATCCCTGTTTTATCCATATATGAGTTGTTCGTTAGATCAAACATATAACTTGCTTCAATGGCATGAATATATTTTTTGGTTTTTAACATTGATGTCCTTGATTTTTTTAAATGGCTAAAAAGTTTGACACAATTTTAAATTAGTTTAAATTTTATATTTTGATCCATTGACCCAATTTGACTATTAGAATTAATGATAAGATATGGACAATAACTTGTAAAATTTTTTAGAACATAAATTTTTTTTAAAACAACATAATATCGATTTAATCTATAATAAATAATTTAAATATATAATAAAAATATATTAATTTATCAATAATATTAATCTTTTTTTAGAAACAATATAAAATATATTTAATCAATTATAAATAATTGAAGTATGTAATAAAAATTAATTTATTAATAATAATATGACCAAAAAACAATGTAAAAATTTCATAATAATCAAGTATGGTTTAGTATTTAAATATAAATAATAGAAATATACTAATTATAAAAAATAGAAAAATATTGGAATTATCTATTAAAATTTTAAAGTTTCTAATTATTTCACTTTTCAGCAAATAAGAGTGACCGCAAAGTAATTTATCAAAAATTAGGGGTACCCTGAACCCGGGGCGCCACAGCTTTGTCCATATAATTTTACCAAAATTCATATTTTGAATATTAATTTATAACTAATTTAAAATTTAAATGTGAAATTATAAAATATGTAATTATTATATAAATTAAAATAGAATTATAATTTAATGTGATATGGATAAGGGTAGTTATTATAATTATTATTTACATTATTAAAATCAATATTTTTAATTACATTTATCACATATTAATATAATTGTAATGTTTATAAATGATTTTGTCTAATTGAGTTAAATATATAATCCAGACGTAACTAATCCATGGCTGCCTTTGGAATAACTTCCTTTTACAAACTTGAGATTATCTTATGGGCCTAGGATAAAGTAATCTGATTACTCACCAGCTATGGGTTTAGAAAAATTTTGATAAAAAAAAAAAAAATCTAATCACCGACTCTTATCCTCCAACCAAACGCACCCTATATGATCTATTCTCTTTTCCAAATAAAACTAACTCTACAAAGTATAAAATGATAAGCTTGACTATTTTCATATCATCATCTGAATGATCGTTCAATCGTTCAAGAACTCTTCACCAAGTTGCATTTCAGCATCTAAAGGGCATATTGGCAGAATTTCCTTTCGAGCTCCTTAAAATGCAGGAAATATAAATTAAACAAAGTACAGTTTTTTTACTTTTCCCAAAGAAGTTATTTACAAGCAACTTGATATTTACAATTCCCATTTAAAAATAACGCCAATCACTGCCCAGTAAAAAAGAAAACGAAAAAATAAATCCTAATAGAAAAAATCTGGCCCCAAAAAGGGAAGGAAACCTAGCAATTTATAAGCCATTCATCTCTCTGCAGGACGCCCATAAGCAATGAAAGAATGAATGTACCTTCTCCGTTTCAATGCTAACAAATCACCTGATGAAGGTATCTACGAGTCCTCTCATGTGGGCACCTTTTTTTTTTTTCATATAAACACGCTATTAAGTAATATGATTTAATAGTTTAGCTTCAATTCACTATTAAATCAGTGATTTAATAGAATCATTATTCAATTAACTATAAAGTCATATAGCTTATAGCTTAATAGCATGTCTGCATAAAGATAAAAAAAAGGGGGCATCCACACCAGAGAATTTCTAACTATAAGATGCTTATTCAGATTTTGAACCTCGAGCAGTTGTGCACATAGAAAGCACCATCTCGGTTTTCAGTGCCAAGAATGGGCTGGCAGGTAGATTCAACAGCAAAAGCTCCTACGCTAGCATCATATATGCCACATCTCAAACCTCTCCAAATATTAGCAACTGGCCTGGCCACTCCTACAAACAAAGGACACAAGCAAATGAATAATTAATATATAAAAACAAGCAACATAAGCTATAAAAGAACCATTCCCCATGGCTTTAGAACCAAACGCAAAATTAGTACGTTGACACGTAGGTTAACCTCGAGTTAAAAGGAAAGCAAAATTAGAATTAAAAGGAAAGCAAAATTATCCATATAGAAGAAGCCATATTAAAACATCATGAAGCACTTGTATGCCTTTGTACCAAGAATTGGGGTCACCAAGACAGCTGTTAGGAAGTGCATTACGATCTTAAGCTAGAGAGTGAAGTGCCAAGCCTAAATGGATGTTTTTATAGACATAGTTAACTATTTTCATTATTTTCATTATGTCCATGATATAAAAACCAAATAAGAGTTCAGCCCTACAACTAGAAACTGCATTTAATAGTATAGGGAATGCTGGACTACCTCTACATAAACCCCAAAGGATGATCAGAATCTTTCAAGAGTGCATGTTGTTATAGTATGAAGGAGGCCCTCTAGACTTTTGCAGTGGCCTCTTCACAAGTGGATGTTCCATTAGTTGTGCTGCAGTAGGCCGATCATTTGGGTTAACTTGTAAGCATTTAAGAATGAAATCCCGGGCATCTCTTGATAATGAGTTAGGAACTAGAGGAGGTTCACCCTTGCCAATCCTGAATAATGCTTGCATCTGCCAACAGAACATTATGCCATCACTAACACCATAACAACTGATGCCAACTTTCATAGATCACAAAATGTTTAATATAAACAAACAACTGGCATAAAAGCACGGGAAATTAGAGAAAGAAAATCAAATTGGATAAATGGAAATTTATTACGTACGCCTTCCAAATGAGAGTATGGAGGCTGACGGGTTAACATCTCCAACACAGTGCACCCAAGGCTCCATATATCAGCAGTTAGTCCATATCCGCGGTTCTTTAAATTAACAACCTAAAATGCACAAATTTTGTTAACCTGAAACGTCTAATAGAAAAATGTTTTTGGTATGTGTCAACATGATATATTAAAAGAGAATTTTACATTCAAGAAGTAAATATTCAATTAGCAGTAACAAATGCAGTCAAGAACTTGTTAAATGTGAATAAATTACAAGAAATTCAACTCTCAAAATAGCAGTCTAAATCCATTAATTCACAAATATGGTGAAATAACAGAGTAAAACAAATTCTAAAACATAACTGTCACTCAATTTTGTTGATACATCTCACACCATGCATCGTGTCTATCAATTTAGCCGTGACATCTTTAGATGACCACGCAGCAAAATAAGATGTGCAGGGTAAGATTTCTACTTAACTACACCTATCCTGTACATGATTAAAAGTTAAAATGATTTAATAACTATTGGAGCTTTGGATCAATTCAAATAAAAGATTGTAAGACAGGTGTTTAATATGCATTTGCATTTCTTTTCCTATAAAATAGAGTCCAATAAGTTAGTATGTACCTGCTCAAATTAGAAGTATGCAATGACGATACTTCTGAGAAAATAATTACAAATATATGGGCAATTTATTTACATTTAATGACATATTAAACAATCAGTCAACCACAATATATAACAATTATTTGATTTGTTTTCAATGAACATTTCATAAGTGGAAAATTTTAAGCCAATAAGAAAAGAATGTTTTCCACTCAAATTGAGGAAACAAATGACAGAAGTGATTTTCAAATAGAAATCCCTCAAGATAAAAGAGGGACGGCGGAAATATAGAATCAGCAGCTAAAATTCTATTTTACATAAGTTTTTGCATTAAGACTTTTCTTAGAGCCAAACAAACAAGAAATCAATTGACCTCATGTTCTTATTTTAGGTAAAGGCATTATAGGCTGGCTTCAACATAAGACATTCTCATCAGGTTCATAAAGAAGGTTAATTAGTGGTTTGAGGATCATCAAGTTCCAATTATAGATTGCATCGAACAAGGGGACATTCAGAAGAATGCCATATCAACAGGGGCTTTTAAGAAGATGAAGCAAAAGATTAAGACTATGAAACCTCGAGTTCTCAAAAGTCTTTAGATCTATTTGTAATGAGTCTAGCATATGACTTGAAAGATATCTGAAATCACGTAGCTAGCATTTTTCACTTACTTAGGTTTGCTTATTACAACTACTAGTTAAGCTTTCCATGATGTTTCCCTTTGCCAGCATATTAATCTTCTACCTCTGACACCTAACTCTCATCTTCTGATTTTGCTATTGATGTTCACATTACATTAGATGAAATATTCTACTACACAGTTATAATTATAGATTAGCCGCAGATGGATATTTTAGGACCTAAAATTTACAGAAAATGATTGTAATAATGTTTGCGCTTCTGACTGTTTTCCCATATTTTGAATTAAAAAATCTTCTTACAGATTATTTAGAAGCTTGGCTGTCAATGCTGCTTTCCCTTCCTAATCAAGGCGTTACCTGAACCTCTTATGGTTTGTTCTGATGTTTCTAGTTTCTTCATCCAATCGTTACTCTGAATTTCTCTATAGATTTACCTAAGCCAGTTCACAAATGGTGGATTTCATCATTTGTCTGACGAAAGAATCAGTCTAATAAATCAATGAAAATCTTCTCATGAGAATTGAATACAAGAGAAATTTACCAAAGCCTTGATTTCTGTAAGCTAAACCAGATTAAACCATACTCTCTTCTGTTAAATAGCGAGGATTTCCCCTATAATATATATATATATATATTTTTTTTTTCCAAAATGACAAGAAAATCATAGACATCTTATCCATTTATTGCAGCAAGTTAATTTTTATGTCTATAATCTCAAGCGATTGAAAAGCCAAAAACAATATCTTATGTGGCCATCTTTTTAGGTGCTCAAAGGATGATCTGACCAACTTCATTTAGTCAGACTAATGGCTGACTAATTGATTCTGGAATATATGATGACTATCACCCTTGAGTGAAGGGAGGCAGGGGGTTTGTGTCATCCTGATAAACAAAAGAATGTTTACCCATTTCAATAAAGAGTCAAGAGTGAAGGGAGGCACGGAGTTTGTGTCATCCTGATAAACAAAAGAATGTTTACCCATTTCAATAAAGAGTCAGTTTCCAGCTTTTTGGTGGTGATATTTTGATAATGTGTGCCAGTAACAACAATTGGACAAGACTTATCAGATTTCAAAACTGAAAAGAAAGAAGGTAGAAAATCTGATTTGAAAATCCTTAAAAATACATAAAAAGCAATTAGGAGGGGGGAAAAAATGAAACACTGTAGTGTCAGTTTATAAAATTAACCTCCTAAAACCTATTTCAAACATGTCAATCAAAAAAATGAACTTCCAGTGCCAGAAGGGAAAATCAGATTTTGTGTCTCACAGTATCCAAATATTGGCAGCGATCGAAAGATAAACAGTTATAAGCAATCAGTTTCTTGAGATCATCCTAGTTTGGTCATAAATGGACACTCATTAAATATATCAGATTTTCTCTATATAAATCAAATTACATCAGAAGAGGCAAACCTCAGGGGCCATCCAGAATGGAGTTCCTTTGCAGGATTTGACATCATTCATTGTAGTTGCCTGAAAAGATCAAATATATTGCATTAAATACTGTAGCATTAAAGAGTTTTCAAAAGAAAAGGGGGGGAGAGAGAGAAACTACCTTAGCCAACCCAAAATCTGCAAGTTTTACTGATCCACTTGCATCTACCAATATATTGGCACATTTGATATCCCTTGAAAATGGAAAAAGACAAATTACAAAGAAGCTAAACTTAAAAGGTAGAAGTATGAAAAAAAGCAACTTTTCACGCAAGTTCCACCTGCCACAATGATACTAGTGGTCATTGCATAGAAGAATGGTGGAAAATGGATTCATGCAGAAGATCCAATGCAGTTGAAACTATGACTTAATTTTGGTGAGTTTAGGGCACGATTTCTTGTGGCCAAAAATAAACCAGTCTTTGCACCCGGCTGGAAACCAGTTTTCATTTTTTATCTTCTTTTACATATATTTACATAAAACCATATAATTAAATAAACTATGTCCTAACTTCCACATGATTTCTGAACAATTTTCGTAAGTCCCTAAACAATAAGTGAGCTATCTGAATAAGCATTTTTATTACATTTTACTGAGAGAAGTAGTTCCTACTCTATCAAAAGAAATTCTTCCCCAAAACATGCAATAACAAGACATATGATTAATATTCTGTTGAAACTTCATAGCTGCTAATTTATGATTAAAGACATATGTTATTACTATTTTTGGTTTAACCTTGAACGAAAACAATATCAACGAATTGCAGAAAACTGAGAATATAATGTTCCTTGCGAGAAGGGATTAATACTTATCAGCAAATGGTGTTCAAGTTACAATTGTTCTTCAAAATGCATTTTCAACATTGTTGGTTTTTTGAGTAACATCCTACCCACCTTATATGCTCCTTCCTCGTTTCTATTCTGTTTTTCCTTTCCTTTTAATGATTTCTTTCATATACTACATCTCATATCTAATACCACAATGAAAATTATCCTTGAAATATCAGCAATACATAAACATAAACATATGGCTATTCCTGTACTACTTTTGACATGAACTCATCTATCTAAGACATCTTGACAGCCAAAATGTGGAATATTGAAAACATGCAAAGCATGTTCCAATATTGAAAAAAGCTATTATGTTTAGTAACCATAGAGAGAACATGTCATTATAAGGAAAAGGAATAGGAAATATATCAGCCAAATCACTTTTATCACCTGTGAACCACATTCTGCTCGTGAAGATAGTTTAAACCATTCAGGATCTGCCTTGTGTATGCAGAGACTTGAGAATCCATCAAGTGATACTTTTGATAGAGATTTGCAAGAGAACCTTTTGTTACAAGCTCAAGGAAGATAAAAAGTCTATTTTCATCCTGAATTCATTTGATGAATTGGAATAAAGATCCAAAACTGAAGTAAGCACAGGCGTAAACAACCAGATATGAAAAAAGACAATTTACTATGACGGAGACAGATTCCATCAAAATTTACAGAATTAGTTAACTTTGATACAACATAGAGCGTGCAAAATTATACATTTGCTTCAAATTTAGGACAATTGTGAAAGTTCCCTGCCATTTATGTATTTTACCATACAAGATAGATTTACACATATTGGGCAGGTTTATATATACTGGGGTGCCAGAGAATAAAGAATCGCACAACCTAATGCTGCTGAATCAAATCAAAGATGGCAATAATAGACCACTGGTATACAGCTAGTTTCCAAACACTGGCAAAATAGCGTACCTATGGACAGTACAGATAGTTTGGAAACACCGGCAATAGTACTAGATTAAAATAATTATATCTTAAAAACCAGTTTCTGAAGGATATCTTGTCACGTATTTTACAACTACCTAATTCAATTATGGAAGATGATGGTAGAATTTTACATAAAAGAAAAAAAGAGAGAAAAATTCCATTGGTGCTAAAGGCAATAAGATAAATGAAAAATACACAAGTGCTTCATATTCTGGCAATATCATAGATATCAGGGGGTCAAGAAGTGGCATTCAGGTGCACAGTTTTGGTTCTCACTTCATTTAGATGCATACCTTGTCTGTGCCAAAATATTGAACTATGTTTTCATGTTCAAACCGACTCAAAAGTAAAATTTCCTGAACCAATAAAAAAGATATTAGAAACATGATCAGATCACGCAGCTGCAGTATATTCTGCTATAGCTTTTTGGAGGCATCATAAAAATATGGAACTGCATGAGTTTAATAATAATGTACCATGCAGCTGCAGTAATTTATGCTAAAGTTTTTAGAGGCATAGTAAAATTATGGAACTGTTTGATTTATAACTTAAGGTGGGGAAAAAGATTACAGAATAATACATCATGGACTTCCATCAGGAAAAGAAAAATCATCCCACCTGCTCAAGTTGAAGAATGCTCTGCTTCCCCTGTGTTCCTTGATCCTGCAATGAAACCTCCTTTACGGCAAAAAAGAATCCATCACTGCAAACAAACCAGAAAGCATAAGAGGGACTGCTAAAATTATAAGTATATGCACATCGCACCTGCACATACACATGCATATCAATGGTAGTAAAGCAAGGCCTAGTTAATCATTTAAATTGAGTCTTTCCACAAATAATACTACCCACCTTCAGACTAGGGATTCATAGTTAAAAAGAAACTACCCCTCAAAGTCTTCAAAATAATTAGATTTTAGAAGAAAACGGTAAGGTAGTTGCAAAAATCATAGCTCCAAGTAAGAATATCCAATACAGCTCATCATCAACTTTCTCTGCTGCCCTCAACAACGAAACTGAATTCGACTTGCATGATTGTCTTGAGAAACAAGACGAGATTACATGTACCATGGCCAAAATCCCACCTATGAAGCTATTTCTTTTCCTTCTAATGCAACATTATTATACATCCTTTGGACTTAATTAAATACTTTCAGCAGTTACACATAATCAATGAGGCTAAGTAACTAATAGGATATCAAATACACAAGCATATTAGCACAACGAACAAAACAATTTTACTTACTCCGTGTAGCCTTCATACACAGTTCCAAACGACCCACTTCCCAAGAGCTCACCCTTTTGCCATGACATTATTCTTCTTCTGAATTTCCCATTCGGGGAAACATTATAAACTGGTTCCTTAATCAATCTAACTGCAAGATCTTTACGATCATCATCACCGTCATGATCATGAACTGAAATGGACGGACCAGATTCCTCAACAACATTAGTTTCTCTTAGCCTCCTCACTTCATTATTTTCTTCATTTTCATTCAAAGGACTAATAAACCCTACTGCAATTGGCGAATGCAAAAAGTATTCATCATCAGATTCTGCAGCAAACGATTTCAATATCTCATCATCATCAACAACCTCCACAGGCCGCCGAAACTTCATAGGCGAGGGCGGCAACAGAGCCGGCGGCCTGTCGCCGTTAATTCCGGCGCTGGGTCCTACACTATTTTCTCTCTTAGCTAAGCTGGAACCCCGCTTAGAAACAATACGCTCGTCATCAAGCATAACCGCTGCTTTGAATTCTTGCTCTTCGGCTAAATCCAAAGCTTGATCGAACCGCAATTGCAATCTAGAGGCATTATCGAAAGAAAAGCGGGAGCGGGCCTTCTGGGCCTCCCAGGCGGCGGCCGGAATGGCGAAATCTTCGGGTCCGGAAAAGCCCAAGCTGCGACAAATGAGGTCGAATTCGCCGTCCATTCCTTTGACTCGGAAGCTGGTATTGTTATCGGTCAAGTCCAGGGAGCGAATTCGGCGGGGGGAGGCGGACGACTTGTCGTCGAATGATGATGAGGCAGAAGACGGGGCCAACGACGCGTCGTATTGAATGTTCTTAAGGGCGTTACGTCGGTCGAGTCTGGGCCGAGAGGAGCGAGACTTAGGCTTGGCGGCCTCCATGAAGGGCATGCATCTAGCTATCAATATCGATATCTATCCATCTATCTGCTTTTTGCCAGTAAATCGGGCGCAGTTGGTCAACAGCGGATTTTTTCGATGAGTCAAAAGTGTCGCTTAAAGCAAGCACGCAGTTATGTCAACGAGTTGTCGTGAGACGGCTGCTTTGGCAGTTTACATTTTTATTGCACGCATTTATAATTTTTGGGTCCATATGAGACATAAAATTAGCTCTTATGTATCTACATGAGCGTTGCTAAGTGGAGAGAAAGCTCAGAGAACACCGAGGAAAATTAACCCTCTGTCTCTATCATTTTTTCACAATTTCTCTCATTGTTCTTTGAGCTTTCTCTCCACTTATCATATATCTACATCTACATCTACATCTACATCTACATCTACATCTATATATATATATATATAAAAGTATTTTTTAGTCAATCACCGTAATAATGTGACTGTGATATCAATAAAGAGAAATGTCGTTGATGTACGGTGCAGCTGATTCACTTTAATCACACTCTTACCCTATAATTTGTACAGCACATGCCTATGATACTTTTAAAATTATCTCAATACTCTAACCCTAAAAGCAAAATTTACTATATCTATTCATATACACTTCTCTTCCTTCTACAGTACTTTTTCTCTGAAAATGTACTCGAATGGAAGCTGACTGAAGCCTTTATGGCTTGCCTTGTCACCTATTGAGTGGGTGCTTCTATCTCTTCTTCCCTTTGTCCTTTTGTTTGTTGATTGAAGGGGGAATTGTTTTTTCGGGTTTTCAAATTTTGGTCTGTAAAAGTTTGGTAGTTAGTTCTTATTGCTAGAAACTCAGGCATACTGGATACGGAAGAATTAATACGGAAGTGCCAAACAGTAACTATAAAAGAAGAAGAGGAAGACATAGTGACAATCATGGGAAAAATGAAGATGAAATGAGAAAAAGTAGTTGCAAACTGTCTGGTTGGAAAAGTGATGCTCACACAAAGCATCAACAGGGAGGGATTGAAAGCAGCAATGCAACAAGCATGGAAAATAGTGAAGGAAGTCAAGATTGAAAGTATGGGGGATAACATTTTTTTGTTTAAATTTGCCACTGAAGAGGAAAAGAAAAAAGTTTTCATGGGGGGGGGGGGGGGCGGCATTTTGACAGATCTCTGCTAGTTCTTACTGAGCTAGTGGGCATTGGTGGCATAAAAGATTAATCATTTACGCACGCCTCCTTTTGGGTTCAAATGCACAACATCCCCATAATGTGCATGAACAAGGACGCTATTCGAAAGATAGGAGAAAAGATTGGCATAGTGCAGGAAATTGAAACTGATGAAGCTAGAAAATTTATAGGGTAATTTGCTCATATTAGAGTTTCCATTGATATAACACAACCCCTTAAAAAAGTAGTGTTTCTCCAAGGTGAGGGAAGTAAAATTCCAACGCCAATATTATACGAGAAGCTACCCGATTTTCTGCTTTTGTTGTGCACACATTGGCCATCAGTATAGGGAATGCTTGAAATACAAGGGCCAACAAAAGGAAGATCTGCCCTATGGTGAATGGATGAGAGCAGCAACTCAGGCCTAAAGGGTGAAGCAGAACCGAATGAGAGAGAGAACCAATCGTGAACAAAACCATTCCAACACCAATAATGCGGCAGCTAGCAATCCAGGAACAAACGAAGGCCAACAAAATCCGATGGGTCAAAACGGGTCATACCCAAAAACTTTGGGTGCTGAACCAAAGAAACATGCAACACAGCCATCCATTACTTAAAAACAAGAGGGAGCAGGCTTAATTAATGCTGACAAACATAGAGCCGAAAAATAAATAAGTGGAGTCATAACAAAAGCAGAGACATCAGAGAGGGACATGATAGAGTTGACAAGGGTCACAGCCAGCTCAAGAGTAAGAGAATAAAAGTGGGAAATGAAATTGGGAGGGAAAGTGTTAGCATTGGAAATAATGAGCTTTTGAGAAATGAAGCGTGCACAAAAAAAAAATATAGATGCTGGGGATACAGAATCTGAAGTGGAGGAGGTGGCCAATGGGCCTCACAAAGCTAAAGGAAAAACGCAAGGTAGGAAGTGGAATAGGGATGGCAAAATCCGGGTCCGGGTCCGGGTTTTGCTTTTCCGGATCCGGATCCGGACCCGGATATGATTTTCCCTTTCCCGGACCCGGGTTTTAACCCGGATTTATTCATCCGGGTCCGGGTCCGGGTTCAACCCGAAAAAATCCGGGTTTCCGGATTCCGGGTTTTGAACCCGGATTAATAAATTAATATTAATTTTTAAAATTCTAAAAATAAAATTAATATATTTTTAAGCAATAATATATCTAAATTAATTAAAAAAATTAATTAAAAAAATAATATTAAAATTAAATATCCGGGTCCGGGTTCCGGATGTCCGGGTTAACCTAAACCCGGATCCGGACCCGGATACATCCGGGTTCTAAAAATTAATTCCGGACCCGGATTTTTTTATATTCCGGTCCGGGTTGAACCCGGCCCGGATTATCCGGGTTCATCCGGGTCCGGGCCGGGTCCGGGTTATTTTGACAACCCTAAAGTGGAAACTGCAAGCACGTGCCACAAAAATTCAGAGAGCTGGCACAAATGGGCCAATAAATGTTAAAAGACCCAATAGTGAAGTTGTATGGCCAAGCCCAGAGAGTTAAAAGATGAGAGTCTCCAGCCCGATAAAACAGATATAAAAAGACACCAAAGCAATTATACAACCACATTGAACAGAGTCTCCATCGAGCACCAAGACGGCTGAAGCTTACAAATGGAGAGCTTGAAGCAAAAGGAAGCTTGGAGGCAATGGAAGAGGATTTATCGGCGGGAGCTGGTTGCTAGCCTCACCGAAAACAATGAGAATCCTAAGTTGGAACGTTGAAGGTCAGGAGAAGCCTCGAACGTGCCTAACCATAAAAAAAATTCTCTAATTACATTGGCCCCAATTTTTTTTTTGTTGTGAAACTAAGATGAGGGCTGGGAAAATAAACTCAGTCTATCAGAATTTTCATTTTGAAAACCGTTTTGTCATTGATAGTAATGAGATGGGAGGGGGCCTATCTCTATTTTGGAGCTCAGATACCAATGTTAGCATAAAATCCTATAGCCTTCACCATATAAATGCAGAGGTGCATAATGAAGGAGGGAAAGCCTGAAGATGTACAGGGATCTATAGCCACCTAGAGTCCAGCCAAAAGCACCACACTTGGACTCTTCTAAAAAGGTTAGCAAATCACTTATCTCTCTCGTGGTGCTGCTTTGGTGACTTTAATGAAGTTATGCATTTGAGTGAGAAAATAGGAGGTTTAGGAAAAAATGTTAACATGATAGCCGATTTTAGATAAGCTATTACAGCTTGCAACTTGATAGATGTGGGCTATAAAGGGTACCCCTCTACGTGGTTAAATAAAAGATATGGGCAAAATTTCATAAAGGAGCGGCTGGACAAATTTTTTTGTAGTAGAAATTGGAACCGTAACTTCTAGGTCTTAGCTGCAATTAACCTAATAAGCTTGGTCTCAGATCATTGCCCTATGGTGTTAGAAGTTAAGGAAAGAGAGAGCAAAGGGAAGCACGACAATAGAACATTTTCTCGAGATCATTACAAAGACATGTGGAGCTCGTGTGAGGGTTGTCAAAACATAGTGAAAGAGGAATGAGGGAAATATGGTGAAAGAGTTTGGGAAGACCTAGTGGAAAGCTTCCAAAAAACATCTAAAAGTTCCCTAGCCCAACTAAAATGGTGGAGTAAAAAGGAATTTGGAGCTAGACAGAGGAAGCAAAACATGCTAATTCAGCAGCTGCAGAATATCAAGCAGAATCCTTCCAGGCTGGCTAACGGGGACGAAATTAAGAGAATCGAGAGCAAACTGAGTAACATACTAATAGATGAAGAGATTTATTAGAAGCAAAGGTTGAGAACGGACTGGCTCAAAGAAGGGGATAAAAACACGAATTTTTCCATGCCAAAGCCTTTGCACGAAAAAGAAGAAATAAAATTCAAGGCATAGAAGACTCTCATAGGAGCTGGACAGAGAACCAAGAAGAGATAGAGAATGAGTTTTGTGGTTACTTCCAAGACCTATTTAGATCATTTAGCCTAAATCAAAGTCAAATACAAGCTGCACTTCAAGAAATGCCTTCTAAGATAACCTCATAAATGAATTCTCAGCTAAAAGAGCCATTCACCAAAGAAGAAATTACCGAAGCTTTGTTTCAAATGTGACCAAATAAAGCCCTGGGTCCGGATGGTTTGCCAGCTGTTTTTTTTCAAAAACATTGGCAAACAGTTCAGAACGAGGCAGTAACAACATGCCTGCACATCCTAAACGAGCAAGGTAACCCATCATCCATAAATCATACATACAGTGCTCTAGTTCCAAAAAGTGCAAAACTTAGAAAGGTTACTGAGTACAGGCCCATAAGTTGTTGCCAAGGCCATGGCAAATAAAATGAAACCAATCCTCTCCCAAATTATCTCCCTAAATTAGAGTGTATTTATTCCCAATAGGCTCATTACAGATAATGTCATTATTAGATATGAATGCCTCCATAAAATTAAGAAGAAAGGGAAAAAGAAGGGACTTGTGGCCCTCAAGCTAGATATTAGTAAGGCCTAATGGGGATGGCAGAGAGAAAGCAGCTGGTTAGAGGGGTAAAATTTGGGAAGGATATTACAATCTCTCATCTCATCTTCGTAGATGATAGCCTCATCTTTTCCAGAGCATCCATTACAGATTGTAAGAACTTGAAAGAGATATTTGATTGTTACGCTCAAGCACTAGGGCAGATTTTCAATTTTGACAAATCTTTCATGTTGATCAATGGAAAGACTCCAAAAGGACAGATCACTGCAATAAGAGGTCTTTTTAATCTTAAGGTGGTCTCAAGTCACAAAAAGTGCCTAGGCCTCTCATCCATGATAGAGAGGAAAAAACAAAACTTCTTTAATGAGGTAAAGCTTAAGGTACTGAACAAAATATCGAGCTGGCAACATAAGATGTTTTCTAGCGGAGGCAAAGAAGTGCTAATTAAAGCAGTAGCCCAAGCCATACCAACCTATGCCATGAGTGTGTTTAAACTTCCGAGGGGATTATATGATGATATCCTAACGGCAATAGTAAGGTTCTGTTAGGGCTCAAAAGGAGAAAAAAATGGTATTCATTGGATGAGTTGGGACAAGCTTAGCCATGTAAAAAGTAGAGGAGGATTGTGGTTCTGAGACTTCACCGGCTTCAACCAAGCATTAGTGGCCAAGTAAGGCTGGAGGCTCCTCCAATTTCCGAACTCTCTAATCTCCAAAGTGATGCGGGCAAGATACTACAAAAGCTCTAATTTTTAAAATGTTCGTCTTGGCTCCAATCCATCATTTGTTTGGAGAAATATTTTATGGGGCAGGCAAGTGGTGTAGAAAGGCATGAGGTGGCGTATTGGGAGTGGTCAGAACATCTCAATGTACAAAGACAACTGGCTTTCGAGGCCAAACACTTTCAAGCCGTTTTCTCCTTAAAAAATGCCTCCAGAATCAGTGGTGGCAGACTTGATCAAGGCTAGAAACCAGTAGGATGAGGACAAACTAAAAAAATATTTTATCCAAGAAGATATAAAAGGTTATCCTAAATATTCCACTCCTAAAAGAGACAGCAGTAGATGAAGTTATGTGGCACTTCGACAAGAGGAGAGACTACTCAGTCAAGAGTGAATACCAGCTAGCTCTAAAGCTCAAATATCCAGAGGCCTCCACCAATTCAGGTAACAACCCAAGGATCTGCAAAGCATTATAGTATATATAAATTCTGGAAAAGACAAAAATCGTGAGCCATTAAAAACCTATTGCCATCAGCCAAAAATCTCTAGAAGAGGAAGGTCTTGAAGGAGCCAATATGTCAAAGTTGTGTTAAAAGTGTGGAAACAATAAGCCATGCCCTTCCTAAGTGTAGAGCAGTAAAAAGATTTAGAGGCAAGCCTTACAGTCTTAATTTCTAAGGCCCACATACAGGATTTTCAAAGTTTCTTTTATCAAACGACAAGTAATCTGAGGAAATCTGACTTGGAAATCTTGGTGGTTTACTATTGGATTGTGTGGTATTTAAAGAACAATTTCATTTTTAAAGATAAGAACTATAGCCTGGAGTAGCAGCAACAAAAGTTGAATCAATGCTAGAAGCATATCAAAGAGTGAGAACTTTAGGGGCAGCTTGCAATGAGCCTCCCAAGAATATGAAAAAACAAGAGTGGGCTCCCCTCCTGAAAATTTTTCAAGATCAACGTGGATGCAGCTATCAGCAACAAGAAACATCTGGTAGTCCTTGGAGCTGTGATAAGAGACTCAAAAGGCAGATTAGTAGTTGCTGGAGTAAGTCATGCCAGTCTGAGGGGAAGTGTTAGTCTTGCTGAAGCTGAAGCTGTGCAGTGGGGATTAAAGTTGCAAGAGAAGTAGCTTTGACCTCGGTGATCATTGAGACTAATTGTTTAGAGACGGCTGAGTTAATCAACAACACAAGGAGTAGAAGAACAGAAATTTTCTGGACAATTTCAGACATCTGAAATCAGAGCAAAGAATTTCAAAGTATTGCAGTCAAGTATGTATCCAGAAATTGTAATGCTTATGCCCATTCCTTAGCAAAGTTTGCTTTAGAAAACAATTCACTTAATATCTGGGAAAATTCTATCCCAGTAGAGGTCCAATTATATTTGCAGTGTTGTTATGAATGAGAGGTTTACTTTCTTCTAAAAAAATAGAATTTACTAAATTTTTCATCAATACTTTCTAAAACTTCGTATAAAATTACTAAAGTATCTTTAACTTCAAATATTTTCACAGCTTAAATATTATCATACATGCTAAACCAAGTTTGGAGGATTCATACATGACTAAAGTATCCAGTAAGCGGAAGAGTTGGAGTTTAGAGAAGGAGAAGACTAGTTTGTTATTACACAGTCGCCACTGGGAGCTAGTCCGTTGCAGCAAATTTGTCTTCTTAGGTAAGTCACTCCTTCTAATTAATTGATAGAGTTTTAACATTTGGGGAAAAATAAAAAATTTATGGTATATTTACTAATTAGTAATCAGAATAGACTAGAATCGAAATGGAGTGGAATTGGAATGGGTTGGAATCAAAATGGAGAACAAGAATCAAAATGAATTGTTTACTTTCAGTTGTAGGAATCATAATCAAAATGAGTTGTATTGTTATTGATATGTTTATTTTAACTTGGAATCAGAATGGATTGTTACAAGTTACTAAACTGACCTTAGTTAATTATTGTCATTATTTACAACAACAATAATAAATGATTAATAATAATTATTATTACTTATAATCACTATATTTATAATAGTATTATGATAAATAATCACTACTGTAATAATAATAATTACTATTGTTAATATCAAATTTACTATAATAATAATAATAATATAAGGAATGACAGAATGAGAATTTCAAGATTTAAGTGGGGGTAATTTGAGCACTTTAGGGAATGAGATTACCATTCCCACATCCTCCCTTACTCCCATGGGAATGAGTATTCTAGTAATAATTCCCAATTTTAATTGGGGCTCACTATTGTGATTCCCACTCTACCTTTCATTTTAAGCAAGTAAACACATTATTCATTCTCATTCCCATTCCCAATTAGTAAACACACCATTTGGGTTTTATATTGAAAAAAATAAATTGGTTGTGCATCTCTAATAATAACATATTCAAAAATAAAATTTTGTGCTGTTTTGCTTTGTGGAAATGGTGAAAAATTGATGGGCTATGTAGATTATAATTTGATCAAGTAAGGTCACGTAACACATGATTCAGAGTCGTGTAATACATGATTTCATGTGATACACGACCCTCAATAGTTTATTAATCACTTTTTCTTATATTACATGAAAACGGTGTATCACGCGACCTCCTGTAATACACAATTGCATGAGTACATGACCTTAAAATTACACGACTTTTGCCATTATTCTTAATTCATAAGAATAATTTATTTCTTTAAAGACTTAATTTGTGCTAAGAATTTATATTTGTTGTTATGTAAAAAATGTCAACGTGAATTGTTGAAAAAAAAAAAGGTTGTCATTCTTTACTAAAGTTTGTTTCCAATTGCTTTCACTCATTGCTGCAACAAGGGAACCATAGGAAGGCTGATAACATCCCAAAGTTACAAATGACATATTTATTGATCCTTTTCCATATCTTTTGAAATTGTGCTATTATTAAATTCCAAAAGAAGAAAGAAAACCAATGTCATTTTTGCCGTAAAAATTGTCTTTTCATTATTTCTTACTTAACATCATTAATTAAAAAAATGCAATGCTAACAACTGTTTGTACATAAATAAGATTGCTTGAAGATTTCTAATTCAAGAAATCATATTACTCTCACTTGAATGTTTCAATTACATAGAGTTATTTTCTCTTGTCTTGAATATTTTTTTTTTCACACATTTGGTTGCTTGGCTTTTTCTTTTTTCTTTATGATTTCATTATGAGAACTTTATTCAAAGGATGGTCCATTCCTAGTCTTCTTGTAGCCAAATATTGTTGCAAATGGTTTCCAAAACAAAATATTAGTTCCAATGATAACTAATGAAAACACAACAATCGTTGCAATTCTTTCAACAAACAATTTATTTGTTCAATATAAAGATAATACAAACTTCATAATACAAACTTGACCATCCAAGCATAGTTTTCCTTCACACTTTCACATAATACATCAATGAAAATGAAATTACAGAACACGATTAACTATTAACCATGGACCCATAGGATAAATGCTCTCTGCATATGTTGTAACCTATGCATTGACAGAATAATAGTAGTATCATTATCCCTTTAGCCTAAGACCTTTGAACTTATACTCACTATTTTGTTCAATCCATACACTATTAAAAGAGAATAGGAATACTTATCAAAACCATATGTTGATATAAAAAAAATAATAATATAAAATTTCTTACATAAATAACTACATACCTATATGCTGTTGTGCAAATTTTATTAAACTTGCAAGTGCACGAATCTATTGTAGAATAGATCAATGGTGGCGAGTGTCGATCCCTCGAGTAGGTAAATTTTAATTATATGTAGAATTAATTTTCTATGAGGGTGGTTGGATTTGTGGTGAAAGTGATTTAGACTGTCTTACAATTTAAATTGGAATGGCGGAATGAAATTAAAGTGGAAACTATTACAATTGAAGTGCTTGGATATCTGGATCCGCATCAACAAGCACCATGAGTTAAATATTCCTTATTAGTACCAATTAAATCATGAGGGGGAATCCACACCTCATGAACCACACTCTAATCAATATGGTGCCAAGGGTTTATCGTGCCAAATAATAATAATATTGTACTAGGGAGCCAATGAAACCAAACGGTATCTAGACAATATTATTATTATTTGTCGATAAAAAATCAAAACATCCATAAAAATTAGAGGGGACGAGAAAATAAATTTATCAAATAAAGTCCATGGCACATGTTGAGATTTCACCTTCAACCAAAGCTTGAAAGAAAATTAGCTACTCATAATTGAAATAGAGGCAAAATGAAAATTTATTAAAGTACGTAGAAAATACAAGATAGAGAAGGAATTATAGAAAATGGAGCCCAAAAATGGATTCAGGGGTGCCAAATTGGGGAGAGTCTATTTTTTATAGATACATTGACTAAATCATGGCTATCAGATCAAAAATATTTTAGACACTCATGATTGTGTCACGTTATCAGTCAACAGTACGCGGTTTAAATAATAACACAATTTGACCACGTGGTTTAAATAGTGATATGGTTTGAACAGTTATGTGGTTTGGTTGAAAATAATCTTGTGTGTATGCATGTATGGTACGCGCGTTTTTTGATCCTAACATGCTGTCACGTCACCAATCAACAGTAGATAAGAATTTTAATCCAATAGAATTGTGACACCTTATCAATCAATACCACATCATCGATCAATGCCACGTCATTGATCCGTCTACATGAACAATGTCGTGAATAGTAACATAGACACTACCATACATGTGAATAGTATTGTACACATGAACAATGCCATTTTTCCTTTTATGCTCCTCCTAAGATTTTCGACCGTCTTGAGTTCAAAAATGATGTTCATTTTGCCTTCTGATCTCTCGTTTATTGTGAAATGACCATGATGCCCTTAAAATACATAAAATATTTAATTATAATACAACACACATAATTAAATGACAAGAGACTTAAATACATAAAAGTAGGAATGTTTGTGGAACTTGAAGTGTAAAATGACGATTTTTCCCTTTATAAATATACACTTTCTAACACTCAGGACACCCTCCAACCAACTTATTGGTATTCCCTAGCAAATAAAGTGAAAACAAAATTCAAAACCAAAATGATATGTTTTTTAAACACTTATGTTTATTCAATCAAACTAATGATAGAAATCAAATAAAACTATAAGTATTATCTCCAGTCTAAAAAAATATCACACCCACATTAACCATCTACATACATCAGTCCAGCAAACTTTGTCATAATCATAGTGATCAAGCTACTTTTAGGAATGACATGTCAAATCCCAAAATCTCACTGGAAGTAGTGACACTCTCACAAGAAAATTAAACCCAAAAAAAAACAATCACCCCAATGAATGCTAAATTTGGGAGAAAAATACTAAGAAAGTAATATCACACGCTTTCACCAAGATGAAAGAAATTTGCCCACAACTTAGAAATAACACGATCTTTATGTCAAACAAAAATGCTAATCAACTCAATTTATTTTTTTTCTTTTTTTTAGGCACCACTGCATCTTTTTAGCCCTAATAACTAGCTTTTACTTCAAACTATAGTTCCCTAAAATAAAAAAGAACTTTTATTAGGACTTAATGTAATCTAGGAACATAGCTAACAAAAAAGAGGGAATAAGAAAAAAAATGTATGTTTAAGAAAAAAAAGTAGAGTTTTTTTTGAGAAGTTGCCAGGTGAATTGTACCTATTGTTGTTATTTTTTTCTTTTTTTTTCTAAACAACAATTTTTTTTGGTTTTTGTTTTTGTTTTTTTTACTTTTATTTGGCACAACTTCACTGAACAAAATAATTATTTGTATTTTTCTCAAACATAAATAGGTGATGGAACTTGTAACATATTAGGTAATACTTCAAATTGGAGTGGGTCAAGATGATAAGTTTGACAAAGAATTTTTTTTTAAAGCTCAAAAGGGTTAATTATGGATATTTCATCAAAGGGATGGGTAGAAAAGCTCAAACAAGTCAAAGATGACATTTCTATCGTCTTTTAGGGATCTAAATAATCTTTCATATTTACTAGTTAGATGAACCTCCAAATATAGCAACACACGTTTTTTCTTTTTATTTTATTTTATTTTATTTGAACTTCTTTTTAGGATTGACTCAAAGGAAATCTAGAGATCGTATATAAAATAATAAACTGTTAAGTTGTGTGAAGCATGGGCAAAATGGTTACTCTCCAAGAAAAATGATAGGCTCAAAAACTAACTTGATACTTATTATGACATGTGCATTCCCTCAAGCAACTCATTTTTTTTCTTTGACATCAACATATAGAGTAGCAAACACGGCATAACATTACTTAAGACCAAAGATAATACAAATACTAAAATTTGAAATTCATCATGTCATCTAATATTAAAAAAAATCATATAATTTTTTTTTGGTTCAAACAACATTCTACCCCCAACCTATTCTAAACATGAAAGGAAAATATGCAAGCAAAAAGGTGAAAAATGATGTAGAAAAACTAATTAAAAAAATTACACTTAAAATAATAGAAAAAGAAAATGATTTTTTTAACTAAGAAGATGCATTTCTAGAGGCATTACACTCCATATTCACCATCTTCGAATCAAAAATTTGAAAATGTATATTTATAAAAGAGAAATTAGAAAGAAGAAGAAAAATGATTCTCAAAACTTAATAAAGAAAAAGAAAATGTATGGAATTTTTTTTTTAAACGAAGAAGTTGCGTTTCTAGAGTCACCATACTCTATATTCAATCATCTTTAACAAAAAATGTTAGTCACAGTTAGTCTCTACAATAAAAAATTAGTAAAAACTTAACTAATATTGCATAATTGTCGATTATTCCCTCCTTCCAACCAGAATGAAACATTGTCCTCAATGTTTTAAAGTAAAGAAATAGAGTTTAAAAGACATTATCTGGGTGGTGTAACACAGAAAAAAATATTTACAAGCGGAGAGTTAAATCTAATTTGTACTTCTTACTGCGACTACTGTTACCATCATTATTTTGATACTCCAACACAATGGTCCAGGGTTCTGGCTCTGGTCTATAAGCTTGTAACAGATCAAATAGCTTATTAGCAGTGTGAGCATAAATAAAAAAGTTTTTTCATTGTGAAAGGAATGAAATAGTTTTTTATTGCATAGTTAAGAAATACAATAAAGTCATCATAAAAGTTATTGACATTCAACAAACTGATGTGTTTCTGGTAAATGTGCAAATGGGCCCTAGATACTAATGTGATAAGTGCTTCTAAAGTTACAAGATCTCCTGGTAGAAAAATAAAAGCAGCAGCATGATTAAGCATTTCAGTTATTCTTTCTTGCATACCTGAGACGACTAACTATTCTCCAGTCGGTGAGTCAGACAAACTGCCCAAAGATTTTAGGGCTCTTATGATGATGTCTAACACTTGACTCTCTCTGACAAAAGCAGCTTCTGAGACCAATTTTGATAACCCTCAGTTACCTCCTCCATATACCAAGTATAATTTTCTCTCTGGTATATTTCGACCAAGATCTATGGCTGCCTCACCAAGCTTTTATGTTTGCCATAGTTAAATCCAGAAAGCACACAAATGTTCTTGAATTGTTTATTAGGAGTAGCTGCCATTGGGATATTTCTCAAAAACAATTTGTGAGTGCTTAACAAAAAGTCACATTTAAGAATCTTGGTGATAGTAGGTCACAGTTGTGTATAAGGTAGCATGTCAGTATCAAATAACGTGTAAAGTGAATGGCTGGCGAATTAAAAAAGAAACATTAAAAAGAAAAGGAAACAATGATAAAATAAAATTATTAAAGACAGTAATGCAAATGATAAAATAACAGTAAAATAAATTAACAGTGAAATAAAAGAATATTTATAAGTAGTTGTGACTTTGGCTCACATTTTCCTCTGGTTTTACGTCCAGAAATAGCTTGAACGCCCTTTATGGGTCGATGATAGGCTTCCCATCCAGTTTTCTTATAAACTGGCAAACATGGTCGTTTATAGTCAGATTCCCGAGACTATATCGTGCATGTTGACACGACTCAAAAGTGTATTACTCTCAAGTATAAGAGTGTCTAGTTACAATATAACCTGGTGAGATCGGGGTTGAACCACAAGGAGTTTTAAATCTAGTAAAACTAAAAAAATTAATTGTAGAAAAAGAAATTATTTGAAATCAATTTAAAAATATGCTAAGATTTAGAATCCACTCTCTGTATTCAAAATATAATTTTAATACTCTCTCATTTATATTTTGCCTGACTTTTACCAATTAATTATTATATAATTTAATTCTATATATGTGGATAAATATGGAATAAAGTGCTTAATGTTTAACACTATATTAATGTGTCGACATTTTGTCAAAATACCATAAAATCCAGTGAGATTTATAAATTAACATAATATAAAAAAATTAGAAAAGAATTAAATAAACTTAAAAACCCATTTGAGAAAATAATAATAATTAATAGTCTGAAACATTGAGCTTCACCCTTCACCTCAGCTTAATAAAATTAGCTAATCATATTGAAAGAAAACACAATACTCTTTTTATTTGATAAACTTTTTAAATTATATTACAAAGAAAATTGATACAAATGGAAATAAGAAAAGAAAAGAAACAAAGAAAGAAATTCTTTAGCTAAACTCTCTCTCGGCTTTTGAAAAATCAGCTCTAACTTCTCTCTCGTCTCCCGACTCCCCCCTCTGGCTTGCATCCCCTTGCCTTTTATAGGCAAGGAATCGTCTTCTTTTTTTTCTTTTATTAATATTAATATTTTATTTTATTTTATTTTTATATTATATATACATATTGAATTGTGTGATGGTCAGGAGGCGTGATGGCCTCCTGACCATCACTAATATGCCTGCCAACGCTTTTGTTCTTTTTTGTTTTGTTTTTTATTTTATTTTTTATTATTACATCTCCTCAATTGTGCTCTAGTAGTTCTTCTTTGTTCATGTTTTTAATTCCAATTCCATCTTTACTCTTGAAAAATATTTATAAGATAAAAATTAGCAAATTATGAATTAATTTAACATAAAATATATTTGGGGAGTATTAAAATAATTTAGAAATAATGAACGTATTGATCAACACAATAAGTGAAAAATTAATAATTTTATGCTTATTAAATGTATATTTTTCAGTGTCAATCATACTCACCAACCAGCGTATTGCTAGGCTCTAGCAATTTAAGTGATAAAAGTTTAGTAAAATTTCAAACTCAAATTGAAAATCTTTTTTTCTTTGAAAATTGTGTTTACTTTTTCCATTATATTAATAACAACAATTAAATAAAAGTATAAGCATTATCTTTAGCCTAAAGAAAATCACACCCGCACAAAACAGTTCAGTAAAATCCTATAAAATGATCAATTATCAGAGCTACATTAATCAAACCACTTTTAAGAATGATACATCAAATCCTAAAATCTCACAATTAAGAATAACTCTCTCAAAAGAATATATACTCCAAATTAAATTGTCACTCTAAAAAATATTGGTAAATTTGAGAGAATAATAAAATAATATTACACGCTTTTACCAAGATGAAAAAAATAATGCCCATAGCTTAGAAATAAAATGATCTCAAATCCAAGGAATTACTGGAAAAACATTATTTTTATTTTTATGCATCACCACATCTTTTAGTCCATATCACCAGCTTTACTTCAAACTGTAGTTCCCTAAAATCAAGAAAGACTTTTTTAGGACATAACGTAGGCTAGGGTTATGGCTAACAAAAGAAGATAATAGGGAAAACAAAAATATATATTTGAAAAATAGGGGGCTTTTTGGAGATTACAAGTTACTTTTTTTTTGCTTGGATTTTTTTCTCTTTTTATTTTTATTTTATTTTATTAATTCATCTATACATACCATCTTTTTTTTATAGCACCATTATTAGGAATACATAATCATCCTTATTTTCAAACATAATTGGGTGGTGGAAAACATAAAATATAAGGTGATACTCCGCATTGGAGTGGGATAAGATAATAGGTTATCAAAGAATTTTTTTTTTCAAAGGCTCAAAGTGATTAACTATGGATTCTTTATAATAGGGTTGGCTAGAAAGGCTCAAACGGATCAAATATCGCCTTGTGTAATCTTTTATGGTTCTATATAATCTTTCATATCCACTAGTTCAATAGACTTTTAGATCCAACAACACAAACTTTTTTTTTTTGAAAATATTGAGATCTTGTGCAATAAATTGTGAAGCTATATAGGCAAACAAAGTTACTCTCCAAGGATAATATGCTCAAAAACTCGCTTGGTCTTTTCATAACATGTACATTCCTCTAAAGGGTTTAATCAATTTCACTTATCTAATTTCTCAATTTAAATTGCAACATGTAAAAGGGAAAACATAGTATAACATAACTCAAGGCCAAAGATAATACAAGTACCAAAATTTGAAAATTGTCATGTTATCCAATGTTAAAAGATCACTCCGAAAAAGAAAACTTTTTTTTTAAAGAAACACTAAAAGAAATTGGGACTGATTGCAGAAACTTAAGGGAGATTATTAAGAGAAAAAAGACAAAAGAAAACGTTAGAAGACATTTGTTTTTTTAAACAAAACACTAAACTTAAGAAGATGCATTTCTAGAGACACTACATTTTATATTCTGTCATCTTCGACTCAAATTTTTATCCAAAGTTAGTCTTTACAACAAAAATTAGTAAAAACATCACTAGGACTGAGGCATTCCACAATTATCAACTATTCCCTTCACCCAACCTGAAAGAGACATTGACCTCAATGTCTAAAGAAAGGAGTAGAGTTTAGAAGATATCACCTGGCCATTACTGGAAATATTTACAAACGGAGTTACTGCCATCGTCATCAGTTGCCCAATCCAACGCCAAAGTCATGGGATCTGGCTCTAGTTTGTAAGCTTACAAAAGATTAAGTAACTCATTAGTAGTAGGAGCACAAATGAAGAGTTTTTTTTTCGCTGAGGATGGAATGGAGTAATTTTTTATTGCATGATTAAGATATGTTATTAAGCTATCATAAAAGTTATTAACATTTAACAAATCGATGAGTTTTTTTTTATGAATATTCAAATGGGCCCAAGAAGCAAATGTAATTAGCACCTCTAAAGTTATAAGGTCTCCTGGTAAGAAAATAAAAGCGTCAGCATATTTTAACATTTCAGATATTCTTTCTTACATACCTAAGACAATCAAGTCTTATCTAGTTGGTGGGTCTAGTAGACATCCTAAAGGTTTTAAGGTTTTTACAATGATGCTTAGCACTTGGCTTCCTCAAATGAAAGCAGCTTCAGAGACAAGCTTTGATAACTTTTGGTCACCTCCTTCATATACAAGATGTAGTTTTCTCTCTGTTATAGTACGACCAAGATCTATGGCTGCTTGAACGAACTCCTTATACTTTCCATAGAGAAATCCAGAAAGCACATAAATGTTTTTTAGTTGTCTACTTGAAGTTGCTGCCATTAGAACAATTCTAAAAGGAAACAATTTGTGAGTGCTTGAAAAGAAGTTCATATTTAAGGATCTTGATGACAGATATAATGATATACATCTGTGGTGGTGTGTTTGTCAAATGATGCGTGAAACTTTTAGCTTAAATATTCAAAGGAAAACAGTGAAAAAAAAACAAATAGTGATTAAATATAAAAAGACACACAATAATAATAATACAAAGATAAAAGAATACTAAAATACAAGGATATTTAGTGGCAGTTGTGATTGTGGCTCACATCTTCCTCTGGTTTTACGTTCAGTAACAGCTTGAACGCCCTCTATGGGTCGAAGATAGGCTTCCCATCCAGTTTTCTTATAAACTAGCAAACATGATCTTTTAGAGTCATATTCCCAAAACTAAATTGTACACTTTCTTTTTGGAATAGCTTCCACAACTTTGGAATTTCACGTTGACCATATCCGCTCGGATGTGTCTCAAGAGATCGTAAGATATCATCCAACGATTCTTAACTCATGTCATCCTTAACGAATTTAATTTTATCTTCACAAGTTACAAAAATCATTCCTAAAGTTTTACAAAGTGGCTTTTTGTAGGCAAGTCTTACACAATGAGAACATTCAGAGCCAAGTCGTTTAGCTCTTCTTTTCTTAGCAAATGTACTTTTACCAAACGCAGGCATTTAGGAAATGAAAGGATCAGAAAATTCAAATGAATGGAGAAAAAACTCACCTGCCAATCGAACCTTTACTTCAATTAACCAGTGAATGTCAACAGGAATCTTATTGATCATTAACAAATGCAGTCGTTCACAACGAGCTTTGTAAATCTTCTTAAGAGCATTTTGAGGGAGAGAAGGAAAATATTGATGCAAATTTTGTTGTATTTCTTCCATGCTTGACATTGAGGTTTCAGTTATTGTGGGAAGCTAAGAATACCAACTTAAAAAGTCATGGAGTACCATTATCCGCCATTTATACAGGAGAGTGAATAAAAACAAAATGAATTAAATCTACAAAATCAAATCAAAAGTGAAGAAGAAGAACAAAATAAAACAAAAACACACAAGGAATATAACTCACCTTCGTTCTTTTATTGAATTTACCTCCAGTTCCAATTGCAGATTATAAATACCATCCTCTATTTCCTTGAGTTGTTGTTCTAGATCTTTCACGTGAGATACTAACTCTGGTGGTTACAGATCTCAAATGGGATGTAATTTACAAAATCGGAGCAATTTCCTCAGGTGAAATTTTACATGTAAAAGCATTTTAAGATGATCGAAAAGGAAATTTCTCATGGAGGTACTCATGACAAGTATAAAAATTTGGTGAGCTAAATCACAATTGTCAAACAACACACAATTAACACAATGCAATGCACTCCATTCAAGATATAGAGAAAAGGAAAAAGAAAAAAAATCAAACAATTCAAATGATAAAGTAACTGTAAATCAAATTCACAAAAAATTAAAACAGAGAGGCTTAATCAAGATTTGGTGGGTCACTCAAATTGATTTTGGTATCTGCTTCACGTGGTTGGTATTCTAGATGTTCTTTCAATCTTTAACCACTAACTTTAAATGGGATATATCTCTTGATAATCTAGAAAGGCTAATGACACATGCAATGCTACTGATGCGTGCTAAAGAAATTAATGATGCATAAAACACTAAATGAAATTGTAAAAATAAAAAAAAAACTAAAAATTAAATAAGCAAAAATTTGAAATAAAATAAAAAAATTGAAAATAAATAAAATGAATAACTTAGGCAGTGAAACCAGCCATAAGCAAAGAAATTAAAAGAAATAGTTTAGGCGGTATTTTAAAACCAACCATATAATAAAACATAAAATTAAATAAATTAATGTACTAGAATAAATAAACTATTAAAATGTTAGGTGGTAGAACCGACCATATAAATAAATTAAAAAAATGAATTAAAATGTTAGGCGGTAGAATCGACCATATAAACAAAAATACATAAATTAACAAAATTTAAATAACAGTTAGGCGATAGAACCGACCATTTAAAATAAATGTAGAAAGTAAAATATAGAAATTAAAAGAAATAAATTCGATTTGGAGACTGATTTGGAAAGGTTTCTAGGCTAAGATGAAGTTTCTAATAAATTTTATGGATTATATTAAAGTTTGAAAAGAGGAGGGGTGCTAACTGAAGTTTTGCAAAAAGAGAGTAACATAGAATTACGGACAACTTGTACAAGACTGACCCATAAACTATCAGAAATGGAAAAAATGATATCTGCATCTAATAACTTAAGGACTTCAGTTCTAACAACTTCTTTCATGTTAGGATTTAACCGACGTTGTATTTCCTTAGTAGGTTAAGCATTTTCATCAGGTGAATGTAATGCATGCAGTCTATTTTTATACCTTTTATGTCCGTTATGGTCCATCGTAATGCTCCTTTGTACTCTTTTAAAACATCAAACAACTTACCTTTTTGTTCGTCATTTAGGGATGATGAGATGATTACCAGTAGAATGCTTTCTTCTCCCAAAAACGCATATTCCAAAGTGTTGGGTAATTGTTTGTGGTGATTCCGATGATGGGATGATTTTTTTCTCTAATAGTGCTAGTTGTTCAACTCTTGACTTCCATTTATTAGTGTCCAGGGATGGTGATGAGTCAAGTAGGGCGTTGACCTCATCGACCGATCTGTCAAAATCAAAATCCAAACCAAAGTAAGTTAAGCATGTTTGTAAAGGGTCATCACTAAGGTTTTAAAAAAAATATTATCAACTATTGTTTCTATTAAATCCACATCAACTATTCCATCATTTACATTGTGAGGTTGTTTGGCAAATTTGAAAATGTTTAGCTCCATAGTCATGTTGCCGAAGGACAACTGCATATTTCCAGTCTTGCATTGAATGTGAGTGTCGGCAGTTGCCAAGAAAGATTGGCCTAGGATAATGGGGATATGCTTCCTTAAATCATGGATTGGTTGAGTGTTAATTATAATGAAATTAACAGGAAAATAAAGCTTGTCTACTTGGATAAGCATGTCTTCCAAAATACCATGAGGTATTTTCGTGGATCGATCTGCAAGCTGTAACACCACTGGAGTTTGGTGTAATTCTTCCAGTCCAAGTTTTACAAATACTGAGTAGGATAACATATTTACATTAGCTCCTAAATCCAACAAAGCATTCGTAATTGTGTGGTTCCCTAAACTACATGAAATAGTGAAGGAGCCTGGGTGTTTGCATTTTAGAGGAATTTTGTATTGGAGTATAGAACTAATGTTTTCTGTTAAAAAGACCTTCTTTTAAACGTGAATGTTTCTCTTTTTAGTATAAAGGCCTTTAAGAAACTTGGCATAAGACGAAATTTGTTTTATAGCATCAAGCAAATGGATGTTAATACTTACCTATTTGAAGATTTCAAAAATCTCACCTGTGGATTTTTCCTTCTTTTCTTTAGCTAACTTTGAGGAAATAGAGCTTTAGGAATGTATTCTCATAGGTTGGTTTTTTCTTTCTCCTTCGGTGGTGAGTCTTCAATATTTACAGGTATAATTTGATTTATTTTTGTCACCAACATCTCTACTTTGTTATCGACTTTTTTCCCTTTTCGCAAGGTCATGACAGCTTTGACTTCTCTATGCTACTGTGGTGAACTAGTGCTTACTTCACGCACTCCTTTAGGATTACACACTGGTTGGCTTGGAAACTTGCCTTTCTCAACAGTCTTGCCGAGGTCTGAACTGAAGAAGCAAGTTATCCTACCATCTTCTCGAGGCTTGAAACTAATTAGGCTTATGAGTTGAAACATGCTCTCATCTTATTTCGTATTTCATCAATGGTGCAGTTCTGTTGCTCGATCGTAGAGTGAGTAACATTCCAGAAATTTTGGAATGCATCCTCCCATGGTCTGGGTTGAGAGTAGTTCTTGTTATGATTATCTAGTTTAAATGGTGGCTAAGAGACTTGAGAACCTTGGGGAATTGGTTGCATTAGTGTAGCTGGAGCTACTGGTCCATTCTATTAGAATCATTGAGACAATGAAAAATTAGGGTGATCTCTCCATCCAGGGTTATATGTATTGGAGTATGGGTTGTAATTTGATGATTTTCTCATTACTCTTATGGCACTGGCTTGATCTGAGTATGAGTCATAGTCATATGGCTCTGTTGATTTAGCAGTCGTTAATGATGCTATTTGTCGGGAAAGACCTTTAACCATCTCTTTGACTTCTTTAATTCCCAAGCTTGACTCGCCAATGTGAATCTCATTCACTCTCTTAATTCTTTTAGTATTCCTAAGCGATCAACTCCGTTGTTGGGAATTATCCGCTTGTCGCTAGAAGAATTCCCAAATCTCTTATGTACTTTTTGACATTAGCTCTCCTCCATTTGTTTCCATTAGTCATTCTTGCACATGTGGTAATAATCCATCCAAAAAGTATTGGCATTGGTGCCATTTCTCGTACCCATGATGTAGACACTTCAAGAGTAGCCCATTGAATCGCTCCCATGTTTCGAAAAACTGCTCATCTTCTCTTTGGGTAAACTTTGAGATTTCCCTGCGAATAGCATTGGTTTTATGCACTAGGAAATATTTATTCAAAAATTTTATTACCATTTGTTCTCATGATATAATGCTATTAGTAGGCAATGTATTGAGCCATGAACGATCTCTATCCTTTAAAGAAAATAGGAATAATCTAAGTTTAACGTCATCATCTGAAAAATTCTCATATATAAATGTTCGACAAACAACATGAAAATCATTCAAATAATTATATGGGTCCTCATTTTCTAGGCCATAAAATGTTGGGAGACAATTTAGCACATTAGGTTTTAGTTCAAAACTTCTAAAAGGCTTAGCTAAGGGACTAAAATAGTCCTTAAATGGCCTCTCTGGTGGTGCTTGTTGTTGTTGCAAATCCATTTTATTTTTAATGTGTTTGTGTGTGCGAAGTGTTTTTTCAAGTTCAAGGTCTATAGGCTCAAGATTATGTAATAATAACCTTCGACCATGCATGCAAAGAACACAAAATAAATGAGAACGAAACAAATAAAAATAAAGAAGAAGGAGAAATTACAGTACTAACCTTATTACGCTATTAAAACCTTTCTATATAAAAAACAAAATAAAAAATACGTGAAAAAAATTAACGAAAATTAAATTAATAAGATAAACAAAAATTACAAAGAAAAGTAACTTGAAAATTAAATTACAGAATTTTAAAAGAGAAAAAAATTATTACCCCAAAATGTAAATTCACTATTTTTTTATTTTTTTAATAAGAAAAAAATTAAAAGAAATTACTTACTTAATTCTACAAATTAAAATAACTTACCTTCTCGGTAACAGCGCAAAAAATTTATTGTACAAATTTTATTGAACTTACAAGTGCACGAATCTATTTTAGAATAGATCAATAGTAACGAGTGTCGATCCCTTAAGGACGTGGATTTTAATTATATGTAGAATTAATTTTCTATGAGGTTGGTTGGATTTGTGGTGAAAGTGATTTAGACTATCTTAGAATTTAAATTGGAATGACAGAATTAAATTAAAGTGGAAACTATTATAATTGAACTGCTTAGGTATCTAGATCCGCATTAACAAGCACCATGGGCTAAATATTTCTTATTAGTGTTAATTAAATCACGAGGGGGAAATCCGGACCTCATGAACCACATTCTAATCAATATGGTGCCAAGGGCTTATTGTGCAAAATAATAATAATCTTGTACTAGCGAGCCGGTGAAACTAGGGTGGTAACTAGATAAGATTATTATTATTTATCGATGAAAAGTCAAAACATCCACAAAAATTAGAGGGGAAGAGAAAATAAATTTACCAAATAAAGTTCATGGCACATGTTGAAACTTCACTTTCAACCCAAACTTGAAAGAAAATTAACTACTCATAATTGAACTAGGGGCAAAATGAAAATTTATTAAAATATGTAGAAAATACAAGATGAAGAAGAAATTACAGAAAATGAAGCACAAAAATGGATTCAGGGTGCCAAATTAGGGGGGAGAGATTTCTTTTTATAGATACATTGAGTAAATCATGGTCATTGGATCAAAAATATTTTGAACGCTTAGGATTGTGCCACGTCTTTAGTCAACAGTACGCGGTTTGAATAGTAACACGGTTTGAATAGTGATGCGGTTTGATTGAAAATAATCCTGTGTATATGCATGTATCGTACGTGCGTTTTTTAGTCCACTAACATGTTGTCACGTCACCAATCAACAGTACATAAGAATTTTAGTCCAATAGAATCGTAACACCTCATCAGTCAATGCCACATCATTGATATATCTATGTGAACAGTGTCGTGAACAGTGACATAGATACTCTTGTACATGTGAACAGTGTCATTTTTCCTTTTATTCTTTTTCTAAGCTTTTCAACCGTCCTGAGTTCAAAAGTGATGTCCATTTTTCCGTTTGATATCTTGTTTATTGTGAAATGATCATGATGCTCCTAAAATACATAAAATACATAATTATAATACAAAATACATAATTAAATGACAAGAGATTTAAATACATAAAAGTAGGAATGTTAGTGGAACTTGAAGTGTAAAATGACGATTTTTTCCTTTATAAATATACACTTTCTAACACTCAACACATGTCTTACATGACATACATAACTTTCATAACTTACACGACCTACATGACTGCATTTCTTAAACAACTTATACAGCTACATTTCTTATACGACCTATACAACTACACAACTATGTTACTTATATGACCTATACGCCTACATTACTTACATGATCTATATGACTACATGATTTACAAGACCTACATGACTACATGACTTATACGACTATATTACTTACATGACCTACACAACCAACTACGTGACGTACATGACATCGAAAAGAATGCATAATCCAAAACATTGTCGCCATAAACACATTTTCAACAAGATATTTTTTTGAAAAATAATAATAATTAAACAACCTATGTTGCATACATTTTGACATAGAAGGAAAAATAGTGAAAAAAATTGAATACAGAGCATCATAATGTGAGGAAAATATCTGAAATTTTCTAGAAAATGTAAAAACCCGACAATGTTAACATACCTTATTGAGTTGTTTAATGAGTAATGTGTCTTCTTTCAATTGAAAAAAGAATGGGAGTTAAAGATATGAATACATAGTTGTATTTGTATACGAGGTTATAAGAGATTTTGAAAGATTTTCTAGTTGTTTTGGGTGAGAAGAGATTTTGAGTGCAAGAAGAAAGTGAGAAGGATTCGATTTGATGTAATCATTAAGGGTATTTTAGACTTTACATATCATTTCTCGAGGTGTCCATGAAAACCAAAAAATGCGGTTTTTAAATAATTTTTGAACCATTAAAGGGTATTTAATTACAAACCTTATAGTTTGTATGCAACCCGCTTTTAAGGTAAGCTCTCAAATAATTACCAATAGCCGAAAATGTGGACTAATGATACTTAATAAATGATGTAACATGATCACGTCATTATAACGACGCACAATAACATATTTGAAAATTACATTAAAAAACAAATCTTACACTGCATATCTTTATGGTTCATTTATTAATCAATAATTAGAATAAATTGGAACTCAAATGCATAGAATCAGAATGAAAATGGAGATAAGAATAAATTATTTATTTTAAGTGTAAAAATCGAAACTAGAATGAACTGTACTACCATTGATGTATTTACATTGTTCTGGAATTGAAATCAAAATGAGTTAGTTTTTTCAAATTACTAAAAATTTCTTAATTAACTATTGTCTAATTATTATTTTGTATCTTAATTATTATGATTATTATTATTTAAAAATTAATAATAATAATAATAATTGTTAATTAATATTAACATTAATATATTAATTAATTATAATACTTTTTGTATCAATAATAATAAAAATATTAATATTCATCATCATCATCCATTTTAAAAATAATAATCAAAATCATCATCATCAACAATGACAACAATAAATCATCATCAATGTCGCCATCAACATCATCATCATATTAAAATCAATGGTGACGCAACAATTGCTACTGCTGAATCATGCGGCATCAAAAACGGCCCAAACGAATGTGAAAACCAGTTATTACTCCGCGGTTGACGCTAGCAACAACGGTAACGATTCTTGATTTTGGCAACAACAGTGAGGCTTGTATTGGCAGCGATGGATTTGTTGTTTTTCTTTTTTGTTATTTATATTTTTTATTTAAATGGAGGACATTTTCAAAATATCAAAATGTTAATGGGACCAAAATTAGTAATCCCGAGGAATGAAAGACTAACTCCCACCCTCTTAACAATCAGTCTTCCATTCCCCAAATCTAATTTAAGGTAGTCCCATCTATTCACTTCTGATTCCTACTTTTATTTTATAAAATAAATATTATCAATTATTCTGATTCCGAGTTTTAATTTCCTAATTTAGGAAGCAAACACACTATTATTGCAATGTGCTTGAAGATTTCTCCTTTTTAACTTTTTATCATAATGGCCACCACAACAACCCCTGTGGTTGCCTTTTTTGGAGTGGTATTTTGATGGATTAGCTGCAATGGAGCGTCTATGGCTTGAAATCTTTCATTCAATAACATAGAAAACTTTATCATCTATCTACAAAATTGGGGAATATTAATAATGATGAAATTTATGGTAGTAATAATAATACATAACAATAATTAAAATAATAACTTTGATAATAATAACAATGATATAAATATAATAATAATGACATTAATATATAATAATAACAACAGTTAAATTTTCTTTTCAAAAGTCATTTATCTAAAAAAAGGACTTATATATAAAAATTTGTAACTTTGAGAGTCTATTATATTTTTCATAAAAGATAGAGAGGTGTAGTATGATTAACTAAAAAAGAAAAAACGCAATGGTACGTTGCAACCGTTACAACATAATTTCATCCACATAATTGATGAGTAGGGATGGCAATGGGAGGGGAGGGGACCAATCTCCTCATACCCATCCCTAATATTTTGCATATGTCCTCGTCCCCTCCCCGCCCCCGTCAGAATTGTTTGAGAGAATCTTCATCCCTTCCCCGAATAATAGTAGGGGATCCCCGAGAGTCCCCGGTCCCTGAATAACTAATAGTCTAATACATTTTTTAATTTTTGATTTTAAATTAATCATATTAAAGTAAAAATTCAGATAAAAATAAAGTTCAAAATATATCTTACATTAATATTGATCCATTACAAAGTCACATTCAAAATATAAATTATTAAAATAATTATCTTTGTCAATAACTCAATCTTCATAATCCTTTAATAAAAAGAAAAAAATTATTTATATCGGCAATAAAATAAATGAAATAAATGTAGATACTTAATTAATATTTTTAATAAAACTATTTACCTCCTGCTCGTCCTGCTCCTCCTGTTCTTCCTCGAGAAATGTGGCAAATTGAGAGATGTCTCATATTTCAAACCTAAAACAATGAAAATGATATAAGTAACGTAACTTATAAGTGCAAATATTAATAACTATATAATATAATTACAATGTAAAATAAACTCATACTGTTATTGTAAGCTCGTAATCAACTTTGACATCACATTAAGGCCTCTAATGTGCTTGGATGAAGTTTGTTACGGTATGAGTTCACAACTTTACCACTGGTGCTAAAAGCTGATTCAGAAGCAACTGTTGTAATTGGAATTGCCAAAATATCTCTAGCAATTCGAGCTAATGTAGGATACCTATTAGCATTTGTCTTCCACCAACTCAAAATATTAAAATCTTCCATCCGGGGTATAACTTTCTCATCCAAATATGAATCTAATTCATCTGCAACAACTACACAATCTCCATTATTGACATAATCATCAAAAACTGTTATCTATTTGGTTGCTTTTTTATAAGAATCCCCTGTAGATCTAGTAGAAGAATTACTACCAGTATAATCAAAGCAATAAACAGTTGGTGAAAACTTCAATTAATACTCTTCCACTAATTCCCGACAAACGGTGACCACTTTCCCAATATACAACTATTTTTTATATTTATTATTTTTAACAATATTTATAATTTTATTATTTATTAGTAATTTTAAAAATTAAAATTAAAATGGGGAAATGGTAGGGGATGGGGATTCCACCTCATACCCGTCCCCTCCCCGAATAAAAAATTGGGTAAAAGATTTTCCCCCATCTCCTCCCCAAATTAAAAAATTGGGTATAAAATTATCCCCGTACCCTCTCCGAATGGGGAAAATTCCCGAGAGTACCCGTCCCCGTGGGAATTTTTGCCATCCCTATTGATAAGTGGCGAATTTGGAAATGAAAATAAATGTTGGGCCAAAACACTAACCCAATAACCCAAACTAAACCAAACCAATTTTCTTTGGATTGGGTTTGGTTAATAATTTTAGAGAAATGCCACCCGTTTAAGGGCCAGTTTGGGATTGAGGAGGCTGATGAAATAAGTTACTTGTGTTATGTAGATAAAATAAGCTGCTGATTAAAAAAGTAGCTTAGCGTTTGATAAACAGTGTTGTTACAGTTGTTGTAAGTTTGAAAAGTAGAGTATATGCGTTTAATAATTTTATTACGAAAGTGTTGTTTTATTATATAATGACCAAAATAGACATATATTTATATTACTTTTATTTTTAGAGTATGTTTAATAAAATTGTTTAGACATATCTTTTTTCTTAAATATGTAAAATTACAGTAAACAACTCAATTAAAAAAATCTAAAGAACTTTATAATCTGTTACATAAAATATGATAAAGATAAAGGTATGATTTATATATTAAGGTTTATGGATAAATGAGATATAATTATCTTTTTATTAAAATTTAGGGTTATAATAGGAATTTTAAAAAGGTATGGTAGCTTATTAAATAAGCTGCTTATGAAAAGCAATCCCCTACTTGCTTTTAAAAGCTGTTGACAAAATAGAGAAAATTATTAAATAAACTGCTTTTACAAAATTTGCCAAATACTATTTTTATCAAAAATTATGAAATAAGCAGTTTATTGAATTTCAACCGTAATTTTAAACGGGCCTTAAATCCCTTAGAAGTTTCCTCTTCTAAAGTAACCTGTACATAGGGATAGGATCAAGTGCCTTTAATTTTTAACATAAAAATAATCACAAAATCTAAACTTTTCAACTACAGTAAAATTAATGGATTAGATTAATTTCTAATTTTTATTGTTATTAATACCCAAACTTAATAATAAGTGAGCTCATAATATATTATTATTTATTTTTTATTATGAATCCTCCTATTTTTCCTCCTAAAATTAATAAACTTTCGTTTCATGAAAAAGTTCATTAAGCTAATTATATCCTAATTCGAAAGGTTAAGCTATGTTCTTAACTGGATTGAATTAACTCTAAAAATAAGATGAGCATCGTTTGCTTTTTCACCTTTACAAATTATAACACATGATTACAAGATGGATTAATTCTGATTATTTTGAATAGAGTGATTTATTTTTATATATATCTCTCTCTCTCTCTGAGGTTCTGGAGCTTTTGAAGATGTCCATTATTTGGAACAAAAATGAAGTATGATCTTTAAAATAAATTAGTCAAGAGTAGCTGTCTCTATTGTCTTCCTCAAGGATGAAGCCACAACCCTGTGACAAATTAAAATTAATAGTGTGAAGTAATTTGTCTTTAAAATTATAAACTGCCAAAATCGTTTTCTATATTTACAATAGAAGGGGACTATTTACACCCTACAGTTTATTCTGAATAAGCTTTTTACTCCATAATGTTTTTAAAAAATAATTTTACTCTACACTCTCTTTCAAATATCGAAACTATTCTTCCTTAAAATCATTCCGTTAGGTACTATTTTTATTTAACACCCGTCAAATATTTATCTTTCTCAAGTCATATTTCTCAACTAACCATTCCCAAGCTTATTATCAAGATTCAAGATTTGAGTTGAAGCTATTTGAATTGAAATCGATTTGATACTAGGCCCTAGCTATACAGACATATTTTATTGGGGTATTGCCACTTTCCCCCCCAAAGAAATCAACATATACAATTTACCTCCCTATTATTTTTATAATGGCTACAAACCCCTCTGACAGCATAAGTTTACAATATTATTCTTATTTTTAACTACTCTTTTATTTATATTTATTATAAATTAAATAAATTATATGAATAAAAACTAAATAAAAAATTAAGTATTAAAAATAAGAAATATATGTTTTGATAAGGGAAAAAAATTAATAATAAAATTTTTTCTTCTAATTATTTATTTTGTGAACATTTTCTTACAATAAATATTTTGTAATATTTTAAAATTTAATGTAAAAAGATAGGCAAAATATTTTATTATTTATCTTATAATAAATTTTTATTTGTCATTCAAGTTTTCTTATAATAATGTTTTATTATTTTATAATAATTTTCTTATATATTTATTATAAGAAAATTTTCACAATTAAATAAGTACAAGAAAAAAATTTTATTATTAATTTTTTTACTTATATCAAAAAATATATTTCTTATTTTTAATGTTTAATTTTTTATTTAATTTCTATTCATGTGATTTCTTTAATTTATAATAAATATAAATAAAAGAGTAATTGAAAATAAGGGTAATATTGGAAACTTATGTTATCATGAGATTTTTGACCATTATAAAAACAGTAGGGGGGAAAATGGTCTATGTTGATTACTGTAGGGAAGAAATTGGCAATTGCCCTATTTTATTTTAACTAATAAGCAGGTTCGGGAATATATATTTTGCATGCCGTATCAAATATATTTAACTTTATATTTTATATGTATCTCTGTTTCAGAATTTTTTTCATACTTTGTCTATGATTTTTTTTTTCAGATTTCATTTTTTTATTCTTTCTCTTTACTTTTCCTTTGATGTTCTATACAAATGATGAATGTGAAATTTATTTATCTTGCTCGGATTTATTCATCCCGCAGTACGAGTATTTTCCCGAATTATATTAATGTCTTGAATAGTAAATTCAATTATGATTGCTCAAGTAATATGAAATTTCTACAAAATAAGAGTGTCTGAAGATAAATTAGAGTGCAAATAACCTTGCCATTTACAGTGAAATTAATGCTTTCTTGTTAATGCAATGACCTCTGAAGAAAACGTTTGATGAATTACAATGTTATTGTATTCTTTTCTATTTTCTCTTCTTCAATTCATCTTTTTTCATGTGTACTAACGCAGAGATGCCTAATAATAAACTTGTAATGGAGAGATAACGTTCGGAAAAGAGCGAGAATTGAAGCATATTAAATATAAGAGGGAAAATAGGAGGAGAGAGAGTGAAAAATAAGTAATAATATATTTTGAGCCCCACTAATTATTTAGTTTTTCATGATGTCCTAATTTTTTTTTAGGTACCAATAATGTTTTAATTGTGTACTGTTTGAGGGAAAAATATAATGAACAGTAAAAGTGCCACGTGTCGACTAAAGAAGCGAGTCCAGAACGAATGAAGGTACTCCACGTGAATTGGGATACCCCGCATAAAATAAGGTACTCCATATGAGAAGGGGTACTCTAAGTATAAAGGTGTACCCTCAGTAGTAAGGGGAATAAAATAAGGTATATTGTATGAGAAGAGATACCCTAAGTATAAAGGTATACCCTAAGTAGCAAGGGGTACCCCAAGTAATAAGGGGTACCCCTGTACCTTGGGATATCCTACGAAACGATGTAAGAGAATCCTCCGAAATATCCGCCATGAGCAACGTCTCCGCCTCCTAAAAGATTTCCTTTGATTTTTTCAGAAAACGGAATCAAAAACGATACGCAAAAGGGGGGACAGCCGCTTGCCACAGTGCAGAATATTACACCAAGGTCAGTGTTCCCTAACCGCCTACCCGACAACTGCTACAGAGGTACCCCGGGACCACTCACCAGCACGCGCCACGTCTCCAAATGATAAGATACGCCGCGGGCATGCATATAACGGCCCAAGAATCATGAAAACAGCAAAGGAACATGAGCCAAAGAGGGTATGCCACGTGGCAGGGAGGTACACCATATATAAAGACACCTAGGGTTTACTCTCCACAAGCTTCTCCACACAAGCTTTTCTCCTTCCTCCAATTTTCGCCATTCACACTCCCACTCCAAAAACCAGGTTCTCTCCATCTTTAAACCCTAATTTACAGAGAGCTTGCTAGCTCTCTTCACCTAAAAAGCTCGAGTTTGCTAACTTGAGCGTCGGAGTGTGAACGCCAGGGGTACCCCCCGGCTTCACCTCTAACCCTCCTTTTACTGTTTTGCAGGAACGAAACCCACTTCAAAGAATATCTTATGTGTCGCTGACCTTCCCCCATCGCCGTCTCTCACTCCCTCCTTCCCACCTCATCAGACCTAGGATACCCCACGTCCCACGCAGCAAACCAGTGAGGTACCCCGTCTTCCCCAAAATAATAAATTCATTGTCTTAGATTGGTTTTGGATTCACTCATCCCAAAATCAGTTAAAAACAATTGGCGCCGTCTGTGGGGAAACGCACAAAAAGCCTACATTGTGGTTACCTAGCTGGTTGTTGTGGGTGCATTAACACATGGCACCTGACGTACCTCCCGAAGGTTTAATGGGGGTTCCCGCAAGGACGAGGGAGGATAGCGGTAGTGACGATAGTGACCCTGCCAGAAGGGTAGCTCGTATAAACAAAGGCAAGGGCGTCAAGCAATCAACCGGGGTTCGCCAAGAGGAAGAGCCGATCGCGAACCAGTGTTTTGAAGACCTCGCCTACGCCATACTTCAGGTCGTTGGATCTCGAGCACCGGAAAGTTCCTTTCCTCCGGTGACACTAGAAGCTCCGTTACCTCAAGCGGACAACCAAGTTGTGGTGAAAAAATGGGTACCCGAGTCCAGCAAGCTAAAGCCTGGGCCTTCGGGTACTCGCTCCAAATTTCGAGCCTTGGGTACCCGCGATGAGCATTCCACCGTTTCTTGTAACTCCCGTAGCAGCCAGGGTACGAGGCGTATAAAGCGTACCCATGAGGACCTCCGCGAGAAACTAAATGCCAAAAGGGCCTCCCAAGTGACAGCGACCTCTTCGGGTGCCCCAGGGGTACCCCTTGACATTGTGGAAAAAATGGAACACTTGGAAGCCCAAGTGAAGCTCCTCTCCGAGAGGCAAAACCTCACGGCTGCACCAGCACCGCTGACCTACCAATCACCGTTCACAATGAAGATTCGGAAGGCAGCCCTCCTGGAGGGGTTCACCATGCCACAGGTACCCCAATACTCGGGTACCACTGACCCCTCGGAGCATGCGAAGTTGTATCGCCACCAGATGCTGATCAAGTGTGTAGGCGAGGGCGCCATGTGCAGGATGTTTACCCACACACTCATAGGCCCCGCGAAGTCTTGGTTTCGTTCCTTGAAAGCGGGTAGCATATCTTCCTTAAATCAATTATTGTCTGAATTTACTAAAGAATTTTCCTATTCTTCTTCTCAAGACAGGGTAGCCTCCAAGCTTGCTTTTATCAAGCAAGGGGAAGTCGAACCTTTGGCGGATTACGTCACTCGTTTCCACCAAGAGGTGCTACGAACCGGGGCATTCGGAGATCAACATACACTAACCCATTTCGAGAAGAATTTGCGGTTGGAAAAATTGTGGCGCTCCTTTCAAAAGAAGCGTCCACTTTCGTATGGGGAAGCCCGTTCTTGGGCGTTGCAGCAGGTAGAGATAGACGAGAGATGTCAGTTGAAGCGCCAAGAAGAGAAGGCTGACACCACAAGGGACAAGGAAAAGCCCAGAAGGGTGGAGGCCCCGGTACCGCGGGTACCCCGGCAGTGGAGCCCGCCACAAGTTATCCCACGCGGACGAGGGCATAACCCTCATCTTACCGCGGGGGTACCCCATCATCCAAGACCGCCACTACCTGATCATCGGGAACCAAGGATACCCCAAGGATACCCCACCATCCCCCACCGATCCTCTTTACGGAGAAAGATGCAGAGGGCATCTCGTATCCTCACGATGACGCCTTTGTAATCACTTTGAAGGTTGCCACTGGAAAGGTGGCAAGAACTCTTGTAGACACCGGTAGCTCCGTCAGCATCATCTTCAAAAGCGCTTTGGATCAATTGTTAATTGAGTCGCCAAAGATTACCCCCTATGCTACGCCTCTCATTGGGTTCGCCGGCGATATGGTCATACCAAAGGGCATCATCACACTGCCGGTTACACTCGGTTAGGTACCCCACCGTATTGTTCATATGATTGACTTTCTAATTGTAGATCACCCGGGTGCGTACAATATTATATTGGGGTACCCCAAGTAATAAGGGGTACCCCCGTACCTTGGGATATCCTACGAAACGATGCAAGAGAATCCTCCAAAATATCCGCCATGAGCAACGTCTCCGCCTCCTAAAAGATTTCCTTTGATTTTGTCAGAAAACGGAATCAAAAACGATACGCAAAAGGGGGGACAGCCGCCTGCCACAGTGCAGAATATTACACCAAGGTCAGTGGTCCCCAACCGCCTACTCGACAACTGCTGCAGAGGTAGCCCGGGACCACTCACCAGCACGCGCCACGTTTCCAAATGATGAGATACGCCGCGGGCATGCATATAACGGCCCAAGAATCATGAAAGCAGTAAAGGAACATGAGCCAAAGAGGGTACGCCACGTGGCAGGGAGGTACACCATATATAAAGACACCTAGGGTTTACTCTCCACAAGCTTCTCCAAACAAGCTTTCTCCTTCCTCCATTATTCTCCATTCACACTCCCACTCCATAAACCAGGTTCTCTCCATCCTTAAACCCTAATTTACAGAGAGCTTGCTAAAAAGCTCGAGTTTGACAACTTGAGTGTCGGAGTGTGAACGCCAGGGGTACCCCCCGGCTTCACCTCTAACCCTCCTTTCACTGTTTTGCAGGTACGAAACCCACTTCAAAGAATATCTTGTGTTGCTAACCTTCCACCATAGCTATCTCTCACTCCCTCCTTCTCACCTCCCCAGACCTAGGATACCCCACGTCCCACACGGCAAACCAGTGAGGTACCCCGTCTTCCCCAAAATAGTAAATTCATTGTCTTAGATTGATTTTGCATTTACTAATCCCAAAATCAGTTGAAAACAATTGGCGCCGTCTGTGGGGACACGTACAAAAAGCCTATATTGTGGTTACCTAGCTGGTTGTTGTGGGTGCATTAACGCATGGCACCTGACGTACCTCCCGAAGGTTTAATGGGGGTTCCCACAAGGACGAGGGAGGACAGTGGTAGTGACGATAGTGACCTTGCAAGAAGGGTAACTCGTACCAACAAAGGCAAGGGCGTCAAGCAATCTACCGGGGTTCGCCAAGAGGAAGAGCCTATCGCAAACCAGCACTTTGAAGATCTCGCCTACGCCATACTCAAGGCCGTTGGATCTCGGGCACCGGAAAGTTCATTCCCTCCGGTGACACCAGAAGCTCCGTTACCTCAATTGGACAACCAGGTTGTGGTAAAAAAAGGGGTACCCGAGTCCAGCAAGCCAAAGTCTGGGCCTTCGGGTACTCGCTCCAAGTTTCGCGCCTTGGGTACCTGCGATGAGCGTTCCACCGCTTCTTGTAACTCCCGTAGCAGCCAGAGTACGAGGCGTGTAAAGCATACCCATGAGGACCTCCGCGAGAAACTAGATGCCAAAAGGGCCTCCCAAGTGACAGCGACGTCATCGGGTACACTAGGGGTACCCCTTGACCTTGTAGAAAAGATGGAAAATCTGGAAGCCCAGGTGAAGCTCCTCTCCGAGAGGCAAAACCTCACGGCTGCACCAGCACCGCTGCCTTACCAATCACCGTTCACCATGAAGATTCAGAAGGCAACCCTCCCTGAAGGGTTCACCATGCCACAGGTACCCCAATACTCGGGTACCACTGACCCCTCGGAGCATGCAGAGTTGTACCGTGACCAGATGCTTATCAAGGGTGTAGGCGAGAGTGCCATATGTAGGATGTTTACTCACACACTCACAAGCCCCGTGAAGTCTTGGTTTCGTTCCTTGAAAGCGGGTAGCATATCTTCCTTAAATCAATGGTTGTCTGAATTTACTAAAGAGTTTTCCTATGCTTTTTCTCAAGACAGGGTAGCCTCCAAGCTTGCCTTTATCAAGCAAGGGGAAGTCAAACCTTTGGCGGATTACGTGACTCGTTTCCACCAAGAGGTGCTACGAACCGGGGCATTCGGAGATCAACATACACTGACCCATTTCGAGAAGAATTTGCGGTTGGGAAAATTGTGGCGTTCTTTTCAAAAGAAGCTTCCACTTTTGTATGGGGAAGCACGTTCTCGGGCGTTGCAGCAAGTGGAGATGGATGAGAGATGTCAGTTGAAGCGCCAAGAAGAGAAGGCTGACACCACGAAGGACAAGGAAAAGCCCAGAAGGGTAGAGGCCCCAGTGCCGCGGGTACCACGGCAGTGGAGCCCACCACGGGGACGAGGGCATAACCCTCATATTACCGCGGGGGTACCCCATCTCCAAGACCGCCACCACCAGATCATCGGGAGCCACCCTCGAGACCACGGCATGAGTCTTTCCACCCATTGAATCGGTCTCCGGACCAAATCTTCTATCACATTCGGGACAGTGGCCTCCTCCGTCCTCCTAAGCCGATGAGGAAGTACCCCAACATGAGGCGCAGTTTGAAGTATTGCGAGTTCCATGAGGACTTTGGCCATAGCACCGCCGAATGTTTCACTTTGAGGGAGGAGATCAAATCTTTGATTCTCAGTGGGTACCTTAAAGAGTTTGTCGCTGACATGAGAGAGGCTCGGAAAATCGCAGAGCACGATAAGGGCAAGCGGATAGCTGAGGGCAGAACGAGAGGTACCCCCTGGGCACAAGAAAGGCGTGTATGTGCGGATGATAATGGGCGGACCTACATTGGCTGGCCAATCTCGGAGGGCTATTAAAGGTTATGGTAGGTCGCTGTCGGTGACCACTAACACGGGCAAAGAAGTCAACCTTAGTGAATGGGGTACACCAAGGATACCCCACCATCCCCCACCGATCCTCTCTACGGAGAAAGATGCGGAGGGCATCTCGTATCCACACGATGACACCTTCGTAATTGCTTTGAATGTTGCCACTGGAAAGGTGGCAAGAACTCTTGTGGACACCGATAGCTCCGTCGACATCATCTTCAAGAGCGCTTTGGATCAATTGTTAATTGAGTCGCCAAAGATCACCCCTTATGCTACGCCGCTCATTGGGTTCGCCGGCGATATGGTCATACCGAAGGACATCATCACACTGCCGGTTACACTCGGAAAGGTACCCCCACCGTATTGTTCATATGATTGACTTTTTGATTGTGGATCATCCAGGTGCATACAATATTATATTGGGCAGGCCGTTTTTAGTAGCAACTAAAGCGGTGGTATCCATGCATTATCTCGCCATGAAAGTCCCGGCCTCCCAAGAAGTTATCACCATCAAGGGGGGCCAGCAATCTGCCCGTGGGTGTTATTCCGTGGGATCCAGAGTTACCTACCACATAGCTTCTGATTTGGTAACGAAGGGGTACCCCAATGGCGGCCAACCTACGCCTTCCCCTTCAAGGCGAGCACTTGCTAAATGGCGAAGGGCAACACTCAGGAAATCTCCTCAGGTAGTCCCCTCAGACAAACAGTTGGAGTCCTCACCGGTGGTGGAGAAAGAAGTTATCGGGGATAGTTCGAGGATACACCAAGGGGAGATGGATGGGCTCTATTGTGAAGTAGAGGCACCTTTGGATCCCCGCGTATCGGAAGGTAACAAAGGGGGTACCCCAGCTGAAGACCTCGTCTTAGTGCCAATTTGTGCTGCCGACCCAGCAAAGATCGTGAAAGTAGGCTCCAGCCTTACGGAGGAACAAAGAGAGGAGTTCATTGCCTTCCTACGTGGGTACCCTGATGTATTCGCTTGGTCCCATTCGGATATGCCGGGTATCCCACCAGCCCTTTCTTGTCACCAACTCAATGTCAGCCCGCACAATAGGCCGGTCAAACAGAAGCGTCGCGCCTTCAACTAAGAGAGGTATGATGCAATTGAGTAAGAGGTGGATCGCCTGTTAGCCGCAAAGTTTATTCGGGAGATGGTGTACCTTAATTGGGTATCCAATGTTGTTCTTGTTAAGAAATCAAATGGAAAGTGGCGCATGTGCGTGGACTTCACTGACTTGAACAAGGCTTGCCCCAAGGACAACTTCCCCCTTCCCCGGGTGGATCAGCTAGTTGATGCAACAGCGGAGCATGAAATGCTAAGTTTTATGGACGCCTTCTCCGGTTACAATCAAATTCCGATGTATGAACCCGATCAAGAGAAAACGACATTCATTACCAACCGAGGGTTGTACTGTTACAAGGTGATGCGTTTGGCTTGAAGAATGCCGGGGCTACCTACCAGCGTCTTGTGAATAAAATTTTCAAGGAGCAGATAGGGCGCACCATGGAGGTCTACATCAACGATATGATCAACAAATCAGTGCATGCGGGGGAGCATCTAGGACACCTCAGGGATACCTTCACCGTTTTGAGGAAACACCAAATGCGGCTCAATCCTGAAAAATGTGCGTTTGGTGTTACCTCGGGTAAGTTCCTTGGGTATATGGTGCAACAACGGGGGATTGAAGCCAACCTCGATAAGATCCGTGTTGTTCTTGATATGAAATCGCCAAGTACCATCAAAAAAGTTCAAAGCTTGGCAGGTCGGGTGGCTGCCCTGAGCCGCTTCATTTCCAAGGCTACCGATCGGTGTAAGCCGTTTTTCAAAGCTTTGAAGACTGGAAAAAAGCTCCAATGGACTCCCGACTGCGAGGAGGCCTTCTAAGAACTGAAGGGGTACCTTATTAATGCTCCACTACTTGCCAAACCCGAGCCGGGAGAGGTGCTTCTGTTGTATCTCGCTGTATCCGAGCATGCCACCAGCTCAGTGTTACTCCGAGAAGATGAAAAGGGAGTACAACGACTTATTTACTACACCAGTAAGGCTATGGTTGATGCTGAAAAGAGGTACCCCACCTCTGAAAAAGTTGTTTTGACATTGGTTGTCTCCGCACGGAAGCTTAGACCGTATTTTCATGCTCATACCATTGCGGTCGTCACCAATCTTCTCCTCCGGCAAATCCTTCAAAAGCTGGACATGTCCGGTAGGCTTCTCCGATGGTCCCTTGAATTAAGTGAATTCAACATCATCTTCAAGCCTCACTTGGCGATTAAAGCCCAAGCCGTCGCCGACTTCATTGCGAAGTTTGCCAGTGACTCAAGTGGCGAAGGCGAGCTAAAGTACCTATCGGATACCCCATCTACTGATGAAGTGGGACAGGTCTGGGAGATATATGTAGATGGCTCCTCCAATTCACATGGGAGTGGTGCAGGAGTTATTTTAATTGACCCAAATAAGGTGAAAATATGCTACGCTCTGCAGTTCAGGTTCAAGGCCTCAAACAACGAGGCCGAGTATGAGGCCATCATAGCGGGGTTGAGGATGTTCAAGGCCTTAGGGGCAGGAAGGGTACACATCAAGAGCGACTCGAAGCTGGTAGTAAGCCAGATTACGGCACAATACCAAGCGAAAGAGGAAAACATGAAGGGGTACCTCTTGAAAACCAAGGAGCTGATGTCCCAGTTTTGCGAGGTTAAGGTGGAAAGGGTACCCCGACTTGAGAACAGCGAGGCCGACACCCTGGCAAAAATGGCGTCCCTTGGGGTAGCCCAGTCATCCGGACCCATCACCACCGAACACCTACCCGCACCCAGCTTTGGCTTCACCGAGCCATTGGAAGTACGATCACTGTCCAATGCGGTACTGTGGATGGAGCCTATTACAAGGTACCTCAAAGACGGAGGCCTCCCCTCGGATAAAACTAAAGCAAGAAGGCTAAAGTATAAGGCCGCACGGTATTGCCTGATCCGAGATACCCTATATAGAAGAGGGTTTACTCTCCCTTATCTTCGATGCTTGGGGGGCGACGAGGCTGAGTATGTCATGAAAGAGATACATGATGGGATTTGCGATAATCACTATGGAGCGCAATCACTAGCACAAAAAGCTCTCCGACAGAGGTACTACTGGCCAACCATGAGGGAGGATGCCAAGAATATGGTGCGAAGCTGCGATAAATGCCAGAGGTTCGCCAAGGTACCCCACCTACCCCCGGAGAAGCTAACAATCATATCCTCCCCTTGGCCCTTTGCCATATGGGGAGTGGATTTCATTGGCCTGTTACCCACCGGAAAGGGGCAAGCCAAGTATACAATTGTGGCGGTGGATTATTTTACAAAATGGGCAGAGGCGGAGCCGTTGACAAGCATTACGGAGAGGAAGACTACGGAGTTCATTTGGAAAAACCTCATTTGCAGATTTGGGATACCCCATGCAATCATCAGCGATAAAGGCAAGCAATATGATAATGAAACGTTTCGAAACTTTTGCTCGGAGTTGGGGATAGCCAACCGATTTGCTACACCCGCCCATCCCCAATCTAATGGGCAAGTTGAGGTCGTTAACAAGATCATCAAAGGCATCCTGAAGAAGAAACTAGAGGAGAGAAAGGGAGCATGGGTAGACGAGCTACCTGGAGTTCTATGGGCCTACCGAACTACACAAAACACTTCCACCAGGGAGACCCCTTTTTCTCTTGCCTTCGGTGTAGATGCTGTAATTTCAGCCGAGATTGGGATACCCTCTCACAAGGTCGAATACTTTGATGAAACCGAGAACACCTCTTTGGTAGCTGCCAATCTTGATTTGGTAGCCGAGAGAAGGGCTAGAGCAGAATTGAGTGCTGCCATATATCAACATCGCATCGCGGGTCTATATGAAAAGAAGGTATGCCCTCAGTCCTTCAAGAGAGGAGACTTGGTCCTAAAAAGGGTAACTCAAAATACAAGGGTACCCTGCGAAGGCGCTTTTGGAGCAAATTGGGAAGGACCTTACCGCATTGATAAGCCCATTGGGACAAGTGCATATAGGTTGCTCCACATGGATGGTACAATTGTAAGGCACCCCTGGAATGCCGCGATGCTTCGGAAATACTACTAAAAGGCAGTGTCTAAACCTTCAGTCTTCTGTCTTCTTCTATACTTTTTTCAGTGTTCCTGGTGACAGGTCAAATGGGGTACCCCAAATGCCTTATGACGGTCTATTGTGAATTTTGAGTTTCTTTAATTTCCAAATGAAAAGGGGTAGGAGACCTTGTGGTTTTCCATTCTCCTTAGGGTAACAAAGCTAAGTCATGTACTGATCTATGCTTTCGTTATTTATGAATACAATTTCTATTTACAACAAAAAGGAAGAGGGTTCTTTCTCCAGTTTTGCCATTTCGGTCGTAGCACGCAGATTATATTCGTTTAACGCCATTGAGATACATTAGCATCCGGATATACGTAATTTTTGCCATTCGCCAATCTAAAAAATTGTGAAGCGAAGGAAGGGTCAAAGAAGACCCACGGGTGAAAAAACCGGCATACCCTAGCGTCATGAGGTTCGCTTAGGTATACTAACACTCATACCTCCGTCCTCTCACTCGGCAGAGTTGGGGTAAACTATCTGAAAAATTGTGAAGAGAGGGAAGGGTCAAAGAAGACCTGCGAGTGAAAAATCCGGCATACCCTAGCGTCATGAGGTTCGCTTAGGTATACTAACACTCATACCTCTGTCCTCTCACTCGGCAGAGTGGGAGTAAACTATCTAAAAAATTGTGAAGCGAGGGAAGGGTCAGAGAACACCCGCGAGTGAAAAAACCGGCATACCCTAGCATCATGAGGTTCGCTTAGGTATACTACCACTCACACCTCCGTCCTCTTACTTGAGCCAAGTAAGCGGTAAGCAATCTGCGCTGAGGTTTTAATTACCAATTCGAGAGAAGATTCACCATGTTAATGAGAAAAGCAATCACCAGATTCGCTGATCAGTGTAAGGTACTGAGGGTACCCTATTTCAGAAAATGAGTGCCTAGTGTTGGATATTCAAAGGGGTACCCCATTTCAAAAAGCAACAAAAACAAAGAGGTACCCTAAAAGGTTAACCATCTAGCCAAAGCATCCAATTGCCGATTAACAAGCATGCAAGATATCATAAAACCCAAATAACATAGCATCAAAGCAAAAGAGAGCCATCAACAGTACAAACATCCCAACAAAACTGAAGAAAAAGAAGCAAAGTTTCAGTGACACAGCATGGATAGCTCCAAAAAGCGACAACATAAGCGAAGCCTATGCCGAGGGGGGGCATCATCACCAGCGTCTTTCTCCGGAAGATGGCCAGCAGAAGACTCAGAGGTTCCCGGGATAGGTACAGCCGATGTAGGAATATCCGAAACGGGCAATGGCTGAATATCATGGGGTACCCCAGATGTCCCGGAAGAAGCACCTGACTGAGAAGGCTTCCTCCTCTCCGCAATTGTCTTCAAAACCGTGGCCTTGTCGACAAACTTTTGCACACGGGGTACCTCCAACTCGGGGTCTACACTCCATACCTCCGACATGATAAGTGAAAATGCATTATGCGCAATTGTCTTTTGGCGAGATAGTAACTCCTCGTTCGCTGCCTGCAACTCCGATCGGTCCTTCTCTACCCGGGCCTTCTCTCCCGAAAGGACTGCGATGCGTCATGTAACAACTTAACCTCTTGGCCGAGCTAGTCCTCACGAGATTGGCGGCTTTGGAGTTCACCCTTCAGCTTATCCACTTCCGATCGAGCAGCAACGAGAGAGTCGAGATCCGGCAGGCAGTGGCTGAGGAGATAAGAAGCCTGCGAGTCATAGAGACATGTCAAGTATATATGTATATTGATATAATCGAAAAGAAATTTCTAAGGAAATTTGTGGGGTACCCCAAGAAAGCTTACCTCCTGGGTAGCCCTCAATGCTTGGCCGTAGTGCTGACTCAAGCTCATTTTGTTTGTCTCCTCGGCGACCTCGGGGGTGACACTCTCAGCGGAGTAGTAGAAGCACCGAGCTAAATGAGAAACGTCTTTGTTGGAGATCGGGTCCAGCTCACCCGCGCGTAAATCCTTGGGAAAAGCAGTCACCATCCCGAACTTACGCTTCTTCGAGCGTGGAGTACCCCTCGACACACTCTGCGAGGTACCTTGAGACTTCCCTTTCCCGGTGGGAGCTCGGGGAGGGCAAGACACTGAGGAAGGAGCGGCCGAATCCTGGGTTCCAGAAGCACCTCCCACAATCGCTGTGAAGAAGGCGTCAAAAGCATCTCCCGATGACTCCATCACTGCACACATAGCACAACAGTCATGATCAGCCAAGCAAGTACTGGAAATGCTAAAGGCACAAACGGGAAATGAAAAGAAAGGGGAGAAAATTCGAGAGGTGGTGGTGATGGGGTACCCCAGTCCCATGGACAACGATAGGATACCCCTTCCCATGTGGAGAACCTGCCCTCCACAGCCTACTCTCCTCCAACACATCACCACTCCTTTGGGCGTTGCGGAATCTCTCCATATACCCCTTCACCTCTCCCCCCACCTCCTGGATTGGGCATGACCCTTTAGCCCAAGTCACGTCTGCAAAACCATGAAAACCCAAGGTAAGCGAGATATTTATGCGGGAGATAACAGTAGATATGAGTGGAGATATACTTACTGTCTACGGTGAAAGCGTTTTGAACCACCACGAGATCACCCGTCTCGTCCAGAATGTTGGTCTCCCAGCTACCATCAGCCACGAACCACCCCTTTCGGTAACCTTTCTTCAGGTCAGGGCTCCCCTCAACAATATGCCCGAGCTTACCCCACGGGGAAAAATAGGCTACACCAGGACCCTTGGGCTTCTTAAATTGGTAAAGGCCCCTCAACTCCTTAAAAGAGATGTCGCGCTCCATGACCTCCAGCCACAACACTTGCAGACCCGTGAGTGTCCTCCACCCCGGGAGGGACAGTTGCCTAGAAGCTACACCCAGGAAACTAAACATCCTCATGTAAAATGGCTGAAGAGGCAAGCGAAGTCCTAGGTCAAAAAGATCAATGTGTAGAGCTATTCCATCAGATCGAGGTCGCTCAAGCCGCTCATCCTTATCGGGTACCCTAAGTTGGACAGACGAGGGGATGTTGTACTTAACCCTAATCTGTTCTAGGTCCCACGGAGTGGCTCTCCGAATACCTAAGGAGAAAGGATTGCCAGTTTTGGAGGGTGTGGCAAGAGAAGGCGTAGAAGGCTGCCTCGAAGGAAGAGCAGAAGCCTTAGACTTGGATGACTTACCCTTGACCCTAAGTGGGGAGGGGTAGGCCGTTTGCGAGGTAAGCGTGGGCTAACGCGAGGGGTAATCCTCGAAGGAGGAGATCCAGTATGAGGGATACGCCCACCCGAGGAATCAGAGTAGGACTTATCCCCCTCGCTAATGGACACATGAGAGGGAGAACCCTCAAGGGGGCTACTAGCCCTCCTAGCCCCAACCTTACACCTTTTTTTCTCGAGCGCTGTATGTTTTTTACCTATTTCTAATTTTCCCCTAATAATAAACCCACGATCCCCCAGCCACATGTTCACCAACCGCCAACAGTACACACACAAATCCCCCCCAGCCACGCATCCACAAAACCGCCAACGCACACCCAACAACACATCCAGCGACAACATTACCACAAACCGCCCACCACCTATCAACCATCCAATGCAAACACCAACCACAAGCACAAGACAAAACAACAAACCAATAAACAAAAACAAAATCTTTCCAAAGTGAGCAAGTGGCGCCATTATAAATACGCCGCAAAGACGAGAGACGAGAAATAATACCTCCTGTTCACCAGTGCCGCAGATCCCAATCGTTGGTTGCAGGAAGACAAAGCTGCAGGCAACGGAAAACAGTGAGTATAGCAATAATAATAATAAAGATTTGATTTTTTACCTATATATATATATATATAAAACAGTGGGTATAAAAAAAAAAAGAGAACAGGCAACAATCGAGAACCCGCGGCCGGCAACCGTGACCTCCATCACCGAGAATCCACGGCGAAGAATGAGCACAAAGCAATGCCGGCCGAAATCAAAAAACAAAAAACCGTTTGCAGGGAAAACCGACGCAAGGAGGGAGACGAAGCCCCCACACCCGGCGTCGGTAGACCGAAACTGCCGCCATCGGAGAAATTAGAACCACCCAACGCCACAGCCACCGCAAAACCGCCGACAAATGCCCAGAAACCAGCCACCCGAAACAAGGGAAATAGAAGAAAAAAAAAAGAAAAGAAGGAAGAAAAAGAAAGAAGAAGAAGAAGAGAGAGGGAGAGAGGGGATTACCGTAGTCGAAACCGCACCGGAAACCGCCAAGGAAACACCTGAAAATCGCCGGATCTGGAGCCCGAAAATCACCACCGCAGAAGCTGCGAGTCACGCCGGAAAATACTCCAAGTTAGTGCCAACCGAAAGGAAAGAAAGGGAGAAAGAAGGAAGGAAAACAGAGAAGAAGAAAAGGGCAAGAGGAAATGGTTAGCGCCAACCAAGAGAGAGAGAGACAAACGGGAAGGAAAGAAGAAAGAGAGAAAAGGAAAAGAGGATGAAGAAAAAGGGCAACAGGAACGAGGTTTAAGAAACTGTTTGGGGATTTTCAAAACTGAAGGGATAAAGATCAACATGCTGTAGGCTTTTAATTGAACCTGACAGGACACGTCAGTCCGAGAAGAGACGTTCCGGGGCGCCTGGGAACTTTTTAAAATTTTAAAAATTCATGTCAAGCGACTGCCATTTCCCGATAAAAAAAAAACAGAGCGAGACACAACTGCTGGTTTTCAAAAAAAAAGAGGAAAAATTGGCGGGAAAACGAAGAGGCAGAGAATTTTCAAGACACTCAGCATAGTCAAGGGAAGAAATTAAGCAAGTCAACCTCGGACCAGTCATATCGCCACGTGTCACTCACACAATGAGTTTCTTTTGCCTCAAATATTTCTCGCCAAAAAGAAACTAGGGGGCTGTTATTTGAGGGAAAAATATGATGAACAGTAAAAGTGCCACGTGTTGACTAAATAAGCGAGTCCAGAACGAATGAAGGTACTCCACGTGAATTGGGATACCCCGCATAAAATAAGGTACTCCATATGGGAAGGGGTACCCCAAGCCGAAAGGGGTACCCCTCGTATCTTGGGATATCCTACGAAACGGTATAAAAGAATCCTCCAAAATATCCGCTATGAGCAACGTCTCCGCCTCCTAAAAGATTTCCTTTGATTTTGTCAGAAAACGGAATAAAAAATGATACGCAAAAGGGGGGACAGCCACCTGCCACAGTGCAGAATATTACACCAAGGACAGTGGTCCCCAAACCACCTACCCGACAACTGTTGCAGAGGTACCCCGGGACCACTTACCAACGCGCGCCACGCCTCCAAATGATGAGATATGCCGCGGACATGTATATAACGGCCCAAAAATCATAAAAGCAGGAGAAGGACGTAAGCCAAAGAGGGTACACCACGTGGCAGGAAGGTACACCATATATAAAGACACCTAGGGTTTATACTCCTCAAGTTTTGCCCACACAAGCTTTCTCCTTCCTCCATTATTCTCCATTCACACTCCCACTCTAAAAACCAGGTTTTCTCCATCCTGAAACCCTAATTTACAGAGAGCTTGCTAGCTCTCTTCACCTAAAAAGCTCAAGTTTGCTAACTTGAGCGTTGAAGTGTGAACGCCAGGGGTACCTCCCTCCGTCTTCACCTCTAACCCTCCTTTCACTGTTTTGCAGGTACGAAACCCACTTCAAAGAATATCTTGTGTTGCTGACCTTCCACCATAGCTATCTCTCACTCCCTCCTTCTCACCTCCCCAGACCTAGGATACCCCACGTCCCACACGGCAAACCAGTGAGGTACCCCGTCTTCCCCAAAATAGTAAATTCATTGTCTTAGATTAGTTTTGGATTTACTCATCCCAAAATCAGTTGAAAACAACATGTTTTATTTAAAAATTACTATTTAACTCTACTTTAAATTTGTAAGGTGATAATTCTTTTTTGAACATAAATGTTTTAAAATCTATTACCATTAAGTATAAGATATAATATTTAGTAGCCTATCTAACATAAATCAAGTAAATAAGTTGCAATTGCAAAATTTATATATGATGTGACATCAATAAACAACACAACTAAGTACGTATATTTAAGTGGTTGTCATAAATTAAATCGATAAACTTGTTGGTGATATTGTAAGTTAATCTAAATATACTTGATCACTCATGTTTTAATAAAATTTAACATTGTATATTAAAACACTTGTTATTTTATATACTGTTAAAAACCATTGTATAATTGATAATGAAATATATATTACTTTCACCGCCATTTATATACCTATTTCATGAAATTATTGTTTATTTTATAATTGATATTCTTGCATGGTGGGAAGTTATTTAAGCTTTATAAAATTTAAGTTTCACAAGTCTATTAATTTTAATTTTATCTTCGAATAACACCTTATTAATTTGATCAAAGTTAAATCTGCAATATATTCCTAATTAGCTTTTGCTTATGAACTTTGAGAGATTATTTGATTGATATCCCTTCATTGTAATTATAAAATTTATATTATTAAGAGTCATTATTTTTATTATGGTAATTAATAATCACAATAAATAAAAGATTACCTCCAATAACACATACAGACATTTCCTTAGAACTTGTGAAGAATTTGCCCCCACTTTTAGAGGACGACCGATCCACCAAAAAGACCAAATTCTATTCAGAGGGAGCCGATTGTACCAAGCCACAACAAATGTTCTTCAAAGATAAATTAATGGAGGACCATTTGTTGGCGGAGGACTTGGTTAGTATAGATAACGATTTGGATTTTGACAGTAGTGATGTTGTAGTGGAAACGGATGGAACTTTGCCATCTATCTCTTTCTCACACAAGATTTATACACAGATTATTAAACCTTGGTTATCTACTGTTGCGGTTAAGCTTCTAGGGAGACAGATTTGCTATAAAGTGTTATGCAACTGCCTAGACTCTCTTTGGGGCAAGACTCAAGGATTTACGATCATAGATCTTGAAAATGATTATTTTCTAGTCAGGTTTAGAACAATTGATGATGCCTATCTCGCTTTAATTTTAGTCATCTCAATTCAATAGCTCTAATTAAAAAATCGACTACACTATAGCTTGGCTTCGACTTCCGGGAATGCCTCTCCATTATTACCATAATAGAACTCTCAGATTGCTTGGTCAAGTTATAGGAACTGTACTTAAAATAGATTATAATACTAAATCTACTTCAAGAGGGAAGTTTGCGAGAATTGCCATAGAGATGAACCTGACAAACCCTTTGTATCTCAGTTTCTTCTCGATAATAGAGTCCAAAGGATTGAATGCGAAAGCCTGCCCACAATTTGTTTTGATTGTGGCATCTATGGGCACTATAGTTCGAACTGCCCAGAGAAGGTAGCCAGCTAGATGGCCACGAATGTTGGTAAGGAGGGAAAGAGTGATATGAGGATAGGACAATGCTGAAAGGTCAACCAAAAACTACTGTAGAAGCTCCAAAATTCGATCCTTGGATAGTAATGACTAGGAAAAAAAGAATCCAAGTAATAGGGAAAGCATCAAAGTTAAAGGATCAAAAAGGATCAAATCTCCTTAAGGATGGTAACTCCAATGGGGGTTCTCGTTTTTTTCCCTTTATCAGAAGTGCATGATCAAGATGATGTTCCCTAGAATCTTGTGGAGAATATTAACCCTAATCAAATTGCCCCAAACACGGAAACTAAATCCTAAATCTCAAGCCAAAGTCAACCGCACAAGACCAATTTTACAACTAACCAAGCTAAGCCCAATAAAGGACAAAAAAATCGTGACCCAACAGAACACTGTACAGCCACGTATGATTACAATCAAGCATAAAGAAATTATTGACCCTAAATTAAAAGGCCCTTTGACCATTCACACACAAAACCAATGTAATCTACAGAGGCCAACTAGTAATAACCCATGCAAATTAATGTTTGGGGAAATTTACAAAAATAGCCATAATTATTTTATCATTTTCTCAATTAACCATAGCAACTTTTTTCTATTAATATTAGCCAAATTCACATCTTTCTTCCGAAATTACCCTTTTTCACATAACAAAACCAACTTTTCTCTGAATCGTGAAACAAACAAAACGCAGCAACTTAGTTTTGTACTCGTGAATCATCAACGACGGCAACAAATAATAGTAAAAGTCAGTTATAATCTATCCAGATCCAACATTAATCAACATCACTTACTAGTATGAGTTATTTTCGCAGCTTTTGTTGGTGAATCTAAATTCAGGGACGGGCTAGCTGTAGCAACAAGAGTTGGTGCGACAGGCGTTGGGCGACAGGTGCCTGTCGCCCAAGCCTTGGGGCGACAGGGTGCCTGTCGCACAATATTTATTAAATTTGTATTAATTTGATCCGGATTTAAATAATTTTTTTTATAATTTCAGGTTTAATGGATTCAGTTGTACTTGAATTGTGTTACGATGGTTGGTGGGAGACATTAGATGATGGCCGTATGGAGTATGTGAATGGTAAAAATCGAGCTGTTTTGGTTGGGAAAAATTGTCTGTTTGATCAGTTATTGGCAAGAGTATACGAGGTGTTACAAATAAACCCTAATGAATATAGTATTACAATGAAGACAACTTTGAGGTCTAGTAACACATTATATCGTATATGTGCACTGCCTATGGATATATTTGATGATGAAATGGTGAGGGTTGTGTTGCATATGGCATCCGACGTAGCCAATTTTGGATGCATTCCTATATTCGTGACCACATCACCTCGAGTTCCGAGTGAAGGTATTGAACGCATGTCGATACAGAAACTTCGTTTAGAGCAAATATGTCTGGCCTTGATAATGATGAAAAGGTGTTGCCAAGGACAGTATCGCTACAGCAATATTACTCTCCAATCCACGACAATTATGACAACATTAAGGATCACGGCGTTAAGTTACAAGATGTTGGAGCAACGGTATTCCCAATAACGACGTCATTGGAGCAACGGTATTCTCCATATCACAACAATGATTTTCAGGACAATGATGATTTTCATGATGAGATAGCGGGGGATAATGTTTGTGCAGAACCTTCTAATAATACAAGGGGCACTCATTTCAATAATGATGGTGATGATGGAGGAGCCGGCCCTTCGAATGTTCCGTCAGATTAGCATGAGGATGAGTATGAAGATAATGCTCCTGTGAATAACAGAGGCAATAGACATATTCCTTCTATGGTTCAGTCGAGAAGAAGAATTGATCCTCTTACAAGTCTTGCTCCAACTTTGCCTTCGGAAATGGTTGCTCCAAGCTTTGTTAGCAGTTTTGACTTAGATGATATCAGTGTGGGTATGTTATTTACTGAGAAGAGTGAGTTTATATTATAACTACGCAAGGTGGCCTTTACAGATAAGTATGATTTAAAGATTGCACGGTCTTCTACGATACGTTTTGAGGCTCACTGTTCTTCAGAATCATGTAAATGACGTATTCAAGCAACTAAATGTTCGAACGAGCAAAATGTTCCTTGGGTGGTAAAGAGAATTGACAATGTACACACTTGTCATGATGAGGTATCGGTTGATGGACGTCATCAAGTAAGGAGCCGGGTTGTCGGTCATATTATCGCAGATAAATATATTCAAGACAAGAGGATTTATACTCCGAATGACATAAAAGCAGATATGCAACAACAATACAGTGTTCAGTTAACATATCAGCAGGCATATCGGGCGAGAGAAGTTGGTCTTGAAATAGTTCGAGGCAACCCTGCAAAGTCATATAACTTACTCTCGAAATACTCTCACGTACTAACTACAGCGAATGAGGGTATAGTCACTCACCTCAAGCAGGATGGAGATGGTAATTTCTTGTACTATTTTGTGGCACTCGGATCTTCCATCAAGGATTTTATGCAGTTCATTCGGCCTGTCATTGCTGTAGATAGTACTCATCTAAAAGGACTGTATCGTGGAAGCATGTTCGTGGCAACATGTCTTGATGGTAATAATCAATTGTATCCGTTAGCCATTGGGATCATGGATTCTGAAAACAATGATGCTTGGGAATGGTTTATGATGAAGTTACACGGAGTGATTGGCGATAAACCTGAGTTGGTAATCATCTCTGATCGATGAACTGCCATCAGGAGAGCCGTTCTTAAAGTCTTTCACAATGCAACTCATGGTGTTTGTTTTTACCACGTGAAAGGTAACATTAAGTCACAGTTTAGAATGTCCAAAGCTCTTTGGGATCAATTTGAGCCTACCTTTATTAATGCAGCAAAAGCATATGGCCACGAGGAATTTAAAGGACAACTTGAAGGGCTGTGGATGATCCACTCTGGTGCGGCTGATTACCTAGAAAATAATGTCGGTACGTGTAATTGGGCAAGGTCTCGGTTTGAAGGTAGGAGGTACAACATACTTACCACAAACATCGCGGAGAGTGTTAATTCTTTTATGAGGGAACCTCGAAAATTTCCTGTAACTCATCTTGTTGATCACTTTAGGAAAACATTACAGCAATGGTTTTTGTGTATTGTACACTTATATGTCATATAACTTTATTTTATTTTAATTATTAAAATGTGAGCATTAAAATGATATAAACTTAAGTGCGCAAATTAAAGTAAAAATTCAAGTTTGAACAGAATCAGTTACTACAACCGTTTATAATACAATATCGTCATTAAATATGTCAGCCGCAATCTTCTTTCTAAAGTACTGGACATGCGTAGCGTCAAACTCTAATCTAAGCCCGAATATTAAATACATCGCAACCATCAATACAAACACACCGCAATCGCCAGTTCCGGGCTCTTATTGAAGCGCGCTCTTAACTGCTATCACTTTCCAGGGGTCTGCACTCTGCAACTCAGGTCGAATGTTGTAAAAGCCAACATATTCCAACCATCGCGGGAATATAACTTCAAGTGGCTTGAATGTCAACCTGTACCTTTTGTCGTCACGAAATGTGAGCAATGAGTCGTAAATTCATACTCTATTTTTCCGAAAGTCAACTCGTGCTAGGACCCAATGCTCGTTGTCCAAGTTAACAAGGATGAGTAACTGCATATAACATTTGAAAAACATGTTCGTTATATACAAAATTGAAACAGAAACCAAGCAAAAGCGTCAACTCGAATATTGAAATATAATAAAATACGTACCATATCAACATCCGTCATTGATTTGGACAGTGTGTGCTGTCGCCCACATAAATAACTATTCACGCGGTCATCGAAATCTAATGAATCGACCGCACAATTCCCGTTGTTCCATAGCTGCCTCAAGAATTCCTAGTACATAGAGAACCAATAAATGCATAAATTAACAAAACTTAAATGTAATAAATAAAAAAATAAATAGCATTTATAAGTTTTGTCGAAACGTTACCCAAAAAAATGTGTCAGTATGTGTGACACGTTGAACTAAGGCATTTGGAAATTGTCGTTGCTTCGCACTTATCAAGCGGAGATACTCGTGAATATGCTGTAGAGAAACACAAACATTACAATGTAAAAGAAAAATTTTATACACAAGTCGACAACAATCTAAAATCTTCGATAGAATAAATACCTCATCGCCTAGCCATCCCATCGAGGCTGTACCCAAAATGATTTCAAAGAATGACCGCGGGTGCTGTACTCTCCAATCCATTTTGATATCACCAGCGAACCATCGATTAAACTCAGCAAACATACTAGCGTCCTCCAGTCCCCGCAGTGGATTTACATCCACATTAGTACTCATGTCAATCGCATGCTCCATGATTTGAGGTGAGGTAAAGGCCGCACGTTCTGTCCTCTCCTGGTTGGAGGAATCACGAACAGACTGTTATAAACATACGACGGAATGTACGCGTGGCCAAACTTACGTACGCGCGGCCGAACTTACTAACGCGCGGGGGCAACTCAGTGAACACCTGCATGTTCTCCCCACTAACATCTCCTTAGAAACTATACAATGACGTGGGCGTAGACAAATTTTGATTGCCCACGTCAGTATACACTCCACAATCATTCGGGGCCTGTCCATTCACAAAGAAGAAAATATTAAACTATAAAAAGAAGTTAAAGAACATAATTATTAAATTTAAAATTGCTCACCGCATACGAGCGTGCAGTGGGAGAATCATTTTTTCGACGTTTAGAGAATGTGTCGATAAAGCCAACAACGGTTTCTGTAAAATCTTTTAAATCTGACTTTGTTTCATTCACGTTACAATCAAGCTTCTCCACGTTATGATCAAGCTTATCCAACCGTCGTCGGACGTAATCATTAAACTGCTTTGTCCTTGACTGTTACAAAAGAAATAAAAACTTTAGAATAACAGTAAAACAATAATGAATTATAAAGGAAAAATATCGTATATTATTTACAATAAATACCTCACGTGCGTCATCGAGTTGTCTGTTTGCTCCTGGTGGTCATCAGCAGGCACCTCAACCTCATCCTCAGAAGTGTCATGACGCTGCTCTGGTATTGGGTTTGGTATGTCGTCATGATGGTCATGCTCGTCTGATTGCCTTGTATCCGACGGCATCGCGTTGATTAAGGGTTGGTACTGTATAAAGTATCATTTAAAATTAATGAATGATATATCAAAAATATCGATTAAAAATTTGATTGTACTTAAAATATATCAACCGTATGAACCCACTTTGGAATGCTTAGCACGTAACCCTTCAATGAGAGCCAATATTTTTGCCTACTCTCCTTTGAAGTTGGCTCAAGAGTTTAGAGAACGTCCCCCTGCCATAAATTCAATTAAAAATATGAAGTAAATATACATAACTTAAATTTAGTAAAGTTAAAAAAATAACTAATACATATTACTTAAAAGACGAGATTCGTCGTTAAAGAACGCATATACCTCCGCAAAGTTGATGTTCAAGGACGCCATGGGCTTCCATTGCAATATGCGGGGAATTTTGTTTTTCGTTTTGACAACCCATGTTGATGGCATACCTCCAATTGCTTCATAAATTCATGCCTACAACAACGCAAGTGAAAATTCAAATAAAACAACTATCACATATTTAATACTATAAAACTTATTAATATAAAAAAACACACCTGAACCCCGTACGTAAAGCCGTAAAGATTGTATTTTTCGATGTTATGATCTAGATTTTGCAATCGAGTCCTCTTAAATTTCTCATCTTTGTCAGACAATGCATCTTCAAGACTGTCGTAATTACTTTCCAGGACAATAGACCCCATGGACGAGTTCAAAAGAATTCTATATCATCAACGTCGTCAAGCATAAACCAGTTGATTTGAGCGTGAATTTTTTTCCATTCAGTACTTTGTCCGCAAAATAAAACAGTGCAATTTTTAATGCGTCTATATCATCCATTTCCTCGAATTTCAACGAGGAAAATTCTGCATCAAATTCTTTCACACACATCTTACAATGCAAACTGCCAAAATACTTATTCCGTAGCCTCTGCTACTCCATTTTATCATCCTTTTCTTTGCTCGAACTTGCAAATGAAAGTCTAGTAACCAAGCACCATTCAACAATTGATAAGCGAATCAAATGCCCACCAATTTCGAACCATAACTGATCCTCAGGGCTATCTTCTTCAGGGGCCACTTGCCTCAGTAAAAGATTGTGCAATATTACCCCACTAAAAGGAAAACTTCGACATTCCAAGAAATGCCCAAATATATCCTTTTTGAATATATTCAACTGTCGCTTTGTTAATTTTTCCTGGATCACTTTCACGATCGAAGATAACTTACAAATGTTCGTAATTCGACCAGGAAAGTGATCGACATAAGGAATATACATCTTGCCTACTTCAATATCCGGTGATTCTGATTTCGCCATGCATCTGTAATATTTATAAAATTATTACATTATAGTAAAAAAAATTTAACTCTTAAAAAAACAGACTGATGCGACGGGCCTGCCTGTCGCAGGGGTTTGGTGCGACAGGCGCGCGCGACAGGTAAGGCCTTCCCTGTCGTGCGCTATCCCCTTCCCTTTCTCTTCTCTTTCTCTTACGTTTCCTTTCCCATATGAATCTCACCCACCACCGCCATTAAACACTACCAACAACAACAACAAGAACAACAAGCCAAACAGAAACAACAACGACAATAACAACTCACCTAGGTTTTTCAATTTTTTTTCTTTGATTTTGGATATCTCCAAAGTTTTGAAGGTGATTTAGCTTATTTCCACAGTCGCCAAGTTCCTCTGCTGTTCATCTACGCCACCACCGAAGATCTATACAACTTCCGGTGATGAGACTTTGGTGAGAGAGAGAGAAAACTAGGAGAGGGAAACGTGAGAATGGGGAGGGTATTTTCATCCATAAATTGGAGATACGGCTAATGTTGAAAGAAAAAACTTAGAGGGGTTAAATTTGAAAAAAGCCTAAATTTTTTGGCTAATATTGTAAATTTTCCTTAATGTTTTAACCCTTACATCATTTTCCTCCATGCACATCGTTTCCCCAACACCAACTTTAATTCTAACCGTGTTAAACCCCGCCAAACATTCAATAGTAGCCTTGATCCCCCAAACTAAAGCCCAAAACACCATTTAGAAAAACCCCATTAAAGATCTCTCCACTTCGTCTGGCCATAACTATGAGATTGATCTAGTGGCAGACCCTCTTAATGCAGGTTATCAAGATGTGCAAGACAATGGTGAAGATTCAGATAGCGATTATATGGGTGATTTGGAAGACGTGTCCGAATCCTTAGAACAGATAGAGTCCTTTGATGAGGATGATGATATAGAGATAGAGAATACAGCTTGAAGCTTACACGAACTACCGCGATCTATATGTCGGATCTGAGGCGAATCAAGTGGACTAATAACTAAAACTCATGGCACAAATTTAATTCATGAATATATATAAAAATGGTCTCTGATGTAAACAAATAACAACTTCTGTGTCTCATCCAAAAATATATATTCAAAACTTGTACAGTTCATGTCTTACTATACATACACTAAAATTATATATATAAAAAACATAAGCAACGACAGGGGCGAAACTATGTGGGTGCCCGGTTTCAAAATTTTTTTTTACATACTTTAAAATTTTAAAATTATAAATAATTAAAAAAGAAAACACATGGGCCACCTATTGTTTTTACTTTTATTTCTTATTTATAATTTAAAGCAAATTAAGAAAACTTTTTTTGACTTTTAACAACTATTCCCCCGACCTTACGCCTCTAACCTCTTGCTCCTGTCTTTACAAAGCCACCCATCAACTTGCATTTGTTCATTGCTTTGGATCTTACTCTCTGCATCTACTTAAAGCCGATTGATCATTATATTTTTAGTTTAAAGGTATGAATCATCATGATACACAATTAGTTTAGTTTATCTGTGAAAATTTGTAAGAAGATTAGAGCTTTTGGTTTATTTTTTTTAAGAAGATGAGCCTTACAGATGATCATTTTTTTCATCTACTTAGAGCCGATTGATCATTTTTTTCATTGTTGGATTATAACTATTTTAATTCTTACAGATGAAAAAGCAAACAATTGATAAATTTTTCAAGAGAAAATTCAGAAAATACTCAAGTAGATACACAATTACAATCAGTATCCAATCTTGAACCCCCAGTTTCTGAAAATCAGCCAACAAAATCTTCAAGAGTTTAAACTAATGAAGTTGATGTTAATTTTTTAGAGAGTGATCCAAGATTATGTCATCAAATATGGAGCTATCCTGTTAATCAACAGGATGAAATTCAACGAGCTTATATTCAAGTAGGTCCGTACCAACTTGTATGTTCAAAAAACCCGCAGTCTAGAGATCATGGTTGTAGCTTTCAACGTTGATGGTATTCTTTATTTCCCATTTGGTTGGAATATTCTATCGCAAATGATGCTGCTTTTTGTTTACCCTAATTTCTTTTAATAAATCATTTGGGCATAAAGGAGCAAAACTTTCTCGGTATATGGTTTTAGAACTTGGGGGAAAGTGAGAGGTAAAAAATGTGCTTTTCTAAACCATGTGGGACTGATCCTGACTATGCTCATAAACGTGCTAAAGAATCATGTGTTGATTTGATGAATCAATCTCAACATATTCAACAAGTTTTTCATAAGTACACTACTCAAGATGTTGTCGATAATCGACTGCGGTTAAGTTCTTAATTAAAGCATCTCAGTATCTTGCACTTCAAGGTTCCGCTTTAGAGGCCATGATGAAAGTGAGTCTTCAGATAATCGTGTGAATTTTCTTAAACTATTGGAAGTGTTGGTTAAAGATAATGAAACATTTGCTGACCTTATATCAAAAGCTCTTAGCACATTTATTCAATGAAATTCAGAAAGACAATTAAAGAAGAAATTGGGGATGCAAAGTTTTGCATAATTGTTGATAAATCTCGCGATGATTCAAAGAAAGAACAAATGGCAATAGTTTTGAGATTTGTTGATGAGGATGGAATTATTAGAGAATTGTTTTTTGGGCTAGTTCATGTCTCCGAGACTTCAGCACAAACCTTGAAAAAAGAGATATTTTGTATTATCTAATCACACTTTAGACATTTAAAACATTTAAAGTCTAGGATACAATGGTGCAAGTAATATGGGAGGTGAATGGAATGGTTTAAAAGTTTTGATTTTAAAAGATTGTCCATATGCTTATTATATTCACTGTCTAGCACATCGTTTTCAATTAGCATTAGTTGCATCTTCTTGAGTGGTACTTGAAGGACAACATTTGTCCATGAGGTTCCTAATTAACGCAATTATTGCGCAGTAAAATTAAAACAGATGGCGGAAGCTCTAGAAACCTCGGATTGACTTCATTCAAAAACAAAAATCAAGAGGAAAGATTGAGGTTTAATTACCTCACTTTTAGTTTCAGAAATGACTTCGTGAAGTAGGAGAAAACGACTGAAAACAGCAAGCTCCGAACACTGTCCAGAAAAACAGCTCTGCACGAACAACTTCTATTTTGCCACGATCTGAGATCCTTTAAGCACCCCAATTTTGATGCCTCTAATCAGTCCACACTTAGAAATGTTCTAGGAGTTCAGAGGATTTGGAATCTCGAAATTTCATTAAGAAATGAGAGAGATAATGAAGGAACATGAATGCTAGCTCATGTTGATTCCTTCCACCAAATAAAGCCACCATTATGTCTAATAATGGCACCAAACATTATCATGTGCTAGACCCACCCACTTAGCCATTATTTATTGAAATTGATCTCATCACTTCAATAAACTATTTAATCAAATAAATAAATAGCTAATATTAATTAATTTCGGAATTAATTATTTAACCCCATTTTGATCACATCAAATGGTTAAATGTGGGCTTCTCTTGTGACATGTTCTAATGCTTTCTCTTAATCCATATTGGATCCAATAAAAGCCCATAATTCTAAATCCAAAATTGGTCGCGAAAGTCCATAATCATATATGAACCCGAACATGTCCAAAATGGTCATTTTACGTGCTCGATATTCCATAATATTTAATTGAGGATTTATGAAATTTATATTGTTCCTTAAACTATTTATGGAACATGTAAATTTCTATCTTAAATTATATTTAAGATATATTTATATTTATATTCATTCTCAATGAATTATAATATAAATATTGATTTTCCTAAAATTAGGAAATCTAACTTCTCATTTTCTAGTAACTCCTTTTTCATTTCTATATTGTGTGTGACCTTTTATGTTCTTAGTTATAAGGTAGTAGAACTATTTTAATGATAACTCTTTATTCATTAAATGATGCTAAACTCTTTAGTCATCAATTAGAACCTTTCTAATGACCTTAAGATGCATTGGTAATATGCTTTACCAATATTGATCATAAGGTTTCTACAAGTCATGGTGACACCTAGCAGTAGATCACGACTATCCAAATAACGAGAATTGTTGGATCTATAGAACCTATTCCATTGTATCTCTATGTCTTGGTCTCTTCATCATCCATGTCCAGAGAAAAGCACGGCTTATGGTTTATTATGTTAAGCAGTTGTGCTTTATCTCAAAATAAATATAAATGAACTTGGCATGATAATATAATTTGAACTCCTTCAAATATATTTCACCTTGGCCAAGGATTTCTCATGTCAATTCATATTATCTCATAGGGACATCCTTTTTGTATATTACAAAGTGATGAATTCCATATTGGCCATCAACTTGTCTTCATACATAGCCAACCATGACAGCTATTGCTAGATCTCTTTCGTGATTAGGAATCAATCGTTATGCATTCACATATCAGAGATGTCTATGTATAAGACATCTGTTATGCCTCAGGTCTAAAGACCATTACTAAACATAGTGTCTGTTACAATGTATAATAAGCCATTAACACTCACAACCATATGGCTTACTATATTCGGTCAATTTCAGTAAACTCGTTCTCTTAACAAGTACCTATGTGTTTGACTTGATATCTCTTGTCAATGATATGAAACTCACCATCCATCTTAGTATCACATACCATAAGGAGTCATAACACATACTAGTGTTTATAGGAATTTATAATGTCCAATCATAAATCCACCACTAGGAACTATTTTAGAAGTATAGTACAAAGGATACACGTTTCATATTCTCGACATACTCGAGAATGTGTTCCTTAACTATTTTACTTCTTGGACTATATTCATTAAATTAATATATGAATATTGATAACTTTGCCATTTTATAAATATCAAAATGCTATTCAAATACAATCATTCCCTAAACAATCAAATCACTATTCGATTGGCCTTTAGGGCATATTACTAACAGTACTTCCTCTGCATCAATTTTTTACAAAATTAACTTATGTTGTGAATATTGTCGGTGCATCTTGCAAGCGTAATGAAGAGCTGAAACGTGCTAAAGCTGATGAGATTGCACATATGCTTGTTCTTGATGAACTTGAGACAGGTAAAGGGCTTAATCAAATTAGGATACAACGGGCTGGTGAAACTCAATGAGGGTTCTCATTTCAAATCAGTTTCTAGTTTGATAAACATGTTTAGTGCAACATGTGAAGTTTTAATTAATACTGTGGAGAATGGAGTCACATATGCATCACGAGGAGATGCAGATGCAACTTATGAAGTGATTACTTCATTTGAATTTGTCTTTGTTTTACATCTCATGAAATATATCACGACGATCACTGATTTGCTTTCTCAAGTTTTACAATGTCAATTACAGGATATTTTTAATATCATACACCTTGTTTCATTCACTAAATTACTTTTGCAGAAAATGAGAAATAAAGAATGGCAGAATTTGCTAGGGAATGTGATTTCTTTTTGTAAGGCATGCAATATTGACATTCCAGATATAAATGCTCGTTATATTGTAAGGCAAGGTAGAGCTCATTATCACGACGATAACTTTACTATAGAGTAGTAGTATTAGGTAAAAAATTTTAATGCAGCAATAGATTCTTAATTGCAAGAATTAAATATTCGATTTAATGATAGCTCAGTAGAGTTGCTTATACTTAGCTCAACCTTGGATCTTCAAAAAGGATATAAGTCTTTTAGAATTGATAATATTTGTCAATTGGTTGATAAGTTTTATCGAGATAACTTCACAGATAATGAAAAAGATATATCTAAGGGTGCAGCTTGATCATTATAATTAGAACGTTGTTCAAGATTCGGAGTTTAAAAATTTATCATCTCTTTCTGATTTATGTCAATGGTTGGTACGAACTAGAAGATTATCAATATATCCACTTGTCAGCAGAATAATTGTTTGTGCTTACTCTTCTAGTTTCTACAACAACTTCTGAACGATCTTTTTCAGCTATGCGTATTGTCAAGACTAGACTTCGCAACAAAATGGATGATGATTTCCTCACAGACACATTGATCACATACATTGAGAGAGATATTGCCAAGAAGATTAGCATGGAATTAGTCATAGATGATTTTAGAGATATGAAAGAACATAAAGTTCGCTTTTAATAAATGTTAAGTTATATAGTACAAGATACAATTATTTTATATTTTCATGTAATTTGAGACTAGAATGATGCCTTATTTTTATTTTTCTTTCATGATCCTTTTGTGCCTGTTCATTATTTTTAATTTAAACTTCAAATTTTGGATTACAAATTAGTCACTAGCTAAAATTTGAACTTATGACATATTTTGGCAACCCCTGAACCAAAATTCTTGTTCCGCCCTCGAGCAACATAAATGTGCTCAAAATACAAGACATTCACCAATGCATCTTATGGCCCAACCGCAATTGATTAGAACTGATCTGCACAAAATCCTGTGGAATCCTGGTAGAGAAAATGGGAAAATGGGAAAATGGGAAAATGGGAAAATAGGAAAATAATGAGCTTGTCACTCAATGAGTAGATATAATAATAATAATAATAATAATAATAAAGTAGTGTACTAGTGCTTATACATAATCATGTGATATAACTCCACATTGAATATCATACATCAGCAGATATGGAATTCATACATGCATACGTGATAAAACTACACCAAACAATACCCAAAGGAAATAACTTTCAATACTCAATGGGATCATCATCGTACAAGTAGAGTGGGGGAGAAACCTCTCAATACCCGGCAGAATTTAACTACATCGTACGGGTGGAGTAACTTAACTCTCAATACGCATGCACAGAGTTTATATGGAAGGGTACATCTATGGTGGCTGTCAATCACATCTCATAACTCAATCAAACATATAACATGATGCATAACAATTCGTATTCAACATTGAGATTCCTATCATTATGGTTTATGTTTTAGTGTACTCATTTTAAAGAAAATATCATAGTTGAAAGAATATTGAAAAATCAAAACTACTCCAAATCTGTCTTAAATCCATATATCAATATCCAAATCCAATCTAAATCCATTTTAAACCAACCCAAATACGATTCAATTTGATTTGGATCAGGTGGCTTTTGGATAATATCCAATCCATTGCCATCCTTACTCTAAAGTTTAAATATTTGAGTTTTACTCTGTGCACTATTTAAAATACCAAAAAAAAGCCCTTACTTAAATCTTAAATTTAATTATCTTTATTTACTCTATACATCTATAAGAATATTCGATACATCTTACATATGCATTGAGAGAACTTCAATTTCAATAACATTTTTCTTAGCTAATTGCCATTCACTGCTATTGTGCCTTTCTTTCTTTTCGTTCCTATAATTGCTTTTCATTGTTTGGTTTTGTGTGCAATGAAAATAATAGAGTGACTAAATAACTTTTCCTATAGTAAATTGTTCTCTTGTCATCCCTGGTAGCTGTGGTTTTTCTCTACTATAGGACATTTCTACGTAAATTCTTATATCGTGTGCATCGTTTTATTCTGTATCTATTTTCTATTTATTATTTGTTTGATACTTTTGCTTGCAAGATCTTGAGTGCGATTAAAATCCTATAACAAGTGGTATTAAAGCTAAGGTTGTAATGTAGAGCAAATATGTCGGCAATGAGGTTTTCAAAACCTATTAGGTAAAAATAGAAAAGTTGATGGAAGAATCAATTTTGACCTATAGCAAGTTCAAGTCAAGAGTATATTAATTCAACCTGGTTACTCAAGGAAAGCAAGGGTGATGTAAACCTTATTCCCACTAACGAAAACTCCTGAAAGTATGTAGACAATCAAGGCATCTTAAAGAAGAATGTCATAATAGAGCAAGTTCATTTAAATAGTTGTAAATAAGCAATTGGAGATACATATAATTTTAGTTAGTAATGTGCCTTTTTTTATTATGAGAGGCTAGTTTATCCTTTTTGGTGTGTCATGGAAAAGGACGTGTCACTACTAGCAGATCTACAAGATTTGTACATAAAACATGGTTTGACATCTATACAAGATGTGTGGTAGAATTTTTATGTTGATGGTTCTAGGCTCTTAAGGAAGCCCAATATGAGAGTCGTATTTTCAGCAAAGTAATCGACATGTGCTCAATATGTGTATTTTAGATGAGGATTTGGATCCTCTTCTAATCTAATTTTTTCATAAACTTTTAAAAAGATTATTACACAAGTCAACTATGACATTGAATGGTTGATGTTTATTCATTTTACTTTTCTCTTTATTAGGTAATAAAATAAATAATTTTTTTCTTCCATAATTATAAATTACTTTCCAACATTAAGTTTTGCCATTTTTATCATCACATATATTCTTACATCTTGGATGTTTGATATATTTCTGGAGAGAAAAGATGAAGAACAAAAAAGTGTTTTATGATCGAATGATTTAAGATTTTACTGTTATTTATTTAATGGTTTCATATCAATGAAATTCAAAGGCAAGCTTCTTCTTCTTCTCTATTAATTTTATCTCTAAAGACAAAGGTTGAATAAAAACAAATTCAATATATATAAATCGAACATTATCTTCTGTGGTCATAAAAGATTTACTAGTTTTGTAGTTATGACGAATAAAGATGAGCAATCCAAAATATTTTTAATTTGAAATTTACAACTCTAAAAGAAAGCTTGAAAAATATATTGAAACTATAATGAAATTTTATGTTTGATTAATTATATTACTAATGTGGATAATGGGTTGAAATTGCTAGAATTTGAAGATAGTATAGAAGAATATCAGAGTTTATATAAATTGGGATTCTTTTTTACAGTAAGATTTTTATTTAAAAAAATATTGTTTGCGTTATTATTAAGAGGAAAAATATAAATAAATGAATCTAAGACCTATAATATTATAATTGTCAATGTCATGATCATATTAAAAGGTTTGAAAAAATTAGATTAGGAGAGAATCTAAATCATTTAAATAAAGTAAAGTACGGTGATTCTTTGTTTGTATAATTATAGCTACTGAATAGCAAATAAGATTTTATTCATGATGGGTGATTCTTATAAATACAATCTAAATGTGGAATTATTGAAATTAGAATCGTTTTCAAATTCTGGATGCCATACAAATGAAATTCGCGGCTCTATTTATAATCGTCGTTGACCAATTTATTGCCATACTTGAGCCCCATGGCATAATTACAAAGCTCTAATATGCATTTGACTTATATAGCTTGCTTGATATCACGTGTTAGCTGCATCTTACTAGCTTAAATAACTAGAGATTTTATTCATGATGGGTGATTCTTATAAATACAATCTAAATGTGGAATTATTGAAATTAGAATCGTTTTCAAATTCTGGATGCCATACAAATGAAATTCGCGGCTCTATTTATAATCGTCGTTGACCAATTTATTGCCATACTTGAGCCCCATGGCATAATTACAAAGCTCTAATATGCATTTGACTTATATAGCTTGCTTGATATCACGTGTTAGCTGCATCTTACTAGCTTAAATAACTAGAGATAATTGGATAGACATCCACCTTTAGGGCATTGCACATTCTAATTTGTAAAGTTAATTTTTGGGAGATGCTCTAAAGTTAAATTTACTTTAATGCCCAAATCATAAAAAATTAGAAACAGAGTGAACGGATTAAATTTACTTTGGTTGGCTCTTTTTATATTTGAGCTTAGGTTGGGTTGCATTTAACCTTTGTAAATAAAAAAATGGGCCGTTTAACCTCATTTTTTTTCTAAATGATTTTATGTTAATTTAGTTGAGATATTCAGTTTATATTTTAACTGATGTGTTATTAATAAAAATTTATTATTTGAATTAAAATGAAAAAGTTCAATAATTATTTATCACTTAGAATCAATCAAATAGTGATATATCATTTATTAGAATAATTAGAATACAAATCAAGCATCCCAACTAATTTCTTTTTATCCAATCAAACCCTATTTTTAAGAGCACACTACATAAATTAATTTTTTAATGTAGCCCCACCTAGTTACAAATTTACTCTTAGTATTCTTGAGAAGTTTGTTTCAAAACCCAAACGAGAAAATCTCATCCCATAAAGCTAAAATCCTTCTCCATCCACTACACAAATCCATAAGATTATTCTTTAGTAGCAATACATTTTCATAGTTTTCTCTTAACCAAACCCACCATTTGGGAATTGAAAGCAAATTCAAATGAGCAACTTTTTCATAGCAAAAGTGTTGAGTATTTTTTTTTTGTTTTTTTTAAACCACGAGGTTGTCCTGAATGGGTCCCAACTGTGGGAGGCACCTTTAAGACCCAAACTAATCATTGCTCGCATCGGGACAGCCGGTAAGGAGTAAAGTGTTGGCCAAAGTGGTTACTCTATACAAAAGCGGGGCTTGAACCCCTGACATCTCTTAAGCAGTGAGAGTGCCAAACCACTTACACCAATTAACTGTGGTTAAAGTGCTGAGTATTCTTATTAGGCTCCGTTTGATACAGTTTTTCAAATAGAGCTTTTGTTAGTAGAACTTTTGTAAATACAGCTTTTACTGAAAAAAGTTTAGTTGTCTGGAAGAGGTTTTATTAAAAATTTATGAAATTACTTTAGTAAAAAAAAATTTCAAGTTATATTATGAAAAAAATAAATAAGATTGTTACATAAGTAGAGCTTATGAGATTAAATAAGCACTTATACCTATTAAATAAGTTATACCAAACAGGCACTTACTAATTTTTTTTTTGACACCTATGGTGAAAGAGGACCATAAGATAATTATATAAAGAATGCATTTGGGTAATTTTCGTGGATAAACTCTTAAATTAAATAAAAATGATAAGTGGGGTCTAAAAAAATAAAAGGAGAAAGTTGAGTGGAGCCACAATTTTTGAACCAAGAAACTCGGAGTACGCTCAGTGACCAAAAAAAAAAAAAACAATTCTTAGGCACTTCCTCAATTTTTATTTTTTTGAAGCCAGAGAACCTAAATCAGTTTGCCTACACTATTTTGCAGCCAAAACGAACGCGAAAACACACAGCACTTGTATCAAATGAAAGCTATATACTGTACATCACATTATGGGTATAATATGTAATATAATATAATTGTTGTTAATGCAATTCTTCTGATTTTATTTTTCCCTTTCCTTTTCTTTAATAATAATAAGGTTTGGAGGTTAATTAGGAACTCAGTTGCACCCAAAAGACTAATAGAAAGTTTTTTAAAAAAAATTATTAAGAAATTAGCATCTTCATATATAGTAGCATTTCACATATTGCTCAATACTTATTAATATAAAGAATTGAAGTTATCCAATGTTTGAATCTATTTTCCCCTTCTACATGATGTTAAGATGATGAAAGCACAACATCAGATATATTGATGACAGGCTCCACGTCTCAAGACCAAAATTTCATAAATTCACTTTATTTAAGAACATAATTAAAAATTGATAGTGATTATGGTTGAAAATCATGTCGAAGGTGAAATGATAAATTTTACATGTATATTTAATAAATTATGATCGATGATACATTACATGCTAGCTACAAGAATTGCTACCTAATATCTGCAGTTCGTTTCATAAAAATATTCAAGAAGAGAAAGCATGATAGAGACCACCTTAATCAATTTTAACACATCGACACACAGTAATCATTGTTTATTTATTTCATTTTCCAAGAAAACGCAGTATACATAAATAAATAAACAAATTCTCTTACATATCTCAAGAGATCTTTTAGAAATGACATCTTTTTATTTAATTGAACATATTATAAAAGAGTAACATGCACTTAACCAACGTTGTTGAAATTTTTCCCATACTGAGGAACAATAAGAAGATCAATATTTTTTGTTGGGCAAAAAATATTTTTTTAAATTTTTTATAAAAACTTTTAGAATCGATCTCATATAATATATAAGAATTCGTAATATAGAAAATCATACCTTAACAATTCGATTTGGCTTTTTCGCTGAGTTAAACAAGGCTCCCATATCACGATTTGTCACCACCACGCCTGTTAGATCATGATCCGTCATCACCACACTTACTAGATCACGATCCGTCAACAATGTTCTTCTAGATTATCACTCAAGTTTGATTTGCACTTGACATGTGGACGTTTTTATCACCACTAAAAGTAACTAGTAAGAGAAATCTCTCAATATTAAAGAAATTTTTTCTCTAATCTGTATAATATGGTTTCTCTTTTTTTTAGAGAAAATAAGTCTTTTTATATATATTATCTAGTGGAAACCCTAGGCTCCATATTTTAATATTTTTAATTTTATTAAATTAAAGTTGATTTAAATTAAAGATACTAAAATCAAAAGTAATTTTACTTCTTCTTGTCATAGGGATCTATCTTGTAAAACAACACAAGGCCCTTTAGACACAAGCACATTATATGGAGCCTCCCACTAAATAATATATTTAGACTTTTAACTAAAATAACTATTTTTTTTACTTATTAATCCAGTAGCGGCGCTGTTAATTAAATGAGCTAACCCAGGGATCATATGGGTACATACAATAGTAGCTACAATAATTAGGTCTATAATTAAACTAACTCAATTATTTAATTCCAAATCTACGCCACTAAAAGATTAGAATTGACCTCTATAATTGTATGTTATCTAAGATAGAGTTCTCGAATAATAATACGACCCATGCCATATTGATTTCTTTACTACACAATCATTTCTACTACACCATTAATTAAATTGTTATCTCAATTGTCCAATCAATTTAATTATATCTTTTTCCTTGATACATACTGGTTTTCTCCAATGATCATTTTTAACATATTAAATATGTTACACACTCGGACTAGAGAATTCTATGATTAAGTGCCGAAAACCCATCAAGAGATGTGTTATACAAATCTATATTGTTGATCTATAACTCCAATACTCATAATTGCTTCTATCAAGATATCAGGTAATCTTAACTACAAGTATGTGTTGTGCTCATTGGTAACTCAAATGGAATGATAATTACAATCATGAAATTATAACTAACTCAATATTAAGATTACAGTAAAATCAATACATATGAGATTTAATATGTTTGACAATTATTATAAAATTAATTAAATTTTATATGTGATCTTGTTCAATGTATTCGTACTATATCAATAAATTCATACATGATTAAGACAAATTATTCAATGAATTCATTACAATCATAACTAAATAAAGTATCCAACTTTATTTATCAACTGCGAACGTAATGATAACTTGTATTTATGTCTTTTGTGAATCCACATGGTAATCATATAAATAAATATAATATGATTAAATGGACTTTACTCAAAATATTAATACAATTAAGATACTTGAATAAAATACCTCATTTATTTTATTAATCAGAAAAATTATTTATTACAATTAAAGAAACACATATACTTTTAAAGAGCGTATTTTCCCAGTAATTTTCCACTAACTCTCAAAGTATATTTGGCATCTCATGCATGCCCATGGATTCTAAGTGCAAGTTAAAAGGTTTCCCAGGTATGGCCTTAGTAAAATGATCTACCAAGTTTTGTTGTGACGCAGTCTGAGTAACCTTCACATCACCTCTCTATACTATGTCCCTTAGAAAATGATATTTTCTCTCAATATGTTTTTGTTTATTGTGGTTCCATGGTTCCTTGGATTGAGCTACCAAACCACTATTATCATAAAATAGTTTAAGGGGTGTAGTTACAGCATGTACCACCTCAAGACCTTGTAGGAACATGTAGAGCCATACAACTTCTTTTGCAGTTTCTGATGCAGCCACATATTCAACTTCAGTCATGGAGTTTACGATACAAGATTGTTTCACACTCCTCTAACTAACAGCTCTACTTCCTAATGTAAACACATAGTCGGAAGTTGATTTTCTGGAATCCTTATCTGACATAAAGTCAGAATCTGTATAACCCAATGGAATGAGTTCATCACCAAAATACAGAAGCATATAATTTTTAGTTCTTTTCAGATACTTCATTAAATGCATGACTGCAGTCTAGTGTTCAAGTGCATGATTAGATTGATATTTGCTAACCATCCATACCGCAAAATAAATGTCTGGCCTAGTGCAAAGCATGACATACATGAGACTTCCCACAGTTTCTACATAGGGAACTCGTCTCATTTTCTCAATCTCTTCAGATATTTTAGTTGATTGATTCTTAGAGAATACAATTTCATGTCTGAATTGCAACAAACCGGTCCTGAATTTTCCATGCTAAATCTATCCAATATCTTTTTGATATAGACCGCTTGAGACAAGGCTAAAGTTTTGTTCTTCTAGTCTCATAGTAACTTGATACTAAAGATATAACTTGCCTCTCCCAGGTCTTTCATATCAAATTGTTTTGCTAACCAACTCTTTATTGTAGTCAATCCTCCTATATCATTTCCAATTAGGACAATATCGTCTACATAAAGAATTAGGAAGACTACGGATTTTTCCTGAATTTTCTTGTACACACATGGTTTATCAATATTCTGAATGAATCCAAATGATTTAATTGCTTGATCAAATATGATGTTCCATGACCGAGATGCTTCCTTCAATCCATAAATGGATCTCTGCAACTTATATACCATGTGTTCTTGGCCTTTTGTATGAATCCATCTGGTTGCTGCATGTAAATGTTTTCTTCAAGATGCCTGTTAAGAAAGGCAGTCTTGACATCTATTTGCCAAATTTCATAACCTAACACTGCTGCAATAGAAAGCAGAATCCTGATGGATTTAAGCATAGTAATCAGAGAAAATGTTTTCTTATAATCAGTTCTCTTTTTCTAAGTAAACTCTTTGACTACTAATCTTGCTTTAAATATTTTCATCCTTCCGTCTACTCCTCTTTTTCTCTTATAGATCCATTTAAACCCTATAAGTTTTACCCAATTTGGTGCCTCTACAATTCTCATACTTTATTGGAATACATAGATTCAATTTCTTGGTTCATGGCCTTTTTTCCAAAATTCAACATATCTATCTATTAAAGCTTCGTTGTAACTAGTGAGATCTTATACATGTTCATCTGAGATAGCCGTATAGGTTTCTCGTAATAACATGTATCTCGATGTAACTTAGCTACCCTCTTACTACGACAAGGTTCTAAAAGTGATGATTGTTAAGGGATAATCCTGTGTTGATCATCTAGTTGTTGTTCTTTTTCTTGTTCTATAATAAGTGTTGAAAGCTGAGTATCAACCTGATCACCTGACAATTCTTCAAGTATTACTCTTAGGTTTGAAGTTATTGATATAGTCTTCCTCGAAGGAAGTGAAATGTGTACTCACGATCACTTTCATATTTTGAAGACTCTAAAATAAACCCCCTCTTGTTCCTTTGGGATACTCCACAAACATACAAACCTCAGAACATGAATCCATTTTGTCTACCTTTGGTTTCAGTATATGTGTTGGTGATCCCCAAATACAAACATGTTGTAAACTTGGTTTGCGACCTGATCATAATTCTATTGGGGTTTTAGGCACTGACTTAGATGAAACTAAGTTCAAGAGGTAAACTATAGTTTCCAATGCTAGTCCCAAAAAAAAATGGTAATGACAAATAATTAAGCATAGATCTCACCATATCCAAAAGAGTTCTATTTCTCCTTTTAGCTACTGCATTTTGTTGTGGTTTCTCGGGGCAGTTAACTAAGATATAATCACATTTTCAACCAGTTACTCTTTGAATTCTCCTGAGACAAATTCACCGTCTCGATCAGATCGAAGATTCTTTATATTCTTATCTAATTGCTTTTCTATCTCAGCCTTATACTCCTTGAATGTTTCAAGAGCTTTAGACTTATGACACATCAAATAAACATAACTGTATCTCGAGTACTAATAAGTGAAAGTGATGAAATACATTGATTGGACCATATACATATGTATGTGTACCAATTTAATTGGTACTGTTGCAAGCATTCCTTTGGCCGAGAATGGCCTTTTGGTCATTTTTCCTACTAAACAGGATTCATAAAGTGGCAATGATTCATTTTCTAATGGACCCAAGAGTCCAACTTTGATCATTTTCTGTATCCTATTTTAGTTTAAATGACTCAAGCGTAAATGCCAGAGGTAACATTGGTTAGAACAAATATTTGTTTTCTTAAACAAATGTGATGCTCATCATTATTGGTCACTGTGTCATGCATAGAATGGATCATAGAACTTAAATTATATAAAATATAAAAAATAGAAATAGATGATCCAAAATTTACAATATCTTAGTTTTGACAAACAAGCTACTGAATTTAAATTCCTCTTAATGTTTAGAATATAAAGACAATTATTCCAAACTAAAGTCTTAATATTAAAAGATAATAAAACAGATCTAATCTTTATTGTTGACACGGATTCTCTTGTCTCTAACTGCAGCTTGACACTTCTTTTATTCATTTTCATAGTTTCCTGAAACCAATAAAGTGAATTACAAATATGATTAGTTACTCATGAATCCAACACCTTAGTGTCAATATGATCCTGAACTAAACATGCCTCAATTACAAAATGATTTCTCATACCTAATTTCATAATCTTAGGGCAATCATTTTTCCAATGACCTTTCTATTCACACTTCATGTATTTGCCTTCCGGCTTACCATCTTGCTTGATAGACGATTTCTTTTTCCCAACTTTCTTCTTACTGTTACCTTTCGACTTAGGTCTAGAAGAAGAATATTTTTTAGAAATATTTATTCTTCTAAGAGATTTCTCTGCACGATGGATCTCTTCAGCAGAATAGAGTTCGTTCATCAACTCAGTTAAGGTCAAGCTTCTTTTGTTCATGTTACAATTGACCTTAAATTCCTTGAATGTTTCTGGCAGAGATTCTAACACTAAGTCAATATTTGAGTTATCATCAATTTGTGCTCCCTGAATCTCAACCTCATTCAAATAGTCCATCATTTTGAGTACTCTGCCCGAACATCTCTTGGAGATTATCCATTATTTTAGTGGCAGTCTCCAAGTTCTGATGTTTGGTCTATAGAATATTAGAAATCGAGGCTAAAATGTAGCATTTTGCCATTTCTCATAAAGCCTCCTCTGATGTCTATGTGCATTTTCCACTGGAATTGAAGGGCATGGCCAGGTTAAGACATATTTATAATTTTCAGTAATTAAGATAATGAATAGATTTTTTTTTCCAATCTATATAGTTTTCTTCAATGAGTTTGTTTTGATTCAGAATAATAGTAAGTGGGCTTGGGGAAGACATTTCCTGAAAAATAAAACATCCATGCATACATAATTTGATATAATATTCACAATAAATGAAAAAATGCATAAAACCATAAATATATTTTAATTTATTGTAATGATAATTTAATACCGCTTTGACAAACTATCAGTTAGGGAAGTCATGTCTATACTTACTAGACTCAATTACCTAATAGATTATTTATTTTCATGTAAAGACATGATAAATATTTACCATTATCCTTTTGGGCCTAAATTTGTTAACAGAGTTTAGTTGGAAAAGTTAATAACAAATTTTAATTGAGTGTCTAACCATTGTTTCAATCTACGTATTTTTCATATCAATAGTCATCTTTGGGTTGAACAATCGATTGCAAAATATTTCAATTTTATCTTTGAAGAAATTCATCAAATAAAATATCTAATATATATACCCTCCAAAGGGAGCATCACTGTATCATGAAGTCAAGGTATATATATAATTTTATTATTGAATATTAATGGAGCCCGTAAGAAAATTATCTTGAATTTTCCCTCTCTCACTCACTATTTTAAAATTGGTTTTCCTTTTTAAAACATACATTAATTATATTGTTAATTGAATGCTTCCTATAATATTAACTAGATGATATCCAATATTATCAAGCATATGTAAATTTCAAACAATATAATGAGATTCATAATTAATGAATGACATGTATCATTATGTATGGAGTGACACTACTTATTTTATATGACATGTTATCATGGTATGTTATCATCCAAAACATAACGAATAGAAAAATAATTAAATAATATTAATTCATGGCTTTCCTAAAATAAAAAAATACATTAATCATAAGCCTAATCTTCATTAGGCTTCCTGTCAATATCAATTTTCCATAAATTTGTCTTTGTTAATGGACTAGGACAAATTGGACTTTTAAATTTATTATTGGTCCAATTTTAATTTTGAAAGAAAGTAAATAAAATCTTTTTTTAAATAAAACTTTTGGACCAAAAAATAAATTTAATGTGTTAAATTTTATCTATACATTTTAATCCATTAAGCCCAATTTTAATTGGGCCTAAAAGTAGGATCCATTAAGCCCAAAACTGTTTTCAGACTTAAATACAAAACAATTGAGATATATCGGCCTAAAAGAAGAAACTATAAAACTATAGAGACCTCAATGATAAAAACCATTGAAACTCTAAATCTATCTTTTTTCTCTCCTCATCTTCTCCAGTGGCCATCAATGCAAAAACTACCCCTTGTTTAAAATGTTCACACTAGACAGCCACATGCTCCGACGCTGAGTCACCGTCACCGGGAAACCGCCACATTCCGCCAGCAGCCATATTGCGCACGCAACCAGCCTCCAATCACGTCGCCGGCCATATTGCTTGTCGCTGCAGCTGTTGGCAGTGCTACTAGCCACGCGAGCCCTGCACGCGTTATTGCAGTATGTATAGCGTTGCTTGTAGCGGTTTCCAGCAAGTTTCGAGCACTTTGCAGCGCGTGTTTCCAGTAGTCTCACGCAAGTTTTAGTTTACAAAATTTTTATAAGAGTAAAATAAATCAAGAGAGAAATATGGTGATAGATCACCCCTCTTCTTACAGATCCAAAAAAAAATATATTAGAGAATCTAACCATGAATTAAGACAAACCATAAACAAACTTTATTCATATATTAAACAAATAATATATATCTAAATAAATTGTGCCACTCTAATATATAAATATCAAGATTGATTTCATACAAAATTCTTAAATATTAATATGAGATAGCTCTAATATCAATTGTTGGAAAAAAAATCAATTTTTTAAATTTTTATAAAAACTTTTAAGATCGATCTCATAAAATATATAGGAATTTGTGATCTAGAAAATCATTAATTGACAATTTGATTTGGCTTTTTCGCTGAGTTAAACTAGGCTTCCAAATCATGATCTATCACCGCTACATTTGCTAGGTCACGATCTGTCACCAATGATCTTCAAGGTTATGACTCAGGTTTGATCTGCACTTGACGCATGGGCGCCTTTATCCCAATAAAAGCAACTAGCAGGAGAAATTTTTTCTCTCAATATTAGAGAGAAAAATTATTTTTTTCTGATTTGTATAATGTGGCTTCTCTCTTCTTTTGAGAGAAAATAAACCCTTTTATATCTTTATCTAGTGTAAACCCTAGGCTACATATTTTAATATTTTAAATTCTATTAAATCAAATTTGATTTAAATTAAAAATAATAGGAAAAATATCCATCGTCCACCTGTTTTTTATACATTTTTAAAAAATACACAATTTTTTTATTTTTGGCTGGAATCCACCTAAAGTTATATTTGTTTCACTTTTCCACTTCCGTTTGAAATTCGTTAAGAAAACTAACGAAAACTTAAAAAATAACCATTTTACCCCTAAAACGAAAATTACAATTTCACCTGAAAAATTACCAAAAATAATCAGATTAAATCGAATTATTTTCCCATCGGTCAATAAAGAAATTAATTCCACAACCATCAAATGCAGGTTTCTTTTAAAAAATATTTCTGTAATTAAAATGCTAAATTATAACAGTAGTATTAAAAATCGCCCAATCTCACAAACCATCAATTGAATTTAAGATAAATAGAGTTTTATTATTCATTGAGTTATAATCTCTAGTAGTTAAGATTTTTTTGTACTTTATTAACGTACCAATAACGATATTCATCATTAAATCTTATTATTTTTTGTATTTTTAAGATGAAATTGTAATTTTCATTTTGAGGGTAAAATGGTCATTTTTTTAATTTCCGTTAGTTTTCTTAACGAATTTCAAACGGAAGTGGAAAAGTGAAACAAAATGTAACTTTGGTGGATTCCAGCCAAAAAATGAAGGAATTGTGTATTTTTAAAAAATATGTAAAAAACAGGTGAACGATGGATATTTTTCCAAAATAATAAAATCAAATGTAACTTTACTTCTTCTTGTCATAGGGGCCCACTTTGTAAAATAATACAAGGCTCCTTAGACACAAACACATTATATAGAGTCTCCCACTAAATAATATATATAGACTTTTAACTCAAATAGATAGTTTTCTTACTTATCAATCCAGTAGCGGCGCTATCGATTAAATAATACAACCCATACCACATTGATTTTTTTACTACACAATTTTTTGTACCACATCTTTAAATAAATTGATATCTCAACTATCTAATCAATTTAATTACATCTTGGTTCTTGATACTTACTGGTTTTCTATAATGCTCATTTTCAATATATAAATATGTCGACACACATTTTGGCAAGAGAATTCTATAGTCAAGTGCCAAAAACCCATCAAAAGATGTGTTATACAAATTCTATATTGTTAATCCATAACTTCAATGCTCATAATTGCTTCCACCAAGATATTAGGTAATATTAACTATAAGTATGTGTCATGCCAATTGGTAACTCAAATGGAATGACAATTACAATTATGAAATTATAACTAACTCAAAATTAAGATTACAGTAAAATTAGTGCCTATGAGATTTAATAATTCTGACAGTTATTATAAAGTTAATTAAATCTGATATGTGATCCTGTTCAATATAGTCGTACTACATTAATAAATTCATACATGATTAAGATAAATCATTCAATGAAATTATTGCAGTCTATACCTAAAGTTCTCAATTTTATTTAACAGCTGCGAACTTAATTTATTTAATCATAAGATAACTTGTATTTATGTCTTTTGTGAATCCACACAGTGATAACTTAAATTCATATAATATGATTAAATGAATTTTACTCAAAATATTAATGCAATGAAGATACTTGAATAAAATATCTCATTTATTTTATTAATTAGAAAAATTATTTATTACAATTAAATAAACACATATACTTTTAAAGAACATATTCTCTCAATACATTTTTATTCATAATCATACTATTAGTAATACTGTCACACGGCGGAAAATCAAGACCCTTTGACCAAATCATTCTTACCTAAAACAATTGATATAAATTGGAAACTTAATCATATGTATATGTGTGTGTGCGTGCGCATGAAAGTAAGATTTCTAAATAGTATTCGATTGAAGTTGGATTAGAAACCTGCACAAGAAGTTTCCATATTCTTCAATTCTAGTGAGCCGTAATGTAATACATAATTAAGTTGCTTTTGTGAGTACTTGCCTTAGCTTCTAGTTTGAGAATATGTAGACACACACACACACACAAAATTCACACAAGTAGCCGGCGCAAGAGTGAATGGGGCGTAGTTAATGCATGCATGGTAGGTAGATAAGGAGAGGAGCAAATGATGCAAGTAATTAATTAATTGTAGATAATTAGATATTGAATTAACGGCTATAATCATTCAATTGCTTGGGTTGCTTGGCTCACTAAATAAACTAATAATCGTAGAGATAAGTAGATGATAATTGAATGATGTAAAGTTTGTTGGCAATAATTTAATTATAAGACACTAATTTATTGCAATCAACATAGTATTTTCTCTCAGAATAAAATTATAACAAATTCTTACGGAATCTTAATTTAAGATAAAATAAGATGTGTATCAGTGTATAAACGACCTTTCTAATCTATTTTTTCCTCTCTCTCCTTTCCCTCAAAACTTTTCAAATTTTCTTACTCTTAAATATTGAAAAGAATTTTAAAACAAATTAAGGTCAAGTAAAAAGGTGGGAAAAAATTATTCAATTGATAGTTCAATTATGTAACTTTCATCTTTGAATTTACCACTATTATGAATTCAATTTTCAAAGTAATTGATAAACTAAAAAATAAGAAAAATATACACTCTAATGTATTGTATTTTTTCATGTAGCTTATAGAAGTATGTGTTTTTCCTTCTCTTTTGCATATAAGTGAGAATCTTATTTGCTTTTATAAATAAAAAAAGTATCTTAAAAATGATTACTTGACATTTATGTACTTATAAATCAAAACAAAAAGAAGAGGTTAGATTTTTATAGTTTAGGAAATAAATATATTTTGTAGAGATTTTTTTCTAATAATGTTTACTTCTCATTTAAACTTTTTCTTATTCAGATAAAAGTCACAAAAAATTATTTTTTTATTCAGATGTAAATGTCTAAAAATTAAATATAAGTTATAAAAATAAATAAATAAATTTTAAAAAATGTTTGAAATTAAAAAAATTTCAAACTTTAAACATTTAACAAATAAGGCCTTTGTCTTTTATTTTTTCCCCAGCCTAAAGGCTCACAATCTGTGTTTAAGATTATGTATAAAATTTTATCTCGTAAACCTGACCCAATAACGATATAAGCTTCTATAAGATCCATCTAATTAATTTATTTGAGATTCAAATTGTTACTGATCCTTCTCATAATTGATGTAATATCCTTCTCGGAGGTCCCAAAGGAAATAATGGTTAAGGAAATAAATCGTTAAATAAATAGCTTTTTTTTTTATTATTATCCAATGGATCAAGGAGTGGCAATCGAATGGGCGAGGCTGAGATTGCCTAAGCCCATGATTAAAAAGGCCCAAGCCCTTATAGGCCGATCAAAGTTTTGCCTGGACTTGTAAGGTTTTTCATTTTTTTGAAGAGGTAGACTATTGGCACCGCTCCAACATCCTTTTAAAACCCCTCTTCTATTACAATTATATTTAAGGACAAATACTCTAATATATCTTATATCTATTTTATTTAATTTCAAATTTGTATTTTATATCTTAAAAAAAATAAAACTCTTATATTTTCTTTGCTATCAAAACTCACATATGTAATTTTTTTCTCAAATTCTCTATAAATTTTTCTTTAATTTCTAAGACAATCTATTGATAATAAACAAAACCCATTCTTACAAAATTATATGCTTTTTTTAAGGCTCATAATAAAAATTTACATCATAATCATACAGCTATTTTATTTAATTAATTAATTTTTATCAAGAAGTTTATCAACTATAAAAGTTTGTTTACGAGGAGCGAGAAAATAATAGAAAATCAAAAGATTCACAAATAAAATGTGTTTATTTAGAAATAAGTGTATTTTTGGCATTAAGCTTTGTATTGCTGAAAAAGGGGTTTGAGAAAAATTTTGGAGGAGTGCCAATAGTCCAACTCTTGTTTTAATTTTTAATAATTTAACAAAATGAAATAGAAGCAAAATTCAACAATTTTTTCTTAATTTCGTCTCTATTGAAATTATTAACAAATAACATTTATTTTAAAAAAATGCCATAAGCTCTCAAAAAAAGAAATCTTGCAAAAGCATACAACCTGTAAAATGCAAATTCAAGTGTACAACATAGTAGTGCTACTAATAAAAAGACAACAAATACAGCACAATTAATATCACATTTCAATAATTAATTTTTGTAAACACTAACCCACAAAGTATCTGTTTGGTATAGCTTATTTAATGGTTACAAATACTTATTTAATTCCATAAACTCTTGTTAAGTTTTTGTTTCTATTTAGTTGTTCGTTTGGTAGAGCTATTGAATCTTACATAAGTTGTTTTGTTTCTACTAACAAAAGCTCAAATGTTGAGCTTTTAGGAGTAAATGTTGAAAAATATTTTTAAATGTTAAAATATCAACAATATCTTTTATTCATTTGACAATATTATTTTTTATAACAAAACTTTAAAAAAATTGTAAATTAAAGTAATTTTATAATTTTTAATAAAAGTTTCAATTGACAACCAAATAACTAAAAATTTTTAGGTAAAAATCTTATTTACAGAAGTTCTACTAACAAAAGCTCTAAATAAAAAATTGTACCAACCAGGACCTAAATAATAAACACGTGTGAACACTAGCATCATAAGTTCATAATAACAAATCAGAGCCCACAAACACCGATGCATTTTTTTCTTCCCAAAAGGTTTGCTCTAGCTCACAATTAGTTAAACACTTGATGGAGAGATAATTATGAATTGAAAGAGCAACAATAAATTTTGATAAAATAAAATATTAAATTGAATCATTATGTTATATTACAAATTAAACTTGCGATAATTACATTGTGATTAAAATCTTTAATTTTTAGTAAAATAAAAATAAAATTCAAGAATTTAATATTGTATTTTAACATTTTTTTACTATCAATATTTGTGTAAAAAAGTGAGAGGCTAAGAGATAGATCAGAGAGGGAAAAAAAGATGAGGTTGAGGTATATACAAATCGTAAGAATATAAAATAGAGATTGATTCAGCTGCTCGAGTGTTGCCCATGCCGCCAATTTTTATAATTATTTCGGCAATTATTTGGGTAGCTTTGGTTTTTCTTCTGGATATCAAACAGCTTTCTATGCTAGCGAGGATTATAGTAATTCAATTTTTAAGTCTTATAGCTTCCATTCTTCCTTGGACTTTGAAGAATCATTGAATTAATTGTCAAAATCTTCTCTTTTAGATGAATTTCAAGTTTAAAAAATGATGGATGAAACAATTTTGCTCTGGCGAAATAATCGATCTCTCAATTTATTACTTATTGCTTCAAAATATCATGCTTGGACCAATAATATGGTTTCTTCAGGCTGTTTGAGTCAATGCCATTTGTGCATGTAGCCCGATGATATTTATGTCCTCCGCATATGTTGAGGGCTTGAAATTAAACCCCCACAGAATCTATTATTAGAATGGGCTCCGCTAAACCACTTTTCTACCCTTTAATTTTTTATGCCTATTTTTAATATTTGTATGAAATCGCATAATTCATTAAATGCTTGCCCCATTAAGCATATTGTTAATCTGTATTTCACTAAAAATTTTACTCTTTTTTTTAATATTAAATTGCGCTCCCCTACCAAATGATGCCCAATAAAAACGAGGTACTTTCGGATTAGAATAATATCAAGTTCGGAGCTTAATTGGCTTAATAAAAAATAATAAATATAAGATATCAACGTCCTATTTAGAATTGAGGTGATGTAACTTTAAAGTTATTACTATTGTGGAAGAAAAACTGTAACTATAAAAATCATATCAACATAACTTTGAAATTACAATAATTGGTGTTTACTAAATGATTTAGTGTTGTACATTTTCAGTTATAATTGTCCAAATATAATCTCAAAAACACTGTAAGTAGATCGGTAGGCATTTCGGTTGATTATATCTTCCACTTTTTTTTTGGGATATTTCTAAGACTTAATTACTATAAATAAGTTATAAGACACAAGTTAGATTGACAATTGTAATAAAATATTCTAATTTCGATATCCAAAATTGTATGTGGTTTGACGGATAAAAACTTGTTTCATCCTTGTATTTTAAGATTAATATCCATTTAGTCCTTATATTTTTAGAAATACTTCAAAACATCCATACCCTTACATTATTGACATCCTTGATATTACTTTTTGTGTTTTTTAACTTGCTTTTATAATATTATCCTCTTATAATAATATTTCTTTTTATAAAATTAATAAAAAGAAAAAAATTAAATTATCAATTTAACCCCAAAAATAAAATAAAAATAAAAATAATATATATTAATTTTTGTGAAAGCTTACATGTGTCCAAAAAAAGTTTTATTGAAAAAATAATTAAATTACTTATTTTTTTGAACATTAGTAATAATAAGATTAATATATTAATTCCTCAGCAGTGTTTTACAAAAAAGTAACATATATTAATTTAGTTTCTATTTTATTTTTTGAGATTAAATTAATTATTAATTTTTTTCTTTTTACTAATGTCCAAAAAAAATATTGTAAGAGGGTAATATTGTAAAAATTAAGCCAAAAGCAACAAAACATAAGTGGAAATATGCTAAAAATTTAATGTTGGGGATGTTTTGAGGTATTTTTAAAAATATAGGGATTGAACGGGTACTAACCTCAAAATATAAGAACTAAACAGGATTTTACACGTGATTTGACTATAGGTTTCATGAAGCTAATTAATTTTAATAACTATCATTACTCATACTCATATGCACAAGCAAAGCGAATTTATACATTGCAATAAGTTATATATATATATATATATATATATATATATACTATATATATATATATATATATATATAATTTCCGGTTGATTTTTAATCTTTAATTTTTATTTTTAGGCTAACTTAAAATTATTTTTTAGTTACATTTATGAAGAAACGTGTATTTTGATATATCAATCCCAAATTGATATTGCAGTAATTCAATTGGAGTATAGATACAAATTTATGCTGTGAAATTCAGTTATCTAAATCTATGAGACTAAAGATTTTGGAGATAAGACTTCCATGTGCAACCAAATGTGTTGAATATATATTGTTTCTACGAGGAAATTAAATATAAGCTAATGTCGGGTCAACTTCTTTTTTATTTTTCTTTAAAAAAATGTTTTTAATAATTATTCGTCACCGTCTCCCTAGGATCGATCGATAGGTGAAAAACTTTCTTAAATAAATAAATCATAAAACATGGCTCACATCATTGTATCGAAATTTTATTCTAATTGTCAACTTTGTGGCAAAAGATCTGCTTAAAGAAATAAGGAAATAGCTAAAGAGTACTCCACTTTTAAATTATCAATTAATGGTCTAATATATATTGTTCAGGCAGCTGCTAAGTTTCTTAATTGCGACTTACAGTTCACTTAAAATTAATTTTTTTAAATTATTTGAGTAGAAATAACTTAGAAGTATAAAAAAATTAGAAGTATACATTCTGTCCTTATAATTGTCCACATATTATTCATTTAATAGTGTAAAAATATCATTCTAAATATACCCAAAACTAATTAATGCAATATAACAAGACCTTATTTCTCATTTTTTCGAGTCCAGCATTACTGCGTATATATGGGACGGAATTGGGCTATTATTAAGCCAATTAATAAAAAATAATAATTGGTTTTGGGTATATTTAGAATGATATTTTTACACTATTAAATGAATAATATGTGGACAATTATAAGGACAGAATGTATACAATACTTAGATCATTGTAAAGATGCCATTTGAAAAAAAATTACAAAAGAGAATATTCTTATTTTTTTCCTCCAAGTATGACACAGCTTTGAAATATTTTCTCCTTTTAACCAAAGATGACATCTAACCCTAAATTTTTATACACTCTCCTTACCACTAGTCTCCACTACATAAATGTTTTATTTAACCTATATTTGGGGGCTCTCCACTCCCCTACTCTCTCTCTTTCCTCTCGTCTCTCTCTCTCTCTCTCTCTCTCTATCTTTAAGTGATCATCCACTTCTCCATTTTTGGGATGTCATTTCTATTCTCCAATCTCTTTATTCACTATATTCATCTTTATCAACACCAAACATCTCGATATAGTTATCTAACTTATATAATTTGTCTTGGATAATGCAAATCTTTTGTGATCTCTCATTTATACAGTGGATTGGTGTTGACTTACTTCCATGGACAAAAGCCAAAGGCCAAATCAATTAAAACATCATGTCTTGGATAATGTAAGTTACCACAGTTACTCTAAGTATTTTGTACGACCACTTAGTTGTCCTTCGAGTACATCTGAGCTACTCCTAAAAACACATTAGCCCCTTCTATATCAACTCTTATACAACTCTATTGAGCTCTCCCCATTATTCCACATACGACTACCTCAGCTCACTCTGCCTATTACTTTATCTCATTATCAAGTGTACCTCAGCTAGACCACAAGCCTTAAATATATATAAAAAAAAAGGACCTATACGCAAACTTAGCACAAGCTCCCCTCAAATATAAATTTATTTGTTTGAATTAGATTTGAGGTAAATTTAGTGAGTACCACCCAATTGATTCAAATCAGCCCTAGTAAAAATTTGGTGAAAACAATTAGTGCCATATGTAAATAGCACTTCAAAAAGCTTTCATAGTGAGGCCTTTAGGTTTATGTCGTGTTTGAATAAAGGGGCAATAAAGGTACCCTCGGATGTAAACATCACCATGTGAATGCACTTGAAATATGCCAACAATGAGCAAGTAGAGCTCCACCTATCGGATTAGGGGTGCAACTTTAGTATTTAAGAGATATCATATCTCATTTAGCTCTCCAAACTCAAGTCATCACCCACTCTATATCTGAATTTGCAAGTAACTTAGGTGGATGAAGCCCTAAGGGAGTTTTGTAAGGAAAGACTTGAAAAAAGAACTAGAATGATGATGATTAACATGCAGTCAGAAACTCTCTACTATTCTATTCTATTTATTATCATCTTATAAAATATATTTGTAAATCTTGTGTGACAAATTTGTACGAACCTCAAGAGTACTCTACAATGGTGAAGGCCTTATGGGGACCTCAAGGGTACCTTAAAGAGGTTGCTCATTCTTTCTTAGAGATTTCGTTAGAGAAATCAAAAAGTATATAGCTTACCTAGTCCTCATGAAGAAGAGTGGATGACTTGCCTTTAGTTATAAGTCATTACATATAGTGTATTAGCTTCTCTTTCTTTGATTACCATTTATGACTGGATTTTCCTTTTTTTTTTTGTGACATTGTAGGTATAGCTTACCTTGCCAAGATCCTCACTATGATTGAATTGTGATGCAATATCTTGCCTTCTCTAATATATCCTACATAGATATTTATGTGGATGATCTATACTTTTCACTATGTAATTGTGAATAAATAATTTACTCTTTATTTTTTATGATTTGTTCATTATAATTTATCTCCATTTATGACTCACCATGTTCAACTTTTAGAGTGTAGCTCTAGATACCTTAAGCTATTGATACAAACCCCACCAAGAACTGAACGCGACTCGAATTAATTTAATCTCCAAGATTAAATCTAAACCTAGAATTAAATGGAACCGCAACCCTATGCTTAATGAAAGCATGAACCTTGGTATATGAGGATGCCACAATTCAATTATGAATAATTTGATTGATAAGTCAATATTAGAAGTTTGCTTAAGAACCAAAGATAATTATCTCTCTCATCAATTGTATCAAAATTGATATGTCTTTGTTTATTGGATGCAAATACATTATATAGGGATAATTATCTCTCTTATCAATTGCATCAAAACTATATGTCTCTGTTTATTGGATGCGAATACATTATATAGGGATGGTCACAAGAATTTTTGAAAATAAATCCTAAACTATAATCAAATTGCAATCCTAATATAAACAAATAGGAAAGAACCAAAATTAAATCAGAATCCTAATATAACCAAATAGAAAGAATGTAAATCAAATCAAAATCCTAATCAGCTTAAATGCCTTACATCAATTAAAATGGAAACTCGGCAATTAAAAGAAAAATAATTGACATGTTTCTCCACTAGCTTCCTCAAGAAACAAGAAAGTGTAGTATATTTTTCCTCTATAACGTGCAAGCCAACTTCCTATTATATGGATGTGATTATTTGGAAACTTCAGAAGCCTAAATCATGCATCTATCACGTGTAATTCCTTCAATGGGCCTTTTTGAATTTGTTTAACCCTAAGTTGCTTGAATCAACCTATTAAACACTTCTTTGAATTTCTTTGCTCGAGCTTTTGTGATGGGTCAACGTGAACTTGAATAGGATCTGACTATACCTCATCTTACATGTTTGTGCCAGTTTTGTCCTTAATCTCGTCATTGCCCTCCTCTTGAAAAGGATTTATCCTCAAATCATCACCTACATCAACAGGAATCAAATCAGAAACATTAAAAGTAGCACTTACATTGCACTCACTAGGCAAATCTAGCTTGTATGCATTATCATTGATCCATTCCAAAACTTAGAAAGGACTATCATTTCAAGATAATAACTTAGATTTCCTTCATTCTGGAAATTGTTCTTTATTCATGTGTAACCAAACCCAATCACCCAATTCAAAGACTAGTTTATGTCGCCCTTATTTGGCCTGTTTAGCATATTGTTTAGTTCTCTACTCGATGATGAACTTTGTCATCTCATGTATCTATTTAACAATTTCAACCTTTTTTGCCATCTAAGTTAACACATTAAGAAACATGTAGTGGAGTTAAATCCAATGGCGTTAAAGGATTAAAACTGTAAATGATTTCAAATAGTGAATATTTAGTAGTAAAATGAATAGAATGATTATAAGCAAAGTCAACATATGGCAAACAATTTTCCCAAAATTTTATGTTGTTTTTAATGATAACTCGTAACAAAGTAGATAAAGTTCTATTCAAAACTTCTGTTTGACCATCAGTTGAGGGTGACAAGTAGTTAAAAAAATAACTTAATTCCTAACATTGCCCATGATGTTTTTGAAAAGTAACTTAAAAATTTAGTATCCCTATCAGAAATAATTGTCTTGGGCTTACCATACAGCCTCACAATTTCCCTAAACAATAAATTAGTGACACTAGAAACATCATTCGTTTTATGGCATGGATTAAAAGTGTCATCTTTGAAAATCTATCTGCAACCACAAAAATTGAGTCTCTCCTTCATTTAGACTTAGTTATCCCTAATACAAAATCCATGAAACATTAGTCCAAGGTGTACTAGGTATTGGCAATGGGTGTATAAGTCAGACAACTGCACTTTCAATTTGGCTTGCCTACAAGTGACACATTTACTACAAAGTCTCTCAACATCTCGTTTCATATGTGGCCAATAGAAGTGCTCTTGCAAAAATTGCTAAAGTCTTTACAACTCCAAAATGCCTTATCAACCTTCCTCCAAGGGATTCTCTTACTAACAAATCTCTTAAAGAACAATTAGATACACACAATTTATTGCCCGAAATAAGTAACCATCATGCCTAAAGTACTTACCAAATCATGGTCATCAGCATATAATTCCTTAATATGTTCAAAACCAAGAAATTTAACATAAGTGTCGAGATTAAGACATATCTATGGGAAAGCGCATCTGCAACAACGTTTTCCTTACCTTACTTGTAACGAATGACATACGAAAACGTCTCTAGGAATTCTACCCATCGAGCATGCCTTTTGTTCAGTTTGTGGTGGCCTTTAAGGTGTTTTAAGGACTCATAATCGGTGTGAATTACGAACTCGTTAGACCATAGGTAGTGCGGCCATATTTCTAATGCTTGAACCAACGCATACAACTTTTTATTGTAAGTAGGGCAGTTTAAGGCTGCCTCACCTAGTTTCTCACTAAAATAAGCAATTGGCCATCCCTCCTACATTAGAACTGGGCCAATACCAATACCTAAGGCATCGCATTCGATTTCAAATATTTTATTAAAGTTAGGCAAGTACAATAAGGGAGCTTAGGTAGTTTTTGCTTAATTATTTAAAACACTTTCTCTTGTTTTTCTTCTTACTTGCATCCAACGTCTTTGTTAATTACTTCAATAAGCAGTACAGCCAATATGCTAAAGTCTTTCACAAATCTCTGATATAAATTAGCGAGCTTGTGAAAGCTTCTCACATTGCTTACGCTTGCGAGACTCGGTTGCTCTTGGATTGCACGTGCCTTTTCCTCATCAACTTGTATACCTTGTGCACTCACAATAAATCCTAGAAACACAAGTTTATCGGTGCAAAAGGTACACTTCTTCAAATTAGCAAACAACTTTTCTTTCTTAAGCCCATCTAAAACAGATTCCAAATGTACTATATTGTCATCCAAGTTTTTGCTATATATGAGGATATTGTCAAAATAAACAACAACAAATTTGCTAATAAAAGCTCGCAAAACATGATTCATAAATCTTATAAAGGTGCTCGGAGCATTATTTAGACCAAAAGGCATAACTAACCATTCATACAAATCATATTTTGTTTTGAATGCAATTTTCCATTTATCTTCATTCTTTCATTCTAATATGATGATATCCACTTTTTGGATTAATTTTAGAAAATACACAAGATCAATCCAATTCATCAAGCATATCATCTAGCTTAAGAATGACATATTGATACTTTATCATTGTGTTGTTAATGACTCGACAATCAACACACATCCTCCACGTTCTATCCTTCTTAGGGACTAATAAAACCAGAACTGCAAATGGACTCATGCTTTCTCTCACATAACCTTTTTTATATCAATTTATTAACTGCTGACACAATTTAAAAGTAATTTTTAACTCTCAAGTATAAGAGTGTCTTATTGTACTATAACTTTGTGAGTCCGAGGTCAATCCACAGAGAAAAGATTTAATTTATTTTTTTATTTTATCTAAACATTAAGAAAAACTTAAATATAAACAAATTAATTAAAATAAGACTATGAAATTGAATTAATTAGTGTTGTGGATCCACTCTTAGAAGTAAATAAAACATAATAAATTCCTTTTGTCTTTTTTTTAGATTTATTATATAAATTATTATTATTTTCCCTTTGATTTTATGATTGATTAAGTATTTATTGTGCCAAAATTTATTTTGTCTACAATAAGTCAAAATACCATTTTACCATACCTTATATTAGGATATTAAGAATTTATTATGCCAAATTCATTTGTTTGTCTACAATAAATCAAATTTTAAAATATAAAATGTGTATAAAATTAAATAAAAAAAATAATTTAATTTATAAAATTAAAGATAGAATTTGATTAAATTAAATTTATTTTTAAGAGTTTCACATTACCCTAGCTACTATTATTTAGTTAAGCATAATTGAAAAAAATAATTATTAAAATTAAATTAAACATAATTAAAAGTAATAAAAACAAATTAAATTGAAGATAAAACTAAATTTAATAATAAAAATAATTATAAAAAATATTAAAAATACACCTGAAAATCAAGATTGCAGAGAGATGGAGAGAATTTAAGAAGAAGAGAGATATAGAGAGATGATTAAAAATAAAAAAATGAGGCTATATTTATAGAAAAATAAATTTATAATCCAGTATTTTGCAGTCCATCATAAGTTTCATGCATGTGCTCCTCACAACCATTAGATCAAGATCCAACGCTGGTTAAACTTCAAAAGTCAACATCACACGTGGCATCATATGACTCGTCTGATTTGACCAAAGAACGATTGAGATTTGGTGGGTTAATGAGTGGATCGGGTCAACTCGAATAAAAAGATTTGGATTTTATAACTTGCTTCACCAACCATTACCACGTGGCACAATTATGGCCATTGAATCATGAATGGTTGAGATTTAGTCAAAATTACCAGCCATCTCATGTACTCATATCTATTGTAAACTTATTTCATCATCCAATCAGTGCTCAGTCAACATGAAAAGTCAACTATTTTTACACAAGCTCAATTTTAAGCCGATCTTAACTGATCTTAAAGTTTTCGTTATGGATGACCAAATCCTCCACATGGCAAAATCCTCCACATTTGAGGTGGGCCTCATGGAGCCCCACCCCAAATGGGAAAAATTTTTAATAATTTTTTGGGAATGGGGTAGGGAGTGGAAGAAAAATAATCCCCAAATTGTTAACAGGGTGGGGTTTGGTATTGCACTCCCCACCCCACCCCTACCCCAATCCCCATTATATATAAATATGTTTTAAATTCTTATTTAATAATTTTTATTTTATCAACTATAATATCAATTAATAATTTTTTTTAGTTTGATGTAATATAAACAAGATGTGAATAAAAGCAAACCCTATAATATTTTTCAATTCTAAAATATTATTATGTTTTCTTTTCTCTTTTAAGGTATTGCTCTCTTTAAATATTTTTCACTTTGAATATTATTTTAAGATATTGTTTCAAATTTTTTGAGATTTAAAAAAATTAAATACTTCATAATATGGTGATGATTTTATTTTAAGTTTCTAATTTTTAATTTACTAAAATCATATATTTATATTTACTATAAAATAGGTAAATGGAGAATGGGGTGGGGATGGGAAAATCATTCCCCACGTGGGGATTCCCCATCCCCAACCCACTAAATTTATTGAAGAATCGGGTGGGGAATAGAGACAAAAACTTTTAATGAGATGGGGAATGGGGTAAGCCTCCCCACCCCCACTCTACCCCATTGCCATCCCTAGTTTTCGGATCTTCGAAATCTAAATTTATCCTCTGTTTATCTGTTCGGAGCCTTGAATTACGTAAAATTAATATTTTACCTAATAAACACATAAAAATATACAAAATTAAATATATTTAGAACATAATTAATAATTCCTAATATATTACACAAATACAAATATAAATTATAACATAAGCACAAAATAATATTATTATCGCTTGATAATTAAACAATTTTTAATACTAATCACTTGCCTATGAAGTTTCTTTGTCCCCTCCAGGTTGCTCTTCTATGCTGGTTAATTTGAAATTGTTGCATTGGGTACAAAATCAATGTGATGCTCAATCCCTCAAATTGGAGGCAAATCATGTGGTGTTTCCTTGAGAAAGACAACCTCACATTCATGCAAGAGAGAAGGAATAGAACTAAGCAAAGTAGAGTCAAGTTCAATAGTGTTTAAAAATGCTTCTTTGTACAAAAGTACAATCATTGGCTAATGTGAAAACAACACCTTTTTTTTTTTATCTCACTCACTCTTGAATAGAAATTCTTTTGTTTTTCCTCAAATTTTCTCTCAATGGCCGCGTTTTCTTGTCTTTTTCTCTCTCACTTTTCTTGATCGGTTTTTATTTTCATTTCCTTTTTCTCTCTTAGTAGGTCTCCATAAACTTGTTTTGGTGTCAATGGAACAAGAATGATATTGCATTGATTAAATATAAATGAATATTTATTGGTGAAGCCATTATACTTCACACGTCTGTCGAATTGCCAAGGTCGCCTACGTAATAAGTGTCAAGCCTGCGTTGGTACTACATTACATAACACTTTATCTTTATATTTTTCAACCCAAAAAGTCACTATTTCTTGCTTGTTCACTTTTACCTCATCACTGGCAATCAACCATTGTAGTTTGTGCACCTGTGGATGTTTAAGTACTGAAAACCCTAACTTCTCGACCATGATAGTACTAGCAACATTAATGCAACTTCCTCCATCAATAATCAAACTACATATTTTGTTTTGAACACAACATCTAGTATGGAAAATGTTTTCCTGTTGCATTGCTTCGTCTTCTTTGACTTGCACACTCAAATATCTCCTAACTACTAAAGTCAATTCACCAAGGGCTGTATAATCTTGATCTTTGACGTCATCCAATGATGACATCTCATTTTTTTCTTTTTCATCTTCAGTCACAATCTCACCATTATCCCATAACACCATAACTCTTTTATTCACACATTCACTTACAATGTGCCCCCTACCTTGACATTTAAAACACTTAATACATGATTCCTAATAGTGTGAGTCATGGTGTTACCTTGTGAATTGTGCTTGGAGGGCTCGAATCTCGGCCTAGGTGCAGTAGATGCTTATGGGCCATTGTCTCACTTCACATAGGTCTGCTTTTAAGGAGTAGAACTCGAGCTTAGGGCTCCACGGGTTTACCCCTCCTTTTTAGTTGGCGCTCAATCTTGATGGTTTTGTGGACCATCTCCTCAATCTCCATATAATGTTGCAACTTAGCCATATTTGCAATCTCCCAATTAAGGATATTTAAGAATCGTGCCATGGCAGCTTCTCTATCTTCCTCTACATTTGCTCTAATCATGGCAATCTCAATTTCTTTGTAATAATTCACCACGCTTCGGCTACCCTATGTAAGACTTTGTAATTTGGTACAAATCTCGATAGTGGTGGTTAGGTACAAAACACCTTCTTATCAATGATTTCATTTCATTATATGTTTCAACTAGACGTTCCCTATTCTGCCTTCTGTTTATAACAAGCTAATCCCACCAAGTAATAGTATAGTTAGAAAACTCAATCACAGCAAATTTCACCTTTTTTGCCTCTGAATAATTGTGACAATCAAATATGAACTTTATTTTCTTCTCTCATTCAAGGTATGCTTCCGGGTCAGATTTACCTTGAAAAGATAAGATCTTTATCTTTAAGCCACCCAAACCATCATTCTTATTCCTAGGTCTCCTACCTGTCCATCTCTCTTATGACTACCCAATAAGTCCTCCCCTTCATCATGCTCATCCCTATAATAGTCATTGATCTCTCCTCGAGCCGAAGTTCTTTCCTTTATTCATGCTTAGGGAGCAGGTAGGGGCTGCCCCACACATGTTTTCTCTACTTGATCCAAACACTCATATATGTGCTCTAATTCAGCCCTCATCATCCTTCTTATCTCTCCTATCAATACTTGAATTTGCAAATTTTAAGTTGTTGCGTATTGGTCCTCTTCATTTGTATTTCATTCTGAGTTATGAGACATGGTTAATATATGCAAAAAAAAAGTTAGAAATAATATGGAAATGACCTCAACTCACTCCCTTACGTATTTTCACTTAAGAAAATGACTCACTCAATTCCACTTGTATTTCACTCAAATTTATTGGCTTTTACCCTCTAATATGCTCATACTCTCTTGTCTTTTTCTACTCGTAGTAATTATCATCCAATTCTTATCAAACTAATCAAATCAATATCAAGTTTCAGTAGCAATTCTCAAGATTATACTAAAGAGACTCGAATTTCAAAAGCAAGAATACGATTCGTACGTAGATTAGGTTTCAGAAGCACAAATTATGAAAATTTCGGACAAGAACTTTCACGTATGGGGTAAAACTAATTTTGGACTCTTTTAGACACAAATAATAAAAAATGGACAAAAGATTTTACGTGTAGACCAAGGACTTTTTTTTAAGGGAAATGAATAGATAAAATTTACGGATTTAAGGAGAATTAAACCACAAGGATGCAAGATTGATAAAAAGAAACCCTAAAAATATTGTTCATGCGATACTTTCATGTGGCACTATACACAACACTGTTCATGATTTTTTTTTTGTTGTCGTTTTTTTAATACTAGAACAAGAATAAAAAATTTCAATCAAGAGTGAAAAACAATAAAGATAGATGAATCTGACCTTGGTGCCTAAGCTATGATACCAAAATAATACGAACCCCGTTAAGAACTGACGTGAACTTAATCAATTTAGTCTCCAAGATCGAATAAATTAAGGGTGTTCTGAATCCAATCCGATTTGCTCAATTCGTCTGATCCACAAAAATCCAATTTATAAAAATCCTATCTGTGGATTGGTGATCGAATTGGATTGAAAATTTAAATATCCATAGTCGATGGATGGGATATGGATTTACTTTTGTAAATTTGTAAAAATTAAGTTTTTATTTAATTAAAAAATAAAATTCATAAAGGTAGGAATGCTACTTACTCAATAACAATATTAAAGTAATCAAAGTATAGTTAAATTAACACAATATTATATCTTATTTGATAACAATATAAAATAATTAAATATTTGAATAATTAAATAAACAAATATAGCTTCCTAAATATCAAAAATTCTAAAGCAAAACAAAAACCCTAAGCCAAACGAAATATTTTGGCATATAACACCAAATTTCTACCCCATCACCTGTACAAGTCATCATTGTTTCATTTCATCACTTAAGGTAATTAAGCTTAATTTCTTACTTTCTTTTCAAGCTCTTCAAGTTTCTTAATTCTTCTAGTTACATCCAAACTCTCAAGTTTCAATATTTAAATTCATAATTTAGTTAATTTTCATGTATTGATCTAAACAAATGAAAAAAAAAATTGGTGTGTTATATTTTGAAATTTTGAATGAATTATTCTAATTTTATTTAAACAACTAATTTATTTAATTCCTGTTTAATTTTGAATTTAACTGGTAGTAAAATTATTTTTACATTAGATTTTTTAATTTAATAAATTATTTTTAGATTATATTTTTTTAATTTAATTACTTTGTAGATTGGAAAAAATTAAAAAATTTTAATTCGCAAATCAATCCACCAAATGGTGGATTCAAGCCCAAGTTGCTTGAATCAATCTTATTAGTTATTCTTGTTTCAACTAACATGTATTGATTGCTAATAAAGAGTTGTGAACATGAACAAATTGCCAATAACAGGGTACCTTAGTAAGGTTACTTATACATGGGATTGAGAACTCCTCTCCCATGAAATCTGTGTGTATCGCCATACTCTATAACCATATTTGTGTCAGCATATGATTAGAGAGCTAAGAAAGCTCCTGAATAAACCGCCATGATCATATAGCTAAGAAAGCTCCTAAATAAACCGCCATGATCAGATAGCTAAGAAGGCTCCTAAATAAATCACTATTATCATAGAGTTAAGAAAGCTCTTGAGGAAAACACTATTATAAGGAGCTAAGATACCTCCTAAGTAAATCACTATGATCAGAGAGATAAAGCTCCTAAGAAAATCACCAAGATCATAGGACTAAGAAAGCTCTTGAGCAACTTACCATGATCAAAATGAGCTAATAAAACTACTAAATAAATCATCATGATCAAAGAGCTAAGAAAGCTTCTAAATAAATCACCAAGATCAGGGCTAAGAAAGCCCATGAAAGAATGGCCATGATTAGAGAACTAAGATAACATAAGCCATGATTAGAGAACTAAGAAAACTCTAGAATAAGTCACCATAAAAGACATTTATTGCTAGTTTTTGTTTTGTCTGGGGGCCGGAGCTCCCTTGGTTAGCTCACTTTCTCCCAAAGGTTACAAGACAAGTGAATGAGTAACCGGAAGTAGCCACACACCATTAAGACCAAATTTTGTCTTTTAGTTTCTTGTGCTTGAATTCTTTCAACACAAGAAGCTAGGAGGATCTTATATGTGGGTGAATTTAGAATGATATTTTTGTACCAATAAATGAATGGTATGTGAACAATTATAAAGGCAAAATAAGCATAATATCTGGAGCAATATAAATATGCCATTTGGAACAATTTATTATATTAGATGAGCCTAAAAATTAACGGTCCAAGTCGTCAAGATTGGACACTTTAGGTTATTATAGGAAAGAATAAACCTACTACAAAAAGAATATTCTTGGCTTTTTCCCCTAAATATGACAAAAAGCTCTAAAATATTCTTTCTTTTTAACTTAAAGATGATATTTAGGACTAACTTTTATTCACTTTCTTTACCACTAGATCCTACTATATAAATGTCTTATTTAACTAATATTTGTGGCTCTCCACTCCTTTCTCTGATTCTCTCCTCATTCCACTCTCTTTATCTCTCTATTTTTTTTTCTCTCTCCATCGTTTAGATCATTATCCAATTCTCTATTTTGGGGAGGTCATTTTTATGCTCCATCTTTATCATTTTCTACACTATATTATCACTCTCTATATCTTTATTCATCATCTTTATCTTTATCAACATCAAATAGTTATCTGGTTTTTGTTATTCAACAGAGATTACAAAAAATCACCTGGCCTGTATTCAGACCGGACCCAACCTATGTGACCTGGGTAAAATCCAGCCCAAATTAATAAATGAAATGGTTTTAGAAATTGAAAAGTCAATATTGACTATTTCCATGCATGGGTCCAAGCGTGAGCCAAAAAACCTGAAACCCAGATTGATGCCCGATTAAATTTTTTTAATTAAAAATAAAGAAACACAAATAAACCCTTTACCCATTTACAAACCCTAAACCTAAACTCTCCTCACAACACAAGCCGCCACCTCCAGCTCTTCAAGCAAACACAACCCACCGACCATCGTTCACTACACCTCCACAACCCACCATTCATCGCATCTACAGCACTGCACCAGCAGCATCCCAAGCACCGTACCATACTGCACCTCCAGCTAATGTTGTTGGCGTTGGCCGCACGCACTGCACCTCCGGTCTCCATCGTCACTGCATGCATAGCCTACAGCCTTACACTTTAGAGTAGCCAGCTGTATACTATCAGCTTGTATGTTTGTTTTGGGCCAAGATTTCTATCAATAATAAACTATGATACTGGGTCCTTAGAAAAATTGTTTCAACTGCGTTTCATCAATTACCTATGAATAATTGCAACTCTTTTTATATGAATCTCTACTATTTATTGTGCATGGCCACACACATACATTCTAATGGAAGTTTAGATTGAATAATTTACTAAATGGTTTCCTGGAGTTGTCTTTGTTAGACCAGGTCATTAAAAGAATACCTAGAGTTGGATTCCTCATCCTAGTCTAGTTGAATGAATTAACTCTACAATACAAAGGATGCAGAAAGAATTATTCTTAAGTATTAAAAATTTAATGATACATTTGTTTTTTAATTTACTATAATCAGGCAACTGAGGCCTGGATCAAAAAATCGTGCCTGAAGGGTGCGCATACCCAACCCAAACCCGATGTTTTGCCATCCTTATTATTCATCTTGAATAATAGGAAATATTTTGTGACCTTTCATTTATATAGTAAATTGGTGATGAATTGCTCCCATTGACATAAGTTAAAGGCCAAATCATGTAAACATTATGTGCTCTTTATATTTATATTTATTTTACAGTATTTTTAATATGAGGTCAAAATTACCTTTCACGTATGAGCTTATCTAAGATACCCCGATTATACTTAATATTCTGTGAGACCACCTTAGTTATCCTCTGAGTACACTTGAGCTACTCCTAAGCACCATTAGCCCCCTCAGGAGCGGATTTGTTAGTGGGCTATACCAGGCTGCAGCCTGGTATAAGAAAAAAAAATCAGTGAGTTTGATTAAAATTATGAAAATGCCATTAATTATTAATTACGAAAATACCATCAACTGTTAATTACAAGATACCATCCATCATTATTACTCTTCCTTTACTTCCACCAATACCATTTGAAAAAACAAAAAAAAATTCCAACCCTTCACGATTCTTCCTTCTTCATCAATTCACTTTCACTGCTTCACAAATCATAATTCATCATCCATTCATATTTTCCAATTTCTTTGCAATCTATACATTTTTCTATTGGTATGTTACTATACTTTTAGAACTTGTACAAATTATTTATTTTTCTTAGATAGATTTTATTGATTTATTTTACATATTATTTTAATTTATTATTTTGAATGTTTGATTGACTTTTTAAAAAAAATTAGTTTTGTGATTTATTAGTTTGAGTTGATTTATTATTGTTATTTTTCACTAATAATATTATTTTAAAATGGAAAAGATGAAGAAAAATGAATTGTTTAATTTATTTAAGCATATTAATTAAGCTTGTAATTAGTAATTAATTTATTAATTCTTATGTAGTTTCATGTTATGGTAATTTATAGGTTATAATGTCCGATAAACCCAAGCTAAGGAAAACACTCCTTTCATTCTTTGCCAAAGTAGATGGAGCAATTTAAAGGATCTGTTTAAACATATTGCTAAAAGAATAAACGCACAATCTTCACAATAAGGTTTAGAGAGTAGGTTGTGGCTAAAAACCTCAATAGTAGCTACCAAGTGGTTAGATACTATTGATTCAAAATCCATAATTGAAGAATGGATTTTAGTTATATTTTTGTTTTGAATTAAATTTTTATTTTCTATTTTTATAAAATTATTTTGTTTAAAGTAATTATTATTTGGGGTAAGATTTCTAATGTCCTCATCTTATTATGTGTATTTTATTTTTTCTTATAAAATTTTATGTTCACTTTACAATATAACTTTTTTAAAAAAACATTTAGCCCAGGGTACTTTAAAAAATTGGATCTGCCCCTGAGCCCCCTCTATATTGACTCTTATGGATTCCATTGAGCTCTCCCTATTATTCCACATATGACCACCTCAACTCAGTATAAAGATTACCTTATCTTATCACCTAGTGTTCCTCATATAAACATTAGAAAAACAAACCTAAATCCAAATTTAGCACAAGCTCCCTCAAATAGAAATTAATTTGTTTGAATCAGATTTGAGCTATAGTCGGTAAAAACTACTCGATTGGTTCGAATTAGATCTTGACAAAAATTTGGTGAAACAATGGTATTGACATTTTCAGTTTAATTTTATAGAATTATCAGCTTCCTTCATTATGTCAAAAAATGGTTTGAGAGATTGATTATAGCCTTATAATATCGAAAAAGGTATGAGAGAGTGACTCGATTATAAGTACGGACATCCGTGGACTGCAGTCCAGTAAAATCTGGATTTGTTTTTACACTACATAATATCGAAATGTAGGAGGGAAAAAAAAAGTGATTCCAAATTTAATAAAGAATTATTGGCTGTAAACTCCTTGAAGATTTGTGACATATTAGCCAATTAGAATAAGTTGCTACGTCTCTCCCATCGCTAAAACTTTGTTTCATCTGGTGTGAAACCAATTATTTTGTTTTATTTTAAGTTATTTTGATAGTGTGAAAATAATGATTTTCAGGATCACAGTGAGCAGCTAAATTGATAACAAAATTTATTGTGTTGGGGAGATTTTGTGAACACAAGATTTGGGGATGATTATGAAAGCCAAACCATTCAAAAAAATTTTAAGCAGGCAGAAGAATAAGATGGATGATTAAGAATAAAAAGAAAAAAAATGTGAATGTTGAAATAAAAATTTAAAATAGAAATGATCCTCAAGTTTTCTAATTTACAAATACAGATAAAGGAATGAGAGCTTTTATAAATAGTACCTTAGTTGATAACTGATCCCAAAGTCCAAACAAGACAATTGCCATATAATTATTATAATTAAATAGTTTTTTTCTTTTAAATCAATTAATTTTAATTTGGACAAGTCTTTGCAAGACAATAGTCTCTACGAATTTTTATGGGATAATTCGTCAGAAAAGAACGGCTCAACGGCATGAATATTTATGTTTATCCTAATTAGCTGATGATGTGCTTCTATATAATTAATTTTAAAATTTGCTCAGGTCAAGAAATTCAAAACAAATCAACGTGAAATACGGACAATTAATTACATGGAACATGCTACCTTCCATTAATTAAAAATAAATAAAACTTACTAGTCTTTGATAATTTGAAAAAGATGGGAGAAAATTGTAAGAAAAATAATTAGAAAATTGTTAAAATACAGAAGGATCGTGAAAGATCTGCAGGCTGCTAGAACTTTGATATAATAATTGGAGTATAACAGAGGATTTAATAGAAAAATATGTGGATAGTAAACAAGGTGATATATGCACATTAACGAAATTTATTGTTGCAACAAAAATATCGTGGAATATTTTGGATGCATAAATGACGTCATATATGTATATGTCAATATTGAAAAGATAAAACCATAGACTGTTGTTTACACAAACTAATGTGACGTTAAGGTATGATTGAATAAAAGTATAAATAAATAATCCGTATTTTCATTAAATGTTTTTTAATACTTTTATAAAGCCAATATATTTATATTTATATAAACTTTATATACAACAGTTCATACAACAATTTATGGCTCATTTATGCTTACATTTTGTGGAAGGTCTAATGTGCAGTATATACAAATATATGTCCAAACCTCTTGCAATAAAGAGCTCGCTTTAATGATATAGACAAAGGTACTCGGTATCTTATAATATATTGTATGAAAATTATTGGGTGCCGATTTTTTAACACTTTAAAATATAAACTTAAAATTAATTACTGACTTTTTTATATTTTAACATTATATTATATTATAATTTAAAGATATTATTACTTAATTTTAAATTTATATTTTAGAACATATAGATGTCTGAACCTGATTATAGACTGTAGATATATTATACTTATTTGAATTGATTATAGACTGTACATATATTATACTTATTTGAATAATTAATTTGCTTGACTGTGGAAATCAAAGTTACACGCCTGTACATATTTTTTGAGATAAAAAGTAAGAGTGAGAAATTAAATAATAATAATAATAATTTTTGAAAATATATATATCCACAAACAAAAAGGCCAACGTAAGAAATGGATGCGGCGTTGCTTGCTCCAAAGCATGCAGTATGCGGTCCACGTGCATGCGTTATATGTACAGAAGTTTAATCAATTTGTTTATTTATCTAATTAATTAGAAACGGATTTAACGCACGTTAATTACAATTATTTATGCCAAGTTTATATAAAAATAGTGGGGTATTTTGTGATGATTGATGCTTTGCTTAATTTGTTGAAATACTAAGGGTCTGTTTGAAATTACTTTTGAGAGGTTTAAAAGTGATTTAAAAAGTTAAAAGCTAATTTCAATATTTAGTAAGTTTTTTTTTTAAATCCCTTTTGACAAAGTCACCATATTCAGCACTAGATTTTGAAAAAGTTGAGAAAGAATACCTTTTCAAAATCTAATTTTGAGAATAATTTTTATACTTAATATAATTTCATATATATCATCAAATATATAGTAGGAATTGAAAATTATCTTTACTAATTTATAAATAAAATCATTAACATTAACGAGATGATCATTATTACTAATTATATCGAGATAAAAAATAAATTAATGATATAAAATATTTATTTTAGATATCAATTATTATATGTAGATAGATATATATATATATGTGTGTGTGTGTGTGTGTGTGTGTGTGTGTGTGTTTATAAATGTTCAAATAAAATTTGATTTAACATTATGTTCAACTCAGCTATTTATATTTTTATAGTAATTTAACAGTAAGATTACCAAATATATACAACTGTTTTTAAATCTTACAATACTTTTTATTAATTCTTTTTACAACTAATTATTTATACAGAACAACTAACGATAATTATTTTAAAAACTACAACATTACTAAACTGACTCTTAGAGCATCTCTAAAAGACTTTATAAATTTTACTCTTCAAATATTTATTTACTTACCTATGTGGCTAATAGAAGAGTGAAAAAATATATTATTCTTCAAAAGACTCTTCAAATATAAATGAGTTAATATTATTTTAATTAAATAACTATTTTTTTAAATGAAAAGTCAATAGTAATTAAGGCATTTCTCTCTTTCTCCAACAAAAAGTAATAAAATATAAATTGAAGAGGGAGAAAACAACGCTCCAAATTTGAAGAGAGAATATTATTTCTTATTTGAATAATCTTAATTAGAGTGTCTTTTGGAACTTTAAATGCTGATGTGGCTCTTTAAATAAGTAATAAAATCTTATTTGAAGAGTCTTTTAGTGATGCTCTTAGTTTATATCTCAATTGATGTGTCATTAATAGAAATTCACTATTTAAATTGAAATTAATAAAATTTAATAATTATCTCTCACTTCAATCAATTGGATAATAACATATAATTTATGACATCAATTGAAATATGAATTAAATACCGCAATAAAATAAAATATAGTTTTATATTATTGCGATAGGTGTGTGGCTATCCACTTGTGGCATTGGAAAGAAACATGAAAAATCCATGCAATGTTATCACCGCTAGCCATCCTATGGTTGTACCCGGCATCATTTGATTGGTTGATGATGTTGGGGAAAAATTAGGTTTTTAAATTTTTATAAAACCTTTTTAAGATCGCTCTCATATAATATATAAGAATTTGTAATCTAGAAATCGTACCTTGAAAATTTGATTTATCTTTTTCCGCTGAAATGATTTAGGCTCCCAGATCAAGATCCGTCACCACCACTTCTGTTAAATCACGATCCGTCACCACCACGCTTGTTAGAACACGAACTAGCACCAATGATCTTCCATTTTTTGACTCATGTTTGATCTGCACTTGACGTGTGGGCACCTTTATCACTACCAAAGCAACTAGCACGAGAAAATTTTTCTATCAACAAATGGAGAGAAAAATCTTATTCTCCGATCTGTATAAAGTGGCTTCTCTTACATCTTTAGAGAAAATAAGCTTTTTATATATCCCATTAGTAAAAATATTAGGCTCCCTTTTCATTTTATAGGGGACCCACAATGTAAAATAACATAAGGCCCCTTACACATAAACTAATTAAATGGAGCGTCCAACTAAATGATATATTTAGTCTTTTGACCAAAATAGCTAGTTATCTTACTTATTAGTCCAGTAGTGGTGCAGTCAATTAAATGAACTAACCCATGGATCATTTGGAAACATACAATAGTGGATATAACAATTAAGCATGTATTTAAACTAGCCTAATTATTTAATTTCAAATCTACTCCACTAAAAAATTGGAATTGACCTCTATAATTGTATGCTTGAATAATAATTTATCCCAAGGCACATTGATTTCTTTATTACACAATCATTTGTACCACATCATTAATTAAATTGATATCTCAACTGTCCAATCAATTTAATTACATCTTGTTCCTTGATACTTACTGGTTTTCTCTAATGGTCATTTTCAACGTATTAAATATGTTGACACACTTTGGCCAAAGAATTCTATGATCAAGTGCTGAAAACCCATCAAGAGATGTGTTGTACAAATTCTATATTGTTAATTCATAACTCCAATACTCATAATTGCTCCCACCAAGATACTTTTCCATTGGAAACTCAAATGGAATAACAATTACAATCATGAAATCATAATTAACTCGAGATTAAGATTACAATAAAATCAATGCCTATGAGATTTAATAAGTTTGACAGTTACTATAAAGTTAATTAAATCTCATATGTGATCATGTTCACTGTAGTCATACTACATTAATAAATTCATACATGATTAAGACAAATCATTCAATGAATTTATTACAGTTTATACTAAAATAACATGCCAAACTTTATTTATCAACTGCAAACTAAATTTATTTAATCATAAGATAACTTATATTTATGTCTTCTGTGAATCGACATGGTGATCACATAAATACATATAATATTATTAAGTGGACTTTAATATAAATATTAATGCAATTAAGATATTTGAATAAAATACCTCATTCATTGTTTATTACAATTAAATAAACACATATGCTTTTAAAGAGCATATTTTCTCAACATATGAATGTTATAAATAGAGAGCATTGCTCTCTGTAAATTAATTATATCCCGAAAATTGAAAGCAATAGAAAGCTACGAGCTTAATTTGGACCTTTTGGCATATTTGAGGTAAAAGCTCATTTAGTCCCTATATTTTAAGATTAATATTCATTTAGTTCTTATATTTTTAAAAATGCCTCAAAATATCCCTACCGTTAAAATATTGATACCCATACCGTTACTTTTTATTTCTTTTAGCTTACTTTTACAATATTACCCTTTTGTAATAATTTTTTTATTTGGACATTAATAAAAAGAAAATAATTAAATTACCAAATTAACCCTAAAAAAATTATATTAATTTTTAATTGTCAAAAATTAAATTATTAATTTTTATTTCTTTTGGCTTACTTGTACAATATTACCCTTTTATAATAATTTTTTTGTTTGGACATTAATAAAAAGAAAATAATTAAATTACCAATTTACCCCTAAAAAGTAAAAGAATATTAATTTTTAATTGTTAAAAATTATATACAAACTACCAAGTGTGCAAATGGTGCTTGCAAAAAAATTAATATATATTTTTATTTTCTAGGGCGTAAATTGGTAATTTAATTATTTTCTTTTTATTAATGTCCAAACAAAAAAATTATTATAAAAGGGTAATATTGTAAAAGTAAGCCAAAAGAAATAAAAAATAGCGGTAGGGGTATCAATACTTTAATGGCAAGGATGTTTTGAGGCATTTTAAAAAATATAGGGACTAAACGAACACTAATCTTAAAATATAGAGACTAAATGAGCTTTTACCCCATATTTCATATAGCCCATCTCATTTCTAATTTTCTTTATTATCGATAATATTTGTCTAAATTAGCAATTACTTCCGGCCTAAATCCATCAATATTTTAATACGGTATTATACTATTATATGTCAGTTGGTTTAGTGGCAAACTCAAATACTTAAATTAGCAAAGGGTTTAGTTTAAAATGTTTTAATTTAATTTGGGCTGCTTTTTTTTAAATGTTCACAATGAGTGCAACATTTAAATTAAATAATTCGCTATTTTTTTTTAAATTTAAGAGACAATACTAAAATTTGAGTTTTTGAGAACCGAATATCTAAAGAAACAAAATATATAGCTATTGGAATTTGAACCAAGTCTCCAAAATAACTAAAAAGCACTTTTACCACTAAACTACAAGTATTTTCTTTATAAAATTGGGGTAAAGGACACCTACACACTTACGGTTTAAGGAAATAGTTACAAAGACCCCCAAATTTTAAAAAAGGAACACCAAGACCCCTTTTTACCCATAGTACCCTTTGATTATAATAATTAGAAAATTGACTTTAAAGGTTTTTAATTAACCCAAATTTTATGGCAAAAAAATTAACACAAATTTAATATAATAATATAATCTATCTAGTAGACTAATAATATTAAATTATGTTTTATATTTAAAATAATATTAAATCATTATATTTATTTTAATAATATATTTGTAATATTATAAAGATTTTAAATAAATTTTTGGGTTAAGTAGATTTTAAAATTAAAATTGTCTCCATATTAATAATATTAAAAGTAACTTTTACATAATATTCAAAATAATTTTAATTTTATTTATTTATTTAATATTATGTTTCTATCTATTATTAAAAATTACTTTAATATAATAAAATAAGTCTAATAGATTGAAAAATATTAAAATAGTTTTCAATATTAAAATTATTTTGAAATGTATATATTATTACATTTATTTTAATGCCATATTTCCATTTATTATTAAATTTTGGGTTTTTTTTTGGATTTATAGAGATAAAAGGCATTATGGTAAAAACGGAGTCTTAGTGTCCTTTATTAAAAACTTGGAGATTTTTATAACTATTTTTTTAAATTTTGAGAGTGTAAATGGCTTTTTTCTTAAAAAAATGTGTATAAATATTTTTTCGTTAAACTCTCTCAAAGAAATTTGAGGTACATTTAAAAGGAAAAATAATCACTCGGCATGAGCTGGTCAGAATCACGTACTGTGTATGTTTCTCCTAGTGCTTCGATAATTGTATAGTTTCTCCTAGTCGGTTTAAGACTTGAACTTTCTTGTTTAAAAGATGCCAATTTTTTTCAAATATGGAATTTCCTTTGTTATTAACTTGTAGTTACATGCGTTTGCCTTTCATTTTCATTATAATATTCTCCTTTTATGCCTTACTGCCACTCATATTTTGAGGATAAGATTCATTAATTTCTCTTAACATGGGCTGTTTTTTTTTTTTACTTAATAACTTAACTCACTTAATTTGAATTAGTTTAGTTATTGAGTCCGCTTGTTTTATTAACTTAATTAAAACTTTTAATCAATAAGTCATTAAGTTATTAAGCTAATTTTTTTTAACTTTTTACTTAATCTAAAAAGTTTGAATAATATCATTAAAAAATATTCTCTAAAATATTACTACCTAATTGATTAATTTTCATTCTCACTTAAATAAAAAATTTAATAATTAGCATTTTTACCTATCTGTATAACTTGTGATAATATAGTGGTAGACTATATTATTTTTATCTTGTTATTATCTTCAAATTAGCATTATTTATCTTCATAAATTTTTTTGAATATTTTTTGTATAAAAACATCATAAACTACAGTAAAATTGATTAACATACACTAATCTAAAATATTAAAGGATTGTATTCAATTGAACATGATTTATATTATAATAATATATTATCTTTTTATGTTCTTTGAGATGTTTATTATTTGTTTAATATTTATAATTTGTAAGGGTACAGATGTAAAAATATTAGTTTTCAATTTTTTTAAGCAAAAAAATTAATATTTATTTTTAGCAATTGAAAAATAAATATATCATTGATATTCGATATTCAGCTCTATTTATAATTTCTACTAATTCATTTCTATTCAAATTCCAAAAAAAAAAAGAGGCCACCTAAAGTTTTACGTAATATTTTCTTGACTAATTTAACACATAATTATATGATATAATTCTCTCTCTCTCTCTCTCTCTCTCTCTCTCTCTTATATATATATATATATATATATTCTCCCTCCACTTTGAATTTGGCAACCGAGCCCCTTCCATTCAAAATTAAACTAATTCTTCCAAAGATATTGTGAACGGAGTTAAAATTCTTGACATCTTGCTTTCCTTGGATAATTCTCTTTTTAATTATTGCTTTCGCCACTAGGCTTTTGACTAAAGTGGTTGGGCTGCTACCCTCACAAGTGTGAGGGCAGTGGTTCAAGCACCCACAATATTTTTGTGGGAGCTAAATATTTATAAGTTCTTATTCCTTGTGAAATGTGAGTGGAGCATGAACATCTCTCCTCTGTAAGGATTATTTATCTGGGTGTAGTTCATAAAATTTAATGTAATAATGTAAGCCTCAATTATGTATATATTATTATAAATATCAATATGATGTCGGCTATAATAGCAGTTGTAAATATCTGTATAATGCAGTAATTTGATGCATAATCAGTATTAAAAAAAAATTATTGCTTCTTTTTTATAATTCTCTTTGTAATTGTTATGATGAATAATGTTGAACTCTTGATATCTTGATTCTGCTATATAATTCTACTTTTAATTGTTTGCACCGTACATGTACAGACAACTGCCACCGCATCAGAAGGAAAAAGAAAACAGAAGATGAAGTTAATTAGTATTTTATCCGTAAATAATTTACGATTATGTGACTTAGAAGGTGAGTTTAAAAAGCAACAAAAATAAAATAAAATAGTACCTATGTTCAGTTTTGGTCTTCCAAGTAACAGTATTTAATCATTGTTTTGTAGTTGACCATTTTAAGATCTGATCCAAAAGCTCTTATGTTACGGGATTTCGTATGGGCTTCATATTCACATGAGAGAAGATGATGTCAGATATTTTATATTCACATGCTTTCATAAATTAACTATTAGTTTCAGTAACGAGATCAATTTACCATCTCGGATTTGATATTGTTAGATATTGTTAGGGGTTACCATTCTGATATCTCTTATAATCTATCCTAACAGAGTTAAAAATAAATATATTAAGAAACTCTAATATAGTTAGAAACTTCCTTTTCACTTAAGGGCAGTTAAAAAAGCAATAAAATCCATTATATATATATATAGAAACTGCGAATTTAGAGCGATAAAATAGTTATTTTACCTGGTGAAGAGGGCTGCTCAAATTGATAATGAAAATTTTGTGTGTGTATGTATATATATAAATGCGGAAAGCAAGCAATCAATAATATTAAAAAAATGGTAATTGATTCTTTTAGTCATTATTTTAATTGAGGGGTTTAATTTATTAATAAAGGATCTAATTAAAGTCAAAGCTTAGATGCGACCTAGTGTGTGTAATATACTATCCCTTTGAGATTAGAGAATTGACTTTGGTGTGCCTCAAAAGCAGCATATATTATTGCAAAGAAAAATTCTGCATCTTGTTCTTCTCAATGGATCAAACAGATCAAGAAAGTGAAATGGAGATTGATCTCTCCTTGAAAATAGATGCTCAAGAAGATGAAAAACCAGAAATTGGAGACCAAAATCAAAAAGTGCATGAAGACAGATTAGACAAAAAATATTCACAAGACAAAGAAGGAGAAGCTGAAGAATTATCCTTACAGGATGAAAACAAGAACACAGGAGAGGTACTATATCTATTATACTCTCTCTCTCTCTCTCTCTCTCTATATATATATATATAAACACACGACTATCTTTTTTCTTTTGCTCTTTCTTCAGTTTTCCTGTTTATATCGTTTTCCTTTTGCAAGGAAAAAATCTTTGCAAAGGTTTTTTCCTTTTTTCTTCCTCTTCTCTTATACTATTGTAATTTGGAAAACCTTGAAGGTAAACGAAAATTTTATAGTTTTTGTTCTGATGGAACAAACAAATTAAAGCTGCTATCCCTTGTCAGTTATCCGTGTTGCAAAAGGAGATGAATAGGATGAAAAAAGAAAATATATTGCTGAGGAAAGTGGTAGAGCAAACAATGAAAGATTACTATGAGCTTCAAGTGAAATTGGCCGCGATTCAGAAAAGTAGCCAGCAAATGGTATGATTCATTTCTATTTTTAAATCTTCTTTGTTCTGAATTAATTTGAGAGTCAATTCAATTGGTCTGATTATTAAATAATTTTGGTGATGCCACATCTATATTTTCAATTTGTTTATGATATTTCACATGCCTTTCTCTCTCTGAAGGGTAATGAAAAGGCTTTCCAAGAACCAAAGGGAGCTGCCCAAATTTTAGAAACAAAAAACGAAAGTCCACCATCAGCATCATCAAGAGATGATTTTTCTAAAAGGATTAGTACGGAATTAGGGTTATCTTTGAGGTTGCAAATTGAAAGAGAGGAAGATAAAAAAGACAACAAAGAGGTCATTGCTGCAAGCTTTCCATTATTACAAAAAAAGGTTGAACAGAGTGATCAATTCTCTGGACATCCAAATCATGTTGCCTTGCCACCAAACAGAAAAGCTAGGGTTTCAGTGAGAACAAGATGCCAAGCAGCAACTGTAAGTTCACCAATTGTCCAAACATTATTACTCAACCTTTTCGCTAAATGCTAAATTTGAGTTTGATTATAGATCAATGATGGATGCCAATGGAGAAAATATGGTCAGAAAATAGCGAAAGGAAATCCTTGTCCCCGAGCTTATTATCGATGCACAGTTGCTCCTGGATGTCCTGTTAGAAAACAGGTAATTAAAATTCTCTAGCAATTGTCAGTAACAAACTTTTTATTGTATATATAATTTATGTGTTATTCAATTCGCACAAATTTTCATACATATTTTTGTACTTTTAATTAATTTCTTCTATTCCTTTTTTTTTGTTATAATTATTTGACAAACCTTTATAATATGGAATAAAGAAATATTTTCTAAATTTTGATTATTAGGTGCAAAGATGCCTAGAGGACATGTCAATTCTCATAACAACGTATGAAGGAACCCATAACCATCCACTCCCTGTGGGTGCAACTGCCATGGCATCAACGGCCTCCTCGGCAGCCTCATTTATGTTGCTGGATTCAAGTTACAATCCTCTATCAAATGCAAGCAATAATCCCGGTTTCTTCAAAGCATCTGATCTACATTACGAAAATGCACAAATGAACTCCTTTGCTTATCCGGCGAGCTCCCGACATGTAAACCCTAATGATCCTTCAAAAGGGATTGTGCTTGATCTAGCAGGAAGTTCCTATGATCTTCATCATCAAAAACAGTTATTATTCCCAGTGGCTGCTAGCTCCTCATCACATTCATCGTCTCAACCTGGTTTCAGCTGAATCATATCAAGCTATATCACAGTTATATTTGCACCATCTCTTATTTTAGCTCTAGAATGGAGTTGATATTGAAGTTGTGGATGCTAGTTGGTTTAATGGGTAAACTTTCTTCGACTTTGTACAAGAAATTTAAGATTTCAATCCACTCGTACTAAGGTTGAGTTGGGATTCAATTTATATTCATGTACGTAAATTTAAAAAAAAAATTAAAGAGAAGAGAGAGAGAAGGTTGGAAAAAGCAAAGAAAATTACTCAAGTTGGCTAACATGTGACTACCATTGCTTCTGACCATAAATTTAGGGTTTCTGTTGCGGCTACTATTCCCTCCAGCTCTAATTAATAAAGAAAACAATTTATACAACTCATTCAACTTGGGGCCTTATTAAATTTCTTCTGTAATTCATCCTGGGATCCATGGGGAGGCTAGTAGCCGTGACAAGTGGGTCATTGAATAATCTTCTATCGGTATTCATCACCTCGAAGAATCAGAATAATACTTTGTTTATAAAAATAGAGGGTTTTAGTTATATATGTAACATATTTGTAAAGAGTTTATGTTTTCTAGATTTTGATTCCCATCTTCACTAGAATGTTGTTCCTAGTAAACACTACGATTTTTTGTTTTGGATTTGAGTATCTCATTCAAGAACTGTTTTTGCTCCGGTCAGTAGGAATAAATAGAACAGATAAATCCCTTATGATACACCAAATCTAACTTGGTTATTGATAGAGTAAATAGATTTGCCATTTCTGGAACAAAATCATGACATAACATGGATCCTCTCTGTTTTAGTCATGAAATATATGAAACAAATCAAAAAAATAGATTTTTGTCCAAGAATGAAATTTTATTGGAACAATCAATATCCAGTTTATCCTTCGAAACCATATCACATCCCAGATCTAATGAAATAGGATGAATTGAGATGATACTTTGTAAATACAAAATTATCTTGGATATATTAACATTTTTTCTCTGATTGCCTAGAAGGGACAAAAGAAACATCTACTTATTTCGTCAACAATTTCTAGTCTCAAATGGACTCTCAGTAGGATTCAAAGCCAGATGAAATTATGACCATCAGTTAGAGGAAGAAGAATGAATGGATCTTGTAGGATTCCCAAGAAATTCTTCAATATCTTCCAAAAGTATGTGTATTCATCTACCTTTTATGTTCTTTGAATAGCTAGGACATTGATTGATCAATGTGTGATATTCTAGATCCTCATTACTAATTATGGAATCAAAATGATCTCTAGATTGATTAGAAGATTCTTTGAAATGGCTAGAATATGTTACTTGAATGAAACTTAATCTTGTGGAATCATATTGAATATTTGACTATACATTTTGTACCTAGGTAAAAAAATTGATCCTTATTTACCAACCACACATTGTCTAACCAAATCCAATTCTCTCTTGCTATGTTCCTTAAAAAATTCAATTCTTGTGGATTATTCTCCTAACTAAGGAAGAGATCTTGGCGAAATTGCCACATATGAAATTGAGCACTATTTTGCAAAGAAATAACCCATTTGTTTCTTAAGAAGAGGTGGAAAAAATGCTCAATATCATTTGATTGAATAGTTGACCCAGCCCCTTGTTGTTTGAGGAAAATTGGTATTTTTTTCACAAAAAGTAAATATGAGATAAAAAATCCAATCTATCATTAAGATTTCAAATAAATGTCTCGAATTCAAGTTGATTATGTTTCACCTATTACTTGAGAAAGACTATCAACAATTCCCAATCATGGTCCTTGCGATCGGATCACCCATATGATATACAAAAGATATTTGAGATCTTTATCTCTATTTCAGCAATAAGTTTCATTACATATCTTACAACTAGAATCCCCTTTTTTACCAAGCTAATTCCTCCACCACTATGAACCAATTAGATTCAAGTATGATAAGCTTTTTAGTTATTGGGAGAACCCAAGTACTCTCTTCCAAATCCAGAAAAGGGGTTTTAGAGGATTTTTTTTTTCTTTTGGAAGATACAAGAGCGAAACAATCAACCTATTGATACTAGACCCAAAATTGAAATTTCCTCCAATGTAACAATTCTGAGTCCAATAGAATTCATAAGTAAAGGAAGAATTGTTGGATCTTTAATCCAATTTTGTTGGATCCTTCATCTAACTTTGGATTTATATGTGAATAATCATGTGTTACGTATTGTCGTATAAGGCTAAGCCCAATTAAAACCGATCTATTAAGATTTTCAATAATTTTGACTTCACATATCTTATAGGGTGGGGGCTATTAATATATGGAGACTTAAGGGTAATTGTTATTTCTATGATGGGCTGAAATAAGAATATCTAAAGATAACAGAAAAAGTTATTAAAATAAATGATTATAATGCCCAAGTCACACGTATCATTTTGTTCTTTTTGACATCCTATCATCAAAGATAGTGCATAAAGGAAATTAAAGAATTTATTAGGTGCATGTGTTGATTTAGAAGACAAACCACAAGATCTCTACAAATAAATTAAGCACAATGGATTCACGTATGCCTCTGCATATTTAAATAATTGATTTTTGATGATACAACATGAATGTTTCTGAATTTTAAGTGATGATTTTAACTAAAGATTAGTGTTCTTACAAGAAGCCCTACAAAATAGAGATTTTCTCTTTTGACCATATGTTGATTGTTAAGATGGTATATAAGGATCACTAGTACAAACAATACTACACACTTGATCGTGAAATATAGACTGCTTTTTGAACCCTATAAATTGTGTGAAAGTAAGATACTTTGAATTCATGGATCCAAGAGTCTTATAAAATGTTCTTCCTTAAAAAAATGTGAATGAAAGGATTCTGGAATTTATTCTACTCTTTTAATTTAATGAAGTTTTCTTGTCTTTGGATTTTTAGTTGAATTCCTTTTTAGTAGGAAAATTATTCTAAAACAAGCATGTTAAATTTTATTATAAAAAGTTAAAGACACAAGGTATTGTATATTGGATTGTGCTATTGTAAATGCTGAAAAACAAAAATTATACATTTATCAAAAATAAAGAGAAGACAACTAAATTAATGACACCTCCACTACGTGTCACGACCCCGACCCTTGGGGCACGTGAGAATTAAGAATTGTTTAACTATTACAATACTATGAGGTAGGAAAAAACAACAACAACAACACTACAATGAGAAATTTGACTAAAGCGCCTATTTACTGCAAATTTAAAGCAAATTCTAATACAACACATGAATACAATAAACGCAAGTAGAAAATATCTATTTTTAAAAGTGAAGACTTCTTAGAGGATTCCAAACTATAACAGAATAATCCATTGAAAGTTATAACTTCTCAACTATAAGAAGACATCAAACTCTACTTTACCCCACGTATCGACATCCCCAAGACATGAAAAGTAATGGGCGTGAGCTAATAACTAATAGGTAGATATAAGTAATTGAGGTTTCAATAATATCAGTGAAGGTCGAATGGTTAGGGCTGCCGCCCTCAGAATATTCTAATCCCCCATAAGCATATAGGGATAATTCTTTTTTGAATTATATTGTATAATTAAGTGCAGTACAAGAAAACAAGTAATAGATGATAGAAAATAACTATCATAAAAGGAGGTGCATAACAGACAATTCATTTGTCATCTATGTTATTGTCATTAATTTATGATAGAATATTTTTTGTCATGAATTCATGATGTTATTTCACAATTATATGTCCGTCACACAATATTTTGATATAAAAAATTAAATTTAAATTTATTTAAATTTTCGCGCCATTTTTTTAAATTTTTTAGGGAAAATTAAATTGTCATTTGTAAATTCATTATTCAATTTTGGGAAAATGTTTTATAACGGACTTTATGATGGGTATTTCCCATCATAAACTTATATTTTAAAAATATATATATTATGATTACAATTTATTTGTGAATTCCTGTTTACAAATTTAATTAATTAATAAAAATTGTATAATAAAAAAACTAAAAACAATTAATATTAATTAACATCCATTAAATTCAACAAATTAATTTCAAAATAAATACATTTAGTATCCAATGTCATCACTGCCAAGAGATAATAAAACATCCCAAATTAAAAAGGACCAAACTAAAATATAAAAAATAGTTAAATTCCAGTTCAACTTCAAGAAAACTTCAAATTCCAGCCACTAAGCCAAGTTACCCAACAAAACTTTCAAAGATTAATGAAAATATTCCAACAGCAAGACTTCCAGTAGCAATACCCTCTTCCAGCGGCAATACTCTAATAGCCATATATCAAGAGTCCCTCTTTCAAATTGGACTAACTTTTTCTATTCTCCTCCTTTTTTTTTGTAGTTTTTCATATGTTGATGAATATATGTTTTTTGGTACATTAAGTAGCCCAATAAGGCTAAACAATCACTCGGCGAGGAATTGAGATCCCCAAGCCATCATACAAAAGCCAAGTAGAGATCACAGAGGGGGGAAATGAAAAAATGTGAAGTCCCAGAGGAAGCTGGAGAGTATGGGAAGCCATAAGATTAGCTGCATAATTCGATTCATTGAAAAAATGATGCACAGCTACTCGCCAATTGCGAGCCATCAGCCCTTTAATATCACAAATTAGAGGATAACAAGCATTAACGGTAAAACAATCTCTGGCAATCATTTGAACCGCGCACGCACTATCAGCTTCAATGAGAAGGTCACGAATGCCAATCTCCCAAGCGAGCAACAGCCCCTGATAAATTCCCCATAATTCAGCCATGGTCACCGAGTACACACCAAGATTAATACTGAAACCTTTGACCACTCGCCATTACTATTCCGAATTAGACCCCCAGCCCCAGTTATCCCTGAGTTACTTGTGGAGCTGTCAGTATTTAATTTAAAAACACCCTCGGGATGAGGACTCCAATGCATCCATTGAGTAACTCGAGCCACTCCTGTTTGGATTTCCGATTGGCTAATTGTTTGGATTTCAGCTGCTCATGAGTTGATATCTAGAACAATGTTCTAAGTGTTGCTGTAATTATTCCAAAAAAAACAGCTCGGTTCCTCCAAAGGACCAAAACCACAGCCTCCAGACTGCCACAACAAAAATATATTGCCATCCTACATTTCCAATAATCTCCTTGGACTTCTCAGATTAATAACGATCCAATTTTCCAAACTCATGTTGAAAAATTAATCTGTACAAGTTGAATTCAGCAACGAAGACCACACTTTCTTGGCATGGAAGCAATCTCGTAGCACATGTAAAATATTTTCTACAGCATAACCACACCTAGGACACTGGACACCCGTGATAATATGCCTTTTAAAGAGAAACTCTTTAGTTTTCAGAGATTTCTTCATAGCTAGCCACAGAAAAGTGGGAATAGATTGATGTCTTTTCCACTTCCAGATGACCATCCATTTTAATTTTTTTTTTTCATAATTGAACTGGATCTATGATGGACGTATAAGCTGAATTCAAACTGAACTCTCTAGTCTTAGAATAAGACCAGTAACACAGGTCTTTGCTTCATTCCTACTTGGGGGTTTAATGGCAGCAATCTTTAATAATACATTGTTTGGAAGTAAATTCCCAAACAAAAGCCAATTTCAGTGCCCCTCTACCGTAACAAAATCTGCTACAACATTGTTTGGTAAAAGCTGGTTAACTTGGGGATTTGTATGAGCAGCCAAAATCGTTCCATTGTGAAGCCATGCGTCCCTCCAAAACCAAGCTATCTGACCATTTACAATAGCCCAAATGTAACATATGCACTTTGATTTCTTAATTAAGTGTACGATTTAATTTTTTCGTCTTCGAATCGAGATAAATTGAGCGCGATTAAGAATTCGAGTGGTCGGATTTTAGTTTCGTTACGGGTCCGGTATAAGCTTAAACTATATTAAGCTTATGTAAAAAAGAAGAAGAAGAAGAGAGCTGTGTTTATAATTTTGAACGGGGGGAACCATTTTCATTTTTGGATTTTTGGATACAAGAGAGAGAAAGACAGAAGAGAGAGAGAGAAGTTTGACTCGTTGACCCGAAGCCCGACCCGGACCTGCGGAATTGATCCGATCGGTTCTCCCATTTCCGGCCACCTCATCGGCCGTGCTTGGTACCGATCTGAAGCTTGGAAGTCGGCCGTCATATCCCTGCCGTCCCAGTCGCCGGAAATCGCTTGGAACGCCGCCAGTTGAAGCCCGAAAACCCGCGGCCAAACCCGTTTTCGTCGCTGTCGATTTCGCCGGATTTTTGGCACACCACCACTTGAATCTTGTTCCTCAGCTCACTAGCATCATTTTTCGACCGACCCCGTCACCTAAATCTGCCGGATTGCCGCCGATTAGCTCTTGGGAAGTCACGGTTTTGGGGAGCTCGATCCGCCGCCGTCGCCGTGCATAGGAGGTCACCGCTGCCACCATTGGACTCAGCGTGGCCAGAACTATCAGACCTAAGCTCCCCGTCGTCGTTGACTAAAGTCCGGTCACCGTTGACCGGCATGGGCAATTCGGTAATTTCATAAAACTTTAGGGGTGAGTTTATAATTTATGAAATCAGTGGGTAATTTGGTAATTTTAGGTTAGGGCAGTAAGGTAATTTGAGATTTCGAGGATAATGCGATAATTTAAGTTGTTAAGGACATTTCGGTAATTTCACGCTCTGAGGGTAATTTCATAAATTTCAGACATTGTGATTATTTCCGTGATCCAAATTGAGAACAATTTGGTAATTGAAGATTCTGCGGATATTTTGGTAAAGTAATGAGGTTGAGAGCATTTTGGTAATTTTGGCATGTAGGGGTATTTTGGTAATTTTTGTACATGCGGGAATAATTATTGTTGATAGATATTCATTTCGAGAAGAATTATGTAAGATTGTTGTATTTCAAGTTTACGAAGAATGATTATGTCGTTTCTTTGATTAGGAAGATCCGCGAACGAGAATCAATGCGCGGACGTTGTTGATGCCGATTTTGGACATTGTCACATGAGTGGAATATACAAAATTTATTTTTATAAGTATATGCCGATTTTATGATACAGTATAGTATGTTTGAAAAATAAGTATTTGATGCTTTAATTTAATAATTTTCTAGAAAATTGAGATTTATCTATGTGTTGAGATTTATTATTATTAAAACGATGTTTGAATAATGATTTTATTGCCGCATTTAAGTAAATGCATGACATTAGAGTTGAGTGGATTTGAGATATGTTGAAGAAAAAGAAAATAAGATTTCAGATGTGATTATATGTTTACGTACATGTGTATAAAATGTTATTTGAGAAATCATTAAACAGTACCCTTCCCTCCAGGTACAGAGAAATAGATAATATGAGATGAATACAGAGATACAGATGAGATGAGATTGAGGCCTTTGGGGCCCGTCTGAACACACATAGAGGCTTTGGGCCGTGTGTTTGGGCGTTTTTGCTTTTTGGGGACATATGCATGCAGTATGATGAGTACAGATATAATGATATGAGATACAGACAGCTGTTGAGATACAAATGATACAGATGATGTACAGGCCTTTGGGGCCCGTCTAAACACACATAGAGGCTTTGGGCCGTGTGTTTGGGCGCTTTTGAGATATATGATTACAGAGATACAAATATTGAGATATATGAGTTATAAGATGAGATTTTCCCTATCTATCCGTGCAGCTCCGGGGCGTGGCAGTACCCAGATAGTACGTCATTGCCTGTCTGTTGAGGTTCGGATATGATGAGATTATTCCCTTGGGTACTTATTTGATGATAGCTTTTGATATGCAGTATTTGATATGACAAGTGTTATGATTTTATGCAGATTTTTGTAATGTGGTATTTCAGTGACGGATTGAATTAAATATGTTCGATATGTTTGGAAAATCTATTTTGATATATGTACGAATATTGATTTATATGTTCTGCCCATGTGTTTATGTGATGTGTTGATATGATATGTTGATTTGTGTGTTTATGGACATGGGCATACGTATGTGTGAATTTTTCATTGGCATGAGCACAAAAATACATTATGTTTTCTATAAAATGAGAAAGTTGATTTTAGCAAATGAAATTTGAAGAAAAGAAGATTGTTTTACAGTTTTAGCTTGGATGCTTGAATTCGGTTATTGGCTTAGTGGAGGACGCTCTAGATGTTTATATAATTATGAGATAAGTGGGCGAAGGATGCATTGGCGAGAAGCCCAAAGAGTATGAAAGAGAAAGTTATGAAAGTTAAGGGAGTGTCCTACTAAGCGATAATCGAATAAAGGTAGCTCAAGTAAGTGATTTTGAAAGATATGTGAAAGTTTGAGAAAGACAGAAAGAGATTTCAATAATTTGTTTTCTGATGATTTCGAATACAATTGCACATCATTTTCAAATAAATTTATTTTTCGAAAATTAGTATCCATTCACTGAGTTTTATATTCATTCTATCTTTTATTATATTATTTCCCCCACAGGAGATTTGTAGGTACATCAGTCAACCCAGTAACGGTAGTTTATATTTGAAATTGTGGCCACGTGATGGTGCTAGGAGTTGTAGATTAAATATTTAAGTTGTATTTATTGTTGTATTTTGTAATTAAGGATAATTATTTTATTTTTTTTTATATTGGAGTGATTTGGGTGATATTTGTTATGTTGATTCGAGAAGTTGGTTATAAAGATTGGATGATTATTGAGATATTGTTGGGAGTGTTGTTTTGTAAATTGTAGGTTTGGGAATGATGTATTTATAGGGGAGATTCTGCTGAATTTTCGGTAGAATCCTTAAATATTATTATATTTATCAATTTAATTTTACGAGTTTAGACAGACTCGCCCTGGGGATGCAGGGCGGGTCGTTTCACCAAAACCGAGCTATGTGACCATTTCCAATAGCCCAACTGACCCCCCGAAGAACTTTACTCTAAATTTCCCCTACAGCCTTCCAAAGGTGAGATCCATATTTAGTGGAGAGCTCAAGAGGAAGGTTATCAGGATCAATGTTATATTTAGTACAAAGGACCTTAACCCAGAATCTATCCGGATTAGATAACCAGCCCCAACCAATCTTCATGAGCAACACCAAATTCATTGCCTTCAGATTCTTAAGTCCTAGACCGCCATGATCTTTGGAAATACAAATATTGCTCCATTTAACAAAACTGATTTTCCTATCATCCTTTTTACCACTCCAAATAAAACGCCACATATTTGATCAATTTTAACATGAACACTCGCTGGCAGCTTTGTGGTCTGCATAGCATACAATGGGATGACTTGTAAGACCAATTGTGTGACCGTGATTCGACCAACAAGGGATAAATTAAGGGCATTCCTACCTGAAAGTCTCTGCTCCACTTTGTCTGAGATAGCTTGATATGTGCTTTTCCCCACCCGAGAGTGAAGAACGGGCATCCCCAAGTAGTTGCCCAAATTCTTTGTGACAGTAAAACCCAAGTCCTGTCCAATCTTGCAAGCCTCCCCTGGAGCAAGATTCCTAGAGAAAAAGACTGGGTTTTGTTTTGTCAACCTGTTCACCCAAGCTCATGCAGAAAGTTGCAAGGACATTATTGATAACAGTAGCCTGTTCCCTAGAGGCCTCTGCCAAAAGAATAAGGTCATCAGTGAAAAAGAGATGAGTAATGAGAATACCTTTGCAGCCAAGGCGAATGAGCTTCCATTTTCTGACCCTCACAGCTTGGTTGATACCATGGTTAAGGCATTCAATACATAACACAAAAATGTAGGGAGAGAGCGGATCACCCTGTCTAATTCCCTTGGACGGAGAGAAAGATTTCATTAGCTCCCCATTCTATAAAATTTGCATGGACACATAAATGATGCATTCCATAATAACACGGATGAACTCCATAGGGAGGCCTACTAGGCACAACGTTTCATAAATAAAATTTCAGTTAAGTCCATCATATGCCTTCTCAAGATCTACTTTAATCAACATATTTCCTATCTTCCCTCTCTTTCTTCTCATTCAATGAATGATTTCCTAAGCTACCATTACATTTTTCAGTAATATGTCTGCCCGACACGAAGCTGGTTTGAGTGAGACCAATGAGGTTCGGTAGCAAAGGCTTCAATCTGTTGCCCAATAATTTAGTGACCATTTTATTAACAATGGTACACAAACTTATCGGCCTATAGAGCTTGAGATTGACACGATTCTGGGTCTAGCGGACAAGAACAACGAGCGTACTGTTGATCCTCACTGGGACTTACCCTATTTAAAAAATCTGCTTAACGAGCTTACACACGTCCCACTAAGTCCCATTGGGATTGAAAGAAAATTGCATTGAGACTATCAATACTCGGTGCTTTCATAGGAGGCATGATAAAAATAGTATTTTTAACTTCTATATCACCTACATCTTGCCGAAGTGTTTCCATCGAACCCGTTTCAAGAGCCGGGTAATTTGCATTGACAGGATAGGGGATATGCTCCTTATTATCTTATATATAGAGTCCAGAAAAGAACTTCACAACGTGCTTCTTAATCCCCCTTTCATCTTGCAGACTTAGAAATTAAGGATCTTAAGCATGCAGTGTTTGGCTAGCAAGAAAATGACAGAAACGAAGAAAGAAAATAAACTGAACAGAGAGCTTTATTTAATCACTTAATCAATCGTTTACAATGACTTTCATTAACTATTTATACTTGCTAATTAACAGTAATAACAATCTTCTTAACAGCTGTCAACTCATTATTGGCTAAGCTACACTTAAACAATAACAACTAATGAAATAATCCAACTCAGCTATCCAGCTCATCAATCCTTGTCAAATTAATCTCAGCCCTTTATGTTCTGCTGCTGACTAATCATCTCAACATGCAGCCACTGCCCTAGCTGATATTTAATTGTTTCAATACGGTTTATACGTCTTCTCTGAATGGTCTTACGATCGAAGTATTCGGTATTTCTGACTCCCCGAGCAATCCAATCCCTCCTCGCTTACTGGTACCACAACAATTCTTCCTGAGTAAGGATTGTCTCCAATTCTCCTTTAAGTTTTCCTTATAAATCTAAAAGTCACTTGGAGCTATGATCCTCCAAAGCCCTCTGAATTCCATTTAATCTAGCCAGTAAAGTCCTCTTCCTTTTAATAATGCTACCGAAAACGTTTTTATTCCACTGTCTCGCTTTGTCAGTAAAGTCCTTAGCCGAGTTAAGAAAATCCTTGTTACGATCCCAACAATGAAACATGAAATCCTTGAAACAAGCATTTGTTAACCATGAAGCCATGAAGCGAAAAGGTTTAGAATTATGCCTACTCTGAAAATTACGCCCAAATCGAATGAGAATTAGCCTGTGATCTGAATTAATCCTTGGAAGATGGAGAATTATTGACCACTCATCATTACTTTTGGCTCGGTCAAGTCTCTTTAATAAATTTCCACGGTTCCAAGTGAAGTTTGGACCCTTGTAAGTCAGCTCACAAAAATTGTTTCGGAAACAACACTTATTGAACAGCCTATAAACTCCACTAACTCTAGCCGACCCTTTTTTTTTCCGAACTAAAACGTATGGCATTAAAATCCGTTGCCAACAACCAAGGGCCTCTGATAGTAGCTGTTAAAATATCAATTTCCATCCACAAGCTGCTTCGAATAGACGGATGTGGACTAGCATAAATAGCGGTAAACCATGACAACACTCCCTCACCATTGGAAACCTTGCAGTGGATGAACTGCCTGTGATTTACAATAATTTCCACACTGATATTATCCCTCCATAACAGCTAAATTCCTCCAGCAAAACCCACGGCTTCCACTTGATGGGAATTATCATAACCACTCCTTCGAATGAAACTATTAGCCGTAACCACATTTACCTTCGGATTCAACAGGGAAACCAAAGTAGGTTTATACATGTTTCGAAGAGACTTAAAGGTTTTGAGGAAGTGAGGTGAGGAAACTCCCTGACAATTCTAACACATAAACAAAAGAACCATTACAAAATAAATAATGAGAGAAAGTAGATCTTACTGATCAAGACCTACGGCCGCAAACTCCATTTCTGTTTCATCCTTCTCATCCAAATAAACCATTGTTTCAAAGGATTCGGATACCTCGTCAAAATCACCCATGTACTCACTATCAGAATCATCACCATCATCATCTATGTCTTCACGCCCCACATCGGGGGGTTCACAGTTATGGCACTCAGAGGTGGAGGGATCCTTAGCGGGGATTAGCTAGGTAATGTTTTGGTCTTTAGTTTGGGGGGCCAAGGTAACGGCAGAGTGTTTAGCAGGATTTAAGGTAGTTGAAACTAAAGCCAGCGATGGAAAATTGGAATGCATGGGGTTGAATGGGAGAGAAAGACGTAGGGGTTGGAACATTAAAATGCATGGGTTCATTAACGTATGGCTGACTTGGGTTAAAATGGTTTTGCATGGGAATGGTCAAAGGACCCTTTGAATTTTGGCCAACAGTTGTTTTAGACTTGGCGGGGAATTTTCGTGGCTGTGTGTTGCTCTTTGGGGTCATGGGCATTTTTTCTTTGTTTGTTATAGCTTGGTTAGCTCTAGGCTTGGTCTTTTTGCGGTTAACTTGGGTTTGCTGTTTATGTTCTAAGGTTGGGTTAGATTGATTAGGATCCCTAATCATGACATTATTCTCTGAAGGATTATTCTGATTTGCACTCTGATCCCGCAATAGGGTTACCATTTGTATATTTTTTAGTTGACATTTATTTAAATCTAAAAAAACAAATAAACAAACACAATTTTTTTTTCTAGAATATTCAAGCCATAACCAATACAAAAAATAAAACTAATTAAATTTAAAAAGGATAAGAACAGTAATAATTAAAAATAGAAAAAATAGAATGATAGCACCTGGAATTGAGTCAATTGACTATTGAAATGAATACGATGATGGCAACGAATTTCGTAGAAAAAGAGAAGAGAGCATGAAAACTTTTTGCTAAAAGTATACTTGAATTAATGTGTATCGGTTTATAAATAATGAGTTTTTAAATTTATTTTAATAGAATACTAAAAGTTAGTTCTCAAAATCTAACATTACTAATTTTAATAAGAGTTATTTTTGGAAAGGAAAAGCATAGATTTTTTTTTTAGGAAATACTAAAAAAAGTTTACAATTAACCTTCAAAAAAACTATTATACCATAAAAATATATATTATTGTTAAGGTAAAAATTATCAAATAAGAGCGATAATTATGTAGAAGCGTAAAAATAGTGTAAAACCAAAAAATTAAACTTTTCTACTATAGAAAAAAATATTACGCAACTGAATTTTTTTAAAATCTAAAAGAATATTAATTATACTAATTAATAAATAGATACCCAAAGATTAGGGTCTTCCTACATACGGAACTCTAGGCAACCACCTAATTCGCCTAGTGCTAAAATCATTGTTGAAGTGGTTGCAACATAGTTTCATCCTTCTCTTTTACATCAAGTACTCACCTCAACATTGTTGCCGCTTGCTTCGCAGATCAGCAAAACATTGACCATACATGATAGAACCACACCTTCAGTATTTTTATTTTTTCAACAAACAATTCTTTTTTTCAAACAAATAATTAGATTTTCACTATTTCTAGTTTTTGATATTGTTTGATAACAAATTATCAAATGATTTTTCGAATTCACCAAAAATAAATCATTTATATATTATAAAACAATAAAAAATACTAAATTCATTTGAAAAGCAATACCAAATGAGAAATTGTCCGTATTTTTTTATTTTTAAAACATTTTGTATAAAGCATGTAACCAAATGCATCCAAATGCATTTTCACTTGTTTTCTAAAATTAAAAAAAATTGAAAAATGTTACCAAATCCATGCTAAATTATTGTTTTTATTTTTTACTAGGAAATAGAACTACGATTCGCGCGGTTTTGAAAAAAAGAATTTAGTATTATCCTTTTTTTTTTTACTTTGCACTTGATGAAACTAATAAAAAATATGAATTGATTTTTTTTAAGATGAGAGAACCTTATAAAACTAATCTTATTTATGAAAGTTAATTACTTTTTTGTTGACTTTAAAAATATATATTAATGTGTATAGTGTAAGTGTACAGACCTTATACCTTTTGTAGTTGTTGATAAGTTCCAAATTATATTCAACTTGCTAATCTGTTAGAACTTTTATATCTCTTTTTTGCCAACCAGCTTCAACGATCTCAATATCACCCACACCACTTAAACTTCCGACAACATCTGTAATATTATGGAAAAATAACATAAATATGTTAAAACATAAAGATCAATCATTTCTAATATATACTTAAAGATTAACAAACATTAATAATTAAAAAAATACATGAGAGGATTGTGTTATCATTCACATGTATATCAATCAAATTCGGAGATATGAATTGGAATCCATTGATTGAAATCATAACAGTTCTTTCTTCTAACCTATTAACCAAAATTATGACCGAGAAAATAATTTTATACTAATTTAAAAGTGGTCTGTACTCGCCTATAGTTGAAACAACTTTCAAATTCTTGACACTATATAAAGAACTATCACTTAACATGTGCTTCAACCTTGTCACTAAATTTTTCCTGATTATTGAATGCATTAGATTTTTCTACCAAAAAACAATTCTATATTAAGTGTAAAACAATTGGGAAAAAATTTAGAGAAACAATGGGAGAAAGAATTTTTCATACAACCTTTTCATCAATAAAAATAATGTTCACACTAATCAATTCTCCATTCTTCTTAGTATTAATATACTCCCACATCCTCCAAAGTCTGACGCTTATCATCCAACTATCTTTATCATTGTTCAACTCATGAAGAAAAGAGTGCTTTATAAAGTACACAATACTAAAAAATCAAATAAGTCAAAAAATAAAAACACAAGAATATTTCTAAAGAAGATGTTGGTTGAATAATAAAAAAAACCAAACATAATAAATCTAAAATACTTAATGTTTATAGAGTTTGAAGAAGGCAAAAGACACTAAACAATAGGTTTCATAATTAAATATGAGATTATAACATTAAAATTGGTTTTAGTGACATTGATAAGGGAAGATGAAGGAACCTTCCTTCCTATATTAATTAATTGATGTAGTTGATGTATTTTAAGCCACTAAAGTTTAGTTGTTGGCTTAGTAAAATAAATAAACAATTCAAGACTTATAATTAATTATTATTAATGGTTACATATTGTTTAATTTAAATAGAAAGAGGAAGAGACATGCACTACTAGAAAAATGGTCTTTACTGATACTTAACTCGTGACACTTTATTAAAAAGTATCAGTATTTACATACATATGGACCATTTTCCATGTTTAACATATAAGTATTACAAATTACTGATACCATAGTGTTTGCAAGTCAGACATCAGAGATCCTTGACACTAAGCTATTAGTTAAAAAATCAAAATAATTATAATCTTGTTCCAAATAGAACTCGAACCCAAGACCTATAGAAGTCAAGCTTTTTAAGTTAAAAGGAAAAGAAAAAACCATAATACAATACACAAATGTATATATAAAAAAAATTAAAAAAAACCTTAATTCCGTAAATCCCTAAATTTAATCTAGGTCAATTTCATCTTCTAAACTCTCTTTCTCTCTGAGTTTCAATAGCCACGGTCTCTCCCTCAGTAGCCACGGTCACGGAAACAATTACATAGCCACAGTCTCTCTCTCTAGTACGTCGTCACTCACCCAGTTTGTTGTCAGCTAGTGCATCGTGACTGTCATCCTGTGTGTAGTCTGCTAGCGCGTCGCCACTCTTTAGGTAGTCTTCGGCGAAGTATCTAGACTGCAAACCATCATCGTCGATTTGTGCTTTCCTCACTATGCGTTCGTCGTGTCATGGCGGTTCTCGCATCCTCACAGTCATCACTCGTCAGTCGGGGATCGTCGTTGTAGTCGTCACAGACAATGTCATTTGCTGCTATTATTTTCAAATTTCAATTTTTGTTCATAATAAAGGTATAATAGTAGAAAAATTATTTTAATTTATTTTATTTTTGTATTAATGTATTCGATTGAAATCGAATACTTGGTTAAAAAAAATTGAAATTTTTTCAGTTATGTATTTGATATCATTCTTGTTTAAGAAGCACGCATTTTAGTAGTTGATTTCATTTAGTCTGTGTTCTTTTTTATTGCTTTATTTGACAGAGCAAAGCAGAAGGCTTTTGAAACCTCGGCTTCCTTTTTTTTTTTAATCTTTTATGGCGAAAGTAAGGTAAGAATAGTATGAAAACATGTTTTGCTTTCTTGGATGGCTATCTTGGCTTGCCGCGGGAGAGTGGGAAGCTGATTTATATCATATTAATTACATCACATGGTTATATAATAAAAGTTATATTTTTTTAGGAATGTGTATTTGTGTCATATTTTGAGCAGAACATTTACTTGTTCAAATAGGGACTCGTAGTATACCGGCCTTGATGGGAGTTGTGGATATTTCATGGTCAATGGGGATGATTGGCTATTCAAGTATTGAATGTTGCTTTAGTGGTAATTTTTTTATTTAATAGTGTTTATATATTGAATAATCAATAGTTCTTTGACTAGAAAGTTGTTAATAGCATCATCAACCAAATTTGTGAGTATATCATTTCTCCTAACTTGCAAATATTTGTTCATTAGCAGTATTTATTTGGGAATATTTTATATCTATAACGATCTGTAATGTTTCTGGATTCGATTTACCTTTTGAGGACCTTAGAATGATTATGTATGTCAAATTCTCTGTTAGATTTGTTCCTTGATTTACTAGTGTTAGATTTCTTTTGGATTCTAGTTATTCTCACGTGGCTTTGACTTTCCTTTATTATTGTACTTTCTTTCCCTTTTCTTTTGGAATAAATTTCTTCGATTAATTGGGGCCCTAAAAAATGTTTATACTAAAACCTTTATTCTGCCAAGTTATAATTTGCTAGGACATATGGAGTGAAATATATCTTCAAAGAAATTGTAAAGTGGATAGTTTGAGATGCATGCTCAGATGTGGGGAGAGTGCTCTTGTCAATGATGAATTATACTATGTATTAGATGTACTATTGTATCATGTCCTTTTAGGTCATATATTAGCAAGCCTCTTGTATCATAATAGCAGGGCGCTACCACGTTAGTCAAATTACATGCTTGGTTTAACAATACTTTAATGCATTAAAAATATATATTTGTCATTCAAGTTTATTCATGAAGCTTAGGAGTATTCATGCGCATTTATGAAGTTTACGTATTTTGTCTCTATATTTTTTTTGGGTTAAATTTCAAATAGGATTTAAAAATTTCTATTTTATAAATGTGCAGCAAAATTCTTCAGCAAACTACGGATGAAGTCAAAATAAATCCTTTTTAGCTAATATGTGCTGACTTTTATAAAATTTGCCTTGTCTTATCTCCCATGGGAAGGAGCTGAACTCATTCAGGTAATGCTTTATTTAATCATTGCTTGATGGTTTATTTAAATATAGCATATATATTTTATTGTCTTATATTTTGTATCTATATTTTAGATTTGGAATTTCTATTAATGAACTTCACCTCTCTACCATAAAATGAGAATATATTAATACTCTTAGAGTTATTTTGAGAGACAAACATAAAGAATCATCACCTTGGCAAAAATAAGCTCCATCCTTTTTAAATAATCGACAATGCATTGTATCTAAGTGAATGATTGAGAGATATCTATATATAATTGATCTAGTGATCTTTCTTCAATCTTTCCTTTTAGTTTCTTTATTTCAATGACCTTAAGCCTTTTTGTATTGCTTTTACCTCTATAATTGAATACGTTTAGTTTTCTATTTGCTAAAGTGAAGTTTCTAGGAGGTTGATGTTGTATTTTGACTCGTGATTGTTATCATTGTGTCTTGAAGATTAGATAGGAAATTGGAAAGTATTGCAAGAGTTTAGTACTATACATTTTTCATTTTTCGGCTTAGGGATACTTATTTAATTCATTAGTGATAGCCTGAGAATACTTAAGATAAAAGGATTAATATCAATTCTAAGCTTTTTTAGGATCTTTGGTAACTACTGTCAAGTGGTACTGTTTATTACTATGTTATTGCTTTTTATAATTTCTAGAACATGTCAAGTGTTTGGTTGTAGATTATTGTTTAGTTTTGAGGTTAGTAATATATACTTGTTAGTAATTGGAGTTGATGTCGAATGTTATGAATATAATATTGATGATCTTTCGTATGTGTAGGCTGCATATGTTGTCAAGTTATTTGTAGCATTCAATAATCATGTAATGTATGAGTATATTTTTGCTTGTAAATGTCCGACACTTAATTTGTGTAGCAAACTAATTAATTCTATATGTTACACTTATAGGTAGGAAAACAATGAAGTTCAAGGTGTAGAGGCAATAAGGAGAATTTTATTGCAAACTAAATACTTGTATTTTTTTTTTCAATCTGAATATCTACTTGTAGGCATTTCAAACTATATTTGAGATACTCTAAATTTGTATTTTTTTTAGTACTTGTTTTAATTTTTATTTGGTATAATTGTGACATATTAATAATATTTAAATATGAAATGAAAGATTTTGTAATATAAATTAAGTTTTTAAATTTTATGGCGCCTTTTAATTTTACCAATAAATCAATAGGCAATTATCCAATTCAAATTTTTATTTTTTAAATAAATTAAACAGTGATACCATGGTAACAATAATTATAGACAGTAATATAATATCAACAAGTACTAATACTATGGTGTCATAATATTAGTGATATTGCAGTAATATTAATTTCTGACAATACTTACAAGTGTCACTATTTTTCTGACTCCCTGATTACTGACACAATTAATAAGTGTCACTGAAAGTAATTACTAACACTATTCTAATGTCAATAAAGACCATTTTTCTAGTAGTGATGTAATCTTTTGTAATTTAATAATTATTTTTAATTTTTAATATTTTGTAATGTAATTATTTTTTAATCTCAACCAATATATTAGATAATAGAGAATATAAAAAGATGAGAAATAATAATGCCACATCACTTCTTATAATCTCAATTTTATATATATACTAGAAAATAGAACCGCGCTTCACACGGCTTTGGAAAAAGAATTTAGTATTATCCTTTTTTCTTATTTTACACTTGATGAAACTGATAAAAAATATGAATTGATTTTTTTTTAAGATGAGGCAGCCTTATAAAAAACAAAAAAAAAACTATTAGCCAGCAACACAAATAAAGAAACAACGCAAAATACAGAATAAAATAAGAAAATATATTATAGAGTGATTTTATTCATTCCAACTGTGTATGTACAAAACAAAAAGATGAACTCTCCCTTTATAGTTACACAATCACTCCATGAAATTAATGAAAAATTATGGATCATAATTCCTTGTGAGACAGTGAGAGTAATAGGAAGCTAAAGGTTGCTAATGAGAGATAGTGGGGAGACTAAGAGATATATGATATGAACATCTATATTTATTTTAATAAATTTATAACACTCCCCCTTGGATGTTCATTATAAATAATATGTCTCATTAAAATCTTTACACAATTGTTATTGTGTAATAATAATCAAATTAATTTTGAGAAGATGAAAAGCCAAATTTTAAAAGAAAATTTCTCTATTTATTAGATAATAAAGACTATACAAAGATGAGAAATTGTAATGCCACATCACCTTCTCAAGTCCCAGCTTTATATATATACTAGAAAATAGAACTGCGCTTCACGCGGTTTTGAAAAAAGAATTTAGTACTATCATTTTTTCTTACTTTACACTTGATGAAATTGATAAAAAAAATATGAATTGATTTTTTTTTAAAGATGAGTCAACCTTATAAAAAACAAAAAAAATTATTAGCCAGCAATACAATAAAGAAGCAACGCAAGATAAAGAATAAAATGAGAAAATATATTATAGAGTGATTTTATTCATTCCAATTGTGTGTGTACAAAATAAAAAGATGAGCTCTTCTTTTATAGTTACATAATCACTCCATAAAATTAATAAAAAATTATGGATCATAATTCCTTGTGAGGTAGTGGGAGTTATAGGAAAGCTAAATGTTGCTAATGGGAGATAATGGGGAGACTAAGAGATATATGTTATGAACATCTACATTTATTTTAATAAATTCATAACACTTCTCCTTGAATATTCATTACAAAGAATATGTCTCATTAAAATATTTACATAATTATTATTGTGTAATAATAATTAAATTAATTATAAAAAGATGAAAAGTCAAATTTAAAAAAAAAATTCTCTACTTATTAAATAATAGATAATATACAAAGATAATGAATGATGGTGCCACATCACCTCATCAAATTAAATTTTTATTTATATATAAATATAAATTTTTCAATTGTTGGCGAGTCATTCATGTGCCGGCCCGCCTATGTTTGACGATCAGGCACAACTCGTGGACCAAGAGTATTGGCCCACTGCTACCGCCCAAGGGATCACTCCACCTGGTCATCTCGGACAATCGTGGACTGAGCTGTGTTGCAATTCTACAGACAAGTGTGAAGGTGGGTCTGGGCCCACTAGTCATATCTATGGAGGTTATTTTGGATTGTAGTCGTGGACAAATAGCACCCATGATGCGATAGGCCTTTTTCTGCTTATCGGAGCCCACAGCACTGAATCTAGAACCAAAACAAAAATCACCGAGCCTCGGCCTCATCTGTTGCTTGTTTTCTCCTCCACTCTAAACTACTCTCTGTTCAAGACTTCAAGGGTTTTCTAATCTCGTTCGGTTCGTCTCAACTAGACAGCGAAGAAGTTATTGTTGAAATCAAAAGAAACCCAAATGGGAAGCACGGCTGTGGAGAAGACTGCCGAACAGCTCCAACGAGAAATAGACGAGCTTCACCGCCAACAGCGCGAGGTTCCTTTTTTTTTTAATTTTTAAAAGGGATGTGTTTTTGTATTATTTTATTTAATTTTGTTTTGTTGAAAATTCGTTAGATTACAGAGAGGCTTAAAGATCCTAGAGGACTTCGTCGGGGAGCATTATCGGGACCGGGCCCCCGCAATTTCCCCGCTACCGGTGCCCGTCAACGTGGCTTTGCTCGTCCCGTAATTTCTCTATTCCTTTTTTTTTTTTGTTCCTTTGAATGCATTTCTACCACTCGGGAAAAAAGATGAAAATTTTCACTTAGATGATGATGATTTTTCCCCTCTGTTGGATATTAGTAGTTATTTTTTCTCGGAATTTATTAGTTGGGTTTTCGAAAAAATGTAAAATTGAGTGTCTTTTTTTTCTTATTCATGAAATTTTCTCTAATGGGAATTTTTGTGTTTGGTTGATTTCAGGCTGATAGGACTGACGTGGAAGAACAACCTCCAGCCAAGCGGCGACTTCTGTCAGCTGTTGTCAAGGTAGAATCCAGAATATTTATTATATCTGTTAATTAACAAGTCATTTGAGTTCATTTTCATCTGTTTTTCTTAGCTTCATATAAAGAGGGGGGGGGGGGGAGTGCCCTTGTTTCATGATCAATGCTGGATTGTCTGCCTGTTTCATTCATAAATAAATTAAAATATATGAAGAGGAAATACCAGTTAAGTGTTTTGTGCTTTTGCAGTTTTTTCTCTTTTCCAAATGATTTGAAAAGGGCCTGAAATTTAAGCCATGACAGTTAGGTTTAGTTGAAGGAAAGTTTTGTTATTATTAATATTTTTCTCTTAATTTTGCTTGATTGGATAGACTAACTAGTGTTTTACTGAATAATGTTTGTTTTGTAATGAAGTTGGAGGATGGAGAGATTGACGGTCATGCAGGATCAGTGAAGGATACTGGTATAGAAGGAGCGGACTCAGCTAATCAGAGTGATAAGAAGCCATTCAGTTTGCAGCAGAGTAGCTGGCCTAGGAGGGATGGCCATCAGAAAGCAGCAAACATGGTTAATTTGATACTCTTTCTTGTTTTATTGAACTGCATTGATGTGCAACTATATATATTAATGTTCGTTGTTTTATTTTTCAGGATAATGCAGCACCAGTAGTGGAGCATATTCCTAGGGTTTTGCCAAAGAATGAGGATCCAAGCTTGGTTAATAGAAATAAGCGGATGCTAGGGCAACTTTTGGGCACTTTGGAGGTATGTGTTAAGCATTTATTTACATGGAATTGAACTGAATTTAATTTTACATGTGTTTATGGTATTAAATATTCATTAAAACATATAGTTGTTTATGAACTAAACAGCAATTATTATGTACATGGGGTGTGACAAGTGATATCATGATGAAATGCTCTAAAATTCTTTTAGGAAGTATTCATTCAAATTTTCTACTATTACATTTGGATTGAAGGCATATTTTTGTCTAAGCAAAAAATGGCTAGGAGTAGATGCATTTCTGTTTTCTGGTTTGGATAGATAAAGAAGATGATCATATGGAGTATCTGTAATGTTACCCCTTAATTGAGATGGCGTTATCTTAAATGAATAAAGATAATTCCCCATGAATCAAAGGTGCGATTTTCATAGAATCGTCTGTCAGCAGTTAATATTGTACCGTTGCTGCTTATATTTATCTCTTGCTGAAATCTATCTGGATGATTAGAGGGTTGCTTCGGTACCCATGACAGTCTTAGCTCTCATGTTTGTAGAAGGTAAGACACAGTGTGTTAACTGCTAACGGCTATGAATAAACAAGATAGGAAGTCTCAATTGTAACTAAATTTTGAGGAAAAGACTTAAAGAATGAGTATATAGTTCAAATGCAAGAATCGGAAGCAAAGAGAATTCGTATTGATTTTAGGAAATCATGTTATTCAAATCCATGAGATGGTCTGTGTTACATGGCCTATTATACTACTGTCATGGCAGAGTATCCAACATGGGCATTTTTGAGATTGAATAAAAGCTTTCCATCAAAATGAAGTGTCCAACATCGTGGTAATATTTTCAGTAGGATCCAATGCAGGCACTCCCTGGAAAAGCATCTGGGTAACTTTGGACGCAGGAAAGAAAATGTATATAAATGGTCCATAGTTGCAACTGATTATTTGCTTGCACTAGGATAGTTTCTGAGAAGTCTTTTCAAAGTGCATTGAATCAACTGCGCTTTTATCTAGGCTTTGCTAGGTTTTTGAAGGCTAGACTGGCAGTGATCTTATATGAAAAGTTCTCTGAATTGTTTTCCAAGCTTAGATTCTGGTGGTGAGATGCTTTTATTATGTACAAGGATCTCTTTTGCATAAACCTAGGCTGAGAGATCAGTGAAGTTGTAACATTAAAATAATTAGCATTTTAAAACTACGCAAGTTCATAAGTAGTTTCAACTGTTTGGATTGTAGTGAGGAAAACATGTCACTGCTTCTCATTCTGAATTTTTGGGAAGTCATATATTTTTGCATTTTAATTGCAAATGTGTAAAAAAAGGAAAAATAACTGCTTATCTGAATTTATTACTGTCTGTAGTTTTCTCGCATCTTACTTCTTTTTTTTTCCTCCCCCCTTCTGTTTTCATGAAACTCTTCCAGAAATTCAGGAAAGAAGATATGCAACTTTCAGGATCAGAGGCATACAGGCAGAGGTCAAGTGCTTTGCAAAGAGTAAGAACATGTCAGCTCATAACTTCATTGAAATCAAAGCAACTAGTAATTGGTGGAAACTATCAAATGATTGTTTCTATGTAAGGAGTTATAGCTTTGCAGGCAACCATTGTTGAAATGGACCATAGGCTATGAATTTTTTGTTATATCAGTCTAAAATTTCTGGAAAATTTTGAGTTTGATTACATGAACACCTATTGGTCATCCCAAACTTTCTTAGGCCGAGCAAAGAGCACGTGAAGAAAGTGAAAGGCTGAGGCAACAAGAACGTGAGCAAATTGCTGAAAAGAGGAAGAGAGATCTGGTTGGTTGTCAATAGATTACTATAATTTCCTTCAATAAAACCTTAAATGGATCTGCGTGTTCTTAAAGCTAAAGCAAATGATTGATTCTTACTCCTGTTTTTGTTTTTCTTTTTCCACATCAGATTCTCAGGGCTCGTGTTGCAGCCAAGGCCGAAGAGAAGAAGTTGGAATTGCTATTTCTTCGGTGGAGTGAGCATCATAAAAAACTTAGCAATTTCATAAGGTATTCACCTCACTGGTAGTTAGTTCAAATATTTTTATGCTGTTGATTACATTCAAACCTAATCTTGCTATGTAAACATTTTTTCTGCAGGTTATTTTTAATTTTGGTCCAAAAGTGTCCATATTCACAATTTTATTGAGACAAAGATAAGTTTCTGTTCATGTGCATAGTAGTATTAAGCAACTATAAAAGTAAATATCCCCTGCTTCTTTGCAGGATCTTTTATAGAAGTTCGGAGTTCTTAGAAAGACTATCCTTTACTCATTTTTTATTTGTTTTTGGTTGTGATTTCCAGGACCAAAACAGAGCCCCCAATCTATTATTTACCTACTAAACCATTGGAGGAAGATACAACTTTACTTGAGCAGCGTAAGGAACAGGTGAGCTGTTTTTCTGATGAGTCTTTTGTTTAGCCATATTGAGAAAATTGTCTATACTGCAAAGTAGTTTGCTTGTATTAATGGAGCTTGTAACTGCAATTAAGATCTCACATATACATTCATCAATGCTCAAAAACAGGAATTTTTAGAGTGGAAAGCTGCAACAAGAGAAAAACTGTCTGAATATCAGAAGCAGATCGAGGAGCAGTATGTTGCCAATGTTGAAAAGGAAATGGAGAGGTGGCAAAATGCAAGAAAAGCTAGGAAAGTAAACAATGATATGTTGAACCTGCAGGAAACAATGGACAAAGAATTGGATACCCACAGGCTTGAGCATGGTCCCAAACCGAGAAAAATTCCTGGTGGAAGCAACAATGAAGATGAGGATGATGTGGAAGATATCAATGTTGGAGAAGATGACATGATGGATGATGTGTTGGTGGTTGATGATAGCAGAAGAGTCGATGAAACTGCTAAGCTGGAAGCTAGTAATTCGAGTCCACCTCCTGAGATTATAGAAAGTGGTAATTGAAGCCATCTGCAGAGCCAGTCCACAATGCCCTCCGTCGAGTTCCCTTGGTTAGACATTTTTGGTATTTTGTACCTGTTTACCTGTCCCTTGTAGGTTTTTTCTTTTCTTTTCTTTTTTCAGTTATATTTAAACGAGTGTTGCATTTTTCGGGTGAAGTTATTTCTCTTACATTACTCATACCTGCGTTTACCTTCTAATGATTTATATGGTGTCATCTGCTATGTTTATGTAGTTTTAATTTTACTAAAACCGTGAATGTTGATTATTGCTGGTGAGCAATATTGGCATCAATGGAAGGTCAAGCTATGTTATTACTATAGAAATGGCACGTGCAAAGTGATATTACGAATGTCTTTATGATCATGGAACATTTGTTGTTTGTTTTGTTTCTAGTTTAACGTGCAATCCTTATACAATGTACTAGTCTGTATTTACACTGGTATTATACTATTCATTTATGTTATTTATATGATACGGTATGTCGTCAATCAGTCGTGAGAGTTGGTGCTATCACTTTCACAGTCAGTGTTATCAATCAATAATCGTGAATACAATACAATCAAAGGAGTAGTTGAATATTTCGAGTAAAATTTTGTAATTGGGCTGTTCATAGCAGACAGTTCATTTTTGAACTGTAACAGATGAATTTTGGATGTTTACCTTTTCGCCAAGCCTCTGTTGTTAGGGCATTATTTGGAAGCTTCAAAGAGTGGACACCATCTTTCTCTTGTGAAGTTGCCGTTATCCGATTTGGGTGGTCACCGTGTTTTCTTTTTCTTTTTGCTGCATGTTAGTGGACATCCCAAAGCTGATATGGATTGAAGCCTGTTTTAGAAATTTTACAGATAATAAAAAGCAGTGTAAATGACTGAGGGCTACTTAAAATTTAAAAAAAAATGGAAAAAAAACTATTATTGAAGAAAGGTATATTCTATTTTTAGCCCTGCATTGCTATATTACAATTTTATCACTAGTGAAAAATTCACTACCTCAGCGGACTGGATTTAATTTTTATTTTTGCATGTTTTGCCATAAACCTCTTCTACTAAAGACCTTACCGTACTGATTAAAATTTCTTAAATGGTATTAAGTGAATATAATAATAAAAAGAGACTAATGTGGTATAAATTAGCGGTGTTCGCGGATCGAATTTTATGGATTAAACATCAATATATATATGATGTACAATTTTGTGAATTATAATTTTTCAATCCAATCTAATCTACGGATTGATTAAACTCAATCCAAATCCAATTCATACATCTGAAGATTAGATGCGGATTTGACTTAATTCATATTTAATTCATATGTCTACGGATCGGATGCGGATTTAACTTAATCCATATCCACTCCATCATTTTACGCATTAGTTTCCGAATTAAAAATTGTTAGTTCTCCCCAATCCATGAACAAATGAAATTAAAAAAAATCTAATATAAAAATAATTTTACTACCAATTAAATTTAAAATTGAATAAAATTTAAACAAATTAATTTTTTAAATAAAAATAAAATAATACATTCAAAGTTTTCAAAATATAGTACATCGATATTAATTGTTCAAATAAAGCTACAATAATACATTTAAAGTTTCAAAATATAACACACTAAGATTAATTATTCAAATAAAGCTATGATAATACATTAACATAACACCAAAATTAATTGTTCAAATAAAGCCACAATTAATTGAAATGGCAAAGTTTCTGAAACCAAACACAGTCTGATCCTTCACCAGAGCTATTGCACTTGTCCAAAAAGTGGTAATTACGGAACCGTCAACGATGGAAACCAGGAGAAGTACGGGTGACGATCTTGAAGGTTGTGATAGTGCAATTGTTTGGCTAGAACTAGTGATTGTGAAGTGGCTCAATGGACTCGGGGAAGAAGATGGCTTGCTTTCGCTGGAATCACGCAGCCGACATCCTTCAAAACGGTGTTGAGAGTGTATCGAACTAGTCTTGGGTGTTGCTAGTGCGTGTGACGGCGGGAAAACTTAGGATTTTTTGTTTATAAATTGTTGGTGACTTGGTGTTACGTTACTTTACTTTTGGGTGACTTTGCAAATTGTTGGTAACTTGGCGTTATGTTATTTTACTTTTGCCAGTGCGTGTGATTTTATTTTTATTTTGTTTGACAATTTTTACAAGTTATATTTGTATATTTGATTATTTAATTATTTTTTATTTAATATTATTATTGGGTAATGGTTAAGATATGTTATAGTGCTTATGTAACTATTTAATGTCACATTTATAATATTCTTTAATTAAATTTATAATAAATTTTTAACTAAATAAATAATTTTTTTATTTTTTGCGGATTCACGGATTTTTACGGATTTACAAAAGTAAATCCATATCCAATCCATCGACTGCGGATTTTTAAATTTTCAATCCGTATCCAATCCACGGATCAGACAGATTGAACGGATTGGATTGGATTCTGAACACCCCTAATATAAATGCATGTTTTGTACAAATTGATAAGCGGGTTCATTTTGAGAGTTCTTAATTAGCTAATTCGAAATAACTTCATGACTACAAACTGGAGCTACACACAGATATTAACAATAAAATGAGATAGGAGTGGATGAAATGCAAAAGAAGCAAAGACTGGAGAATGAATTACCTACTAAAATATGAACAATAAAAAGAGATATTGTGAGATAAAATGCAATAGAGACAAAGACATGCAGAAAGGATTGTCTATTTTTTGCTATCAAAGTCCTTACCATTATGAATTCTTTAAGTTGAAATGAATCAAATCTCCCTAGGATTTGATACATAGGCTAGTACCTCACATCAATTTTTTAGGGGATCACTTTAACAAGTTGATGAAACTAAGAAAATATGAAAAATACATATTTCTATTGCAAACGGTGTATTATTTTTATCAATTAGTATATTAAAATATGTAATTCTTTCAATTTTAATGGCGTTCTCTTTCATTGAGATAAGTATATCCTTATTATAGAATTATTTGAATATATATTTTTTGACTGATCGGTTAATATAAATAGAGTTTGTACATGCGACAATATTGTAATGAAATATCATCTGCCAAAAGAAATCATGATCTAAATTATAAAAGTAAAGAAATTATAACCGGTAATTGCAACGACATTTAGAAATTTGGTCAAATCTGGCAACACAAAAGGACTTGCATAAAATTGAAATCAGATTTCTAACTGGTTTTCGAAATTTCTCTTGCATTAGTAAAATGGCTTCTAATACCCCAACTTGAGTGCAACCACAAGTGCTTTTTTTTTTTTTTGGCTTTTGCCACCAATTTTTCTTGGTACAAAACCCAAAAAACCCAGTTTCCATTTGCTTTCTTTAAGCTCTTTATTTTTGTAAGTGAAAGCTAATTTCGGACCAAAATTTAGAAGCAACCACAGAAAAAAAGTACAGCTTTTATAAGAATATCAAGACAAAAGCAAATGCCAACTCCAAATCTCAATTGAGACGCAAATTTTTCGTGCATGAACATCCAAGTGAGAATCGAATATTAATTAATTCTCTTTATATATTTTCAATTTTTTCTGTCAAAAGAAAAAGCTATCCCTTAAAAGCTAAGTAATTTATAGTTTCTTTTTTCCTTTTTGAGAGTTTCTTTCCATTCTGCTTTGAAATTAAACTTTCCGTAGAGATGACAAATAGGAATTGGAAAACTTCTTCATATGTTAAATCTTTCAACTCATCCAAAAAAGAAAAAAAAAAGGTATTGCAAGCCTATTTCTAAGAACTTTGTTTATTGAGTCAGAGAGTGTAGATAGCAGAAATTTCATATGTACTTGGGTTAAAATAGTTTTACCATTAAATTTCTTCATATAACTAAGTTAGCCAACTAGATTGAGGGTATGAGCTCGACTCACAAAGATGCATTAACAATTTTTTTTTCCCCCATAAACTTGGATGAGATAAATTTATGTTGATCCAAGACCAGCTCCGACACCGATCAATAAACACCAAGATCAATCTTAACTCTCTGAATCTCAATTAAAGAAACTAACAAATCAACACACACACACAGAGAATACACTTTACAGAAACAATCAATTAAAGGATAAAAAGGTTTAAGTGGTTTGGTTGGAGCAACCTACATCCACTGAAGAACAAAGTTACAGATTTTTTATTCATTCACTAATTTCAAGATACAAGCCTCATGAAGAAGTTACAAGTTATTTATACAACCCTTAGAGGATTCTGAAAAGATTCCTCAACACTAGCTGTGACCAGAGTGTCGCAACTGAACCTAGAAATTTCCCACTCTAATTAACAGCCCTAGACACGTGACAATCTTGTGTCGTGAATAAGTGATATCAAAACGCCCTTCACAATCGTCGTTTCATGCTAAGTTGTATAAGTATATGCACGTGATACACACATGCTTCACTAAAGGAGCTTAGCTCATTTGTCATCTACAATATCCTTTATTCCACGACATGTTGTTTAGATAAGAACTAACAAGTCAATCAGCACTTATTCAACAAGCTAACAAGTCGATACTTTCTCTGGAACCCAGTTTTAAAGCTCACACTTCAAACTGTTGGTTACAAAACTCTAACCTATTGTTAGTTCTTAGCCTCTTAACTTTCTTACCGCTTTGAGTCTCAACCAATGCTTTTCATTGCTTAAACTTCTCAAAGACTTCATCCTTTCTCTTTAAGACATACACCCAAACCATTTTGGAATAATCATGTATAAAGGAAAGGAAATATTTAGCTCCACCTAGAAAAACCGTCTATACTAACCCCCACAAATCAGAATGGATGTAATCTAAAGTTCATTTTGTGTTATGCACTGCAGTTTTGAAACTAGTTCTATAGGATTTACCTAGGAAACAAACCTCACAGAACTCAAGAGATCCCAACTTATCATCCCCAAAGACTCCATGTTTTGCTAACACTCTTAGCTCCTTCTTACTCATATGTCCCAATCTTAAATGCCATATAAGAGTCTTATCTAAACCCAGACTACTTGATAAAACACTGACATCTCCAGTTACAACAGTGCCTTGAAGCACATATAAACCATTGTGCTTATTCCCCTTCATTATCACAATGGACCCTCTAATTATCTTCATTACACCATATTCCACCTTAATGGAGCAGCCAACTTGATCTAAAGTGCCTAAAGATATTAGATTCCTCTTAAGATCAGGAACGTGCCTTACCTCTCTTAGCTGTCTAATCATCTCATCAAACATCTTAAATCGAATGGTCTCTAACCCAACTACCTTATATAGTGAGTTATTCCCCATCAGTGCTTCTCTTCCATTAAAACAATTATAGGTAGTAAAAAGACTTTGGTCAAGGCACATGTGATATGAACATCCAGAATCAAGAATCCACTTACTATTTGTCTGAGTTTCAGAAGCCAAAAGGACACTAACTAAGTCATAGCCTTCATCCTCGAATGCAATAGTAGCATATACTTTCTTTCCATGCCCTTCTTTGCTTTTGTTCTTTCTATCTGGACAGTTCCTCTTGAAGCTCTTCTTTATGACAGTGGAAGTATTTCAAGACCTTATTCTTGGACTTAGATTTTCCTTTTTTTTTCTTTTATTTGTTGTTTTCTCTCTTCTTAGGTCTTCCCCTTGCCATTAGACATTTTCCATCTTTTGTTTCTACCTTCTTTATGACTTCTTTAGAATTAAGTGAGTCTTTTACATCTGCTATAATTATCGATTGCCTCTCATATAACAATGTGTCAACAAAATGCTCGTAGAATGGTGGCAAAGATGATAACAAGATGATTGCTTCATCCTCGTCTTCCAATTTCACATTAATGTCTTCAAGATCAAGAATAATCCTATTAAAATTTTCAATTTGATTTGCTAACGAGTTACCTTCCTCCATCTGTAGAGTATACAACCTCTTCTTTGTAAAAAATCTCTTGGTTAAGGACTTTTTGGTGTAGAAGTCTTATAACTTCTTTCAAAGCCTTGCAGCACTTATTTGATCTCCCACCTCCCTAAGCACTCCATCTTCAAGGCTTAAGATTAAGGTGCTATGAGCTTTATCCCAAGCATCATGTAATTTTTCATCAGTGAGCTTGCTTGGTTTCTTTGCCAGTTCTTGGCTCCCTCAATGTCTCTTCTAAACCTTAATGAACCAATAGTACTCTCATCTTGAGCCTTCAAAGATGAAAATCATTTTCACTAGTGAATTTCTCCACCATAAACTTGGATGTTGCCATTTCTTGAATAAAAAATCATAAATGAGGCTCTAATACCAATTTTTTGATCCAAGACCAACTCTGACACCAATTAAGAAACACCAAGATCAATCTTAACTCTCTGAATCTCGATTAAAGAAACTAACAAGTCAACACACACACAGAGAATACACTTCACAAAAACAATCAATCAAAGGACAAAAATTTTTAAGTGGTTTGGCTGGAGCAGCCTACATCCACTGAAGAACAAAGCTACAGGTTTTTTATTCATTCATTAATTTCAAGATACAAGCCTCATGAAGAAGATACAAGCTATTTATACGACCCTTAGAGGATTCTGGAAAGATTCCTCAACACCAGTTGTAACCATGGTTTGTTGCAATTGAACCTAAAAATTTCCCACTCCTATTAACAGCCTTAGACACGTGACAATTTTGTGTTATGAATAAGTGATATCAAAATGCCTTTCACAACCGTCGTTTCATGCTAAGCTGTATAAGTATATGCATGTGATACACAAATGCTCACTAAAGGAGCTTAACTGATTTGTTACGATATCCTTTATTCCAACGACATGTTATTTATCCATTATCAAGTCACATGAATTAAGGTCAGTCCTCTCCTTCATGAAGTTTCTCCAGGAGACCTCTAAAGGATGAGAGAGTATCGTCGAGCCGTCATGACTCGTTAAGTCACTCCAGGGTGGGTGGTTATTTTATTTTGCTTTATTAAGTGTTTGGATTCGGTAGACACAGATTTAAGTTGGTGAGGGGTTGATGGGGGTGCTCTCTAAGCGGTTGAGGCACAAATTAATTCAGCCATTATTGCTCAAAACAACCTTCAACATGATGGATTCAGAAGAGCTTATAAGGAGATGCAGAGCAATCAGATTAAGTGAAGAGGAAGGAGGGAGAGTCTCTTTCAAGACAAAAATGAAGGCTAAGGGGGAAAAGATCACTGCGGGCTGTTTGGTCGGGAAAGTGCTTCACACAAGAGGGGTCAACATTGAAGGTTTAAAAACGGCAATGCAGAGGGTGTGGAAAACCTCAAGGGAGGTTAAGATAGAAAGTTTAGGGGATAACACATTTATGTTCAGGTTTGGTTCTGAGGCCGATAAAAGAAGTATCTTGGTGGGGGGACCGTGGCATTTCGATAGAGCCATTATTGTGCTTACAGAACCAGCAGGAATAGAGGATATCAAAAAACAAGACTTTAGCCATGTATCATTCTGGGTACAAATCTATGATGTTCCCATTATGTGCATGACTAAAGAAATGGCCATCGAATTAGGGGAGGTGATTGGAAGAGTAGAAGAGGTGGAAACGGATGCAACAGGGGAATGCATTGGGCAGTTCTTAAGATTACGAATTTCAGTGGATGTCACAAAGCCGCTAAAGAAGATCATTGAATTGGAAAAAGAAGGGGAAGAGGACGAGGATATCCCCATGCAGGTAATGTACGAAAGATTACCAGACTTTTGTTTCTGTTGTGGGAGGATAGGGCATCAGTACAGAGAATGTGTGCACTACAATTCTCAATCCAAAGATGAATTGGCTTATGGTCCATGGATAAAAGCAACTACCACAGCAGAGAGATTAAGATATAATAAGGGAAGAGATAGATGGGATTTTGAGCGAAATAAATTTAATCCGAAGGCTTCAACCCATACAATAATGGAAACCAGCAGACACACGGTAGAGGAGGAGCAACACAGAAGGGGGGACTCGGGGAACAGGTGGTGCCCAGATCATCAGGATCCAGGTAAGGATCACTCGAATAATGAAATGGGCATGGCTCAAAGGGTGGTTGGGATGCAATTAATGAAGGAGACTGAAACAGGCCGAAAGACCCCTGGAAAGTGCAGCCTAGATGCTGGGGATACAGTACCTCGATATACGAATGGGAAAGCAGAAATGAGGGGAAACGGCAAAGCACAGGGAGAGGCAAGCTTTCAATCAGAAAAAGTAACATTTCCTGGAATGGAAAACGCGGGAATTTTCGAAAGGGAAGAAGTAAATGACTCGGAGGGGGGGAAAAAAGGGGAGACAAACAAAAGGTGATGGTGGGCTCGGCCCATGTGGAAACAGAAGCTGATAATGCCAACAAGAGGAATTGTTTAAACAGAATAAAGCCCAGGAAAAGAAATTGGAAGTTATGAGCCCGAAAAATGGAAAGTAAAGCGAAGACAAATGAAGCTATCCTAAACTTAAAAAGGTCAAGTAGTGCTATGGAGTGGGAGAACCCGGAAGCAAAAAAATGCAAAATAACTAGCGGGCAGGGGATTGAACCAGCATTACAGCACCAAGGAGTTACTCTAAAAACTACCTCGTTAGAGTTTGGAAATGAAGCCGGGGATGTTTTAAAGGAGGCTCTGAATGCTGATTCGAAGATATCGGCGGAGGCTGGTGGACAGCCCCGCCGACAGCCATGAAGCTCATAAGCTAGAACGTTCAGGGGCTGGGGCAAGACCGAACGTTCCGAGAAGCCCAGCAAATCTTGCAAGAGCATAGACCTCAAATTTTATTTCTTTGCGAAACAAAGATGACGTCGAAGCAAATGCAAGAGAAAGCGAGGAAGATGAATTTTCAAAACTGTTTTTCAGTCAGTCGTGAAGGATTGGGAGGTGGATTGGCAATGTTGTGGAACGCAGGGACAAAAGTGGAGATAAAGTCTTTTAGTAAACATCATGTTGATGCAGTGGTTTGTAATGAAAATGGCACTTATTGGAGGTGCACGGGAGTGTATGGCCATCCAGAATCGGATCAGAAGAGACATACTTAGGAGTTATTGAGACGGTTAGCTGCTTTATCTTCTCTACCGTGGCTTTGTTTCGGAGACTTTAATGAGGTGTTGAATTTAAATGAGAAATTGGGAGGTAGAGATAAGAGGGTTAACAAGGTGAATGAGTTTAGAGAAGCAATTAGAGATTGTGATTTAAAGGATTTAAGAAGTATGGGGTACCCGTTTACTTGGTCCAATCGACGGTTTGGACCTCACGTTATAGAAGAAAAGCTTGACAGATTTTTGTGCAACGGCAATTGGGGTAACAACTTCCACGAAAAGGCGGGGCAGAATTTAATTTCGTGGAGCTCAGATCACAGTCCAATCTTGATGGAGGTGGTAGAAAAGAAGAAGGGAAACCTTTTTATGAAAAGAACTTTTCCAAGAGTCCATTATGAAGATATGTGGAGCTCGTACGAGAGGTGCGGAGAGATAGTGAGACAGGAATGGAGAGAGGTGAGTTATGAGAATGGTAGCAATCCAATTGAAATTTTTAAGAAAAAAATCCAAGATGTCATTGGCTGAATTAAAGAAGTGGAGCAATGAAGAGTTTCGGGGGAGAGATAAAAAGCTGGAGCAGCTGCACAATAAGCTAGAAAAAATTAAATTCGGGTATAAGCATGTGGTTAATGGTGAGGAGATTACAAAAGTGGAAAATCAGATTGATCATATCCTTTTTGAAAAGGAAATTTATTGGCGGCAAAGATCAAGGGCGGAGTGGTTAAGAGAGGGGGATAGGAACACAAAATTTTTTCACTCGAAAGCCTCTGCGAGAAGGAAAAAGAACTGGATAAGTGGGCTGGAGGATGAGCACGGCAATTGGTTTGAAGAAGTTGTCGATGTAGAGCGGATAGTATGTGAGTATTTCACTAACATATTCACTACAACAAACCCATCATCAGGCCAGATAAGTTCAGCATTATCGCACCTGCCAGCCAAGGTTATAGGGGAGATGGGGAGCTTCATGGACCAGCCATTTACACAAGAAGATGTAGCAGATGCCTTAGCTCAAATGTGCCCCACAAAAGCGCCAGGACCAGACGGGCTTCCAGCAGCTTTCTTCCAAAAACATTGGGGTTCTGTGCAGCAAGATGTTATCACCACGTGCCTACATGTTTTAAATGAGGGAGGTAACATTGCACCCTTGAATCATACATATTTAGCCTTGATCCCCAAAGTGCAGAAGCCTAGAAAAATGACTGATTTCAGACCTATTAGCTTGTGTAATGTTATTTATAAAATTATTGCTAAAACGCTAGCTAATAGGCTTAAGAAAATTCTGCAGTCTATCATTTCTCCGACCCAAAGCGCTTTTGTACTTAAAAGGCTCATTATGGATAATCTTATTAAAGGATACGAGTGTCTTAATAAGATTAGACAAAGCAAGAGTAAAAGGAATGGGTTGGTAGCTCTCAAACTTGATATCAGTAAAGCCTACGATAAAATTGAGTGGGACTTTGTAAGATGCACAATGCAAAAACTTGGTTTTTCAGACAAGTGGGTGAAGTTAATCATGAATTGTATCACCACAACGAGCTTTTCTGTATTAATCAATGGAGTGGTAAAAGGCCTCATCCATCCTCAAAGAGGATTGCGACAAGGCTGCCCCCTCTCCCCTTATCTCTTTATTATGTGTGCAGAGGTGTTTTCGAACTTAATGGTGAACGCAGAAAATCAAAAGCTCATACATGGATTGAAGTTCAGCAGAGACTTATCAGTCACACACCTTCTATTTGCCGACGATAGTCTAGTTTTTACAAAGGCATCAGTTAACGACTGTAGAAACTTGAGGAAGATTTTTGACAACTATGCAGTAGCTTCAGGACAGGTGTTTAACTTCGAGAAGTCTTCTATATTCTTTAGCAGTAGCACAAGCGCAGGCCAAAGAGAGGAGATCAGCAGGATTTTTGGGTTGGATGTCATTTCAAAACATAAAAAGTATCTGGGACTTCCATCAATGATAGGAAGGAAAAAGACCAGCTTCTTCAATGACATAAAGCTGAGAGTGTTAAGCAAGCTATCAAGTTAGCAAAATAAGTACTTCTCCAGTGGGGGAAAAGAAATATTCATCAAAGCTGTGGCACAAGCTGTGCCTGCCTATGCGATGAGCGTCTTTAAAATTCCTCAAGGGCTGTGTGATGAAATAGAAAAGGCTGCAGCGAGGTTCTGGTGGGGATCATCAGAGAATCATAGAAGGATCCATTGGGCAAGGTGGGAGAAGCTATGTCAGGCCAAGATTAGGGGGGGTCTGGGTTTTAGGGACTTGTCAAGCTTTAATCAAGCTCTTGTAGCCAAACAAGGGTGGGGGATTATGCATAATCCGGATGCTTTAATGTCAAAAATTTTAAAAGCCAAGTACTTCAAGCATACTGATTTTATGGTGGCAAAATTGGGGTCAAATCCCTCCTTTGTTTGGAGAAGCATATTATGGGGGAGACAAGTGTTGCATAAAGGATTAAGATGGAGATTAGGCAATGGAAACCGGGTTTCAGTGGCTAGTAGGAGTTGGATGCAAACCTTGGAATGTTCCAGCTACAATACTCACCAAAATTGTGCAGAAAATGCACTTGTAGCTGATTTTATTGATGACAAAAACCAGTGGATGGAGGAGAAGGTTGTGCAATGTTTTCCCGAAGAGGAGGCGCAAAGGATGCTAAGAACCCCCTTACCAAGAACTCCCCAGGAAGACCTGATGATTTGGCGCTTTGATAAGTATGGTTGTTACTCAGTAAAAAGAGGATATCATGTGGCAGCTCGAATGAAGTTCCTAGACAATCCGGAGTGCTCTGATAGCTCTAAAACTCGATGGAAGGTGATTTGGTCAAATGAGATTCCGGAAAAAATAAAAATTTTCATGTGGAGAGCAGCTCAGAATCTATTACCAACAGCCGATAATCTATGTAGGAAAAATGTGGTGGGGAATCCAGCTTGTCAAAGATGTCAGTGTAGAAGTGAGGATGTCACTCATGTGTTAGTGGAGTGTAAGGCTACTCGGAAAGTCTGGAAGCTGACAGATTTTTACGAAGATATGAAATTGTTGTCTCAGCATCAAGGATGGCAAAATATCGGGTTGGGCTCGGGCTTGACCTGATCAACAAAGAGTTAAGGCCCGACCCTAAAAAAGCCCAACCTATTTATAGTTAGGGTCGGGTCGGGCCCGACCCGAATCGGGCCAACATCGGGTCGGGTTAGGCCCGACCCTACCAAAATTATTTTTCACCTACAATTCAATGTTGAAAAATCAATTTCTTCATTGCATATATAAGAATTCAGATAAGGATATGAAGCATCTACTGTTTAACTAATAAATAATTTATTTTTTTAAAACCATGATACACAAATATATATCAAATATTTTCAATGCAATTAAATTAAAAACACACAATGCAATTAAATTAAAAATACACAATATAATTTCACAACCATTTTATCCATACACAATTCAATTTAACAACCCAACATAAAAAATAAAAACTAAAAAACTCATGTCTTATATAAATAAAAACACAATGCAATTAAATTAAAAACACACAATGTAATTCCACAACCATTTTAGTCATAAATAATTCAATTCAACAACTCAACCTAAAAAAACTCATGTCTTATTGTCTTATACAAATAAAAATGCAATACAATTAAATTAAAAACATGCAATGTGTAATGTTGTGAGGATGTGTTGTGTGCGTGTGTTAACTTGTGTTATTTTTTTTAAATAGGGTCGGGTCTGCATTAAGCCCGACCCTAACCCTAAATTTGTTCGGGCCTTAAAATCTTGGCCCTAACCCGACCCTAAGCCCTAAAAATTAGGGTCGGATCAATCGGGCCAAAAGTAGGGTCGGGCTAAATTGCCAAGCCTACTCAGCATGACCTACTGACTATGCTCCAAGAGCTAGCATCGAGAAGAATGAAGAAAGAAATTGAACAGATTCTTGCAATAAGTTGGGCTATTTGGTATGCGAGGAACCGTTTTGTGATTGAAGGAAAGCAGGAAGAGCCAAACTTGACAGTGGCTAGAGCTTTAGCAATGGTGGAGGCATATCAGAAAATCAAAACCCAAAATGGTCCAGCTAGATCAATTCACGTTCATAATAACCAACAAAGCTGGACACCTCCCCCAGAGGGGAAATATAAAGTCAATGTGGATGCTGCGATTCAAATGACAGATTTGAAGACAGGGTTGGGGGTAGTAGTTAGGAATTCCAGGGGAAAAATTATTGCTGCAGCTGTTAAGAAGATGTGCTTTCAGGGAGCAGTGGTGAGTATGGAGGCTAAAGCAGTTCTGTTTGGTATTCAAGTGGCCAAACAAGTAGAAGATATGCCTATGATTATTGAATCCGATTCAACTGAAGTGGTGGAGCTGGTCTAGAGCAGGAAAAGCAGCTTGACTGAAGTTTCTTGGATAGTAGCAGATATAAAGCAACAGGTGCAGGTCTTGAATGCGTTTTCATTACAGTATGTTCCAAGGAAGTGGAATGCTGTAGCTCATGCTCTAGCACAAGTGGCTCTGACTTTTGAGAATTCTGTAATATGGCTGGAAGATTTTCCAGTCCAGATCATGATGTTACTTTCAAAGGTTATCAATTAGAAAGCTTTACTTTCTTTCAAAAAAAAACATGTTATTTAGCCAAGAACTAACAAGTCAATCAACACTTATTCAACAAACCGACAAGTCGACACTTTCTCTGGAGCCCAATTTTAAAGCTCACACTTTAACAATTTAGTTTCACAGATATTAGTGGCCATAAATGTAACTTTCATTTCTAGTTGGTAAAGATTACTGAGCTATGTTTGGTAGACTTATGGCTTGTATTATAAATATATAAATTCAAAGTTTTAGTAGACACTGTAATATTTATAAAGTATGATAAATTTAAAAAATTACTAAAGGTGATTTTCGATTATAATATAAAAGTGACCAATCCAACTTATCCAATAAATTTTCTAGCAAAACCTTGTTAAAAGGTTCTCAATAAAGAATCTGCAGACTAATAAGGAAACATGAAAGCATTAATGTAATAGAAAGTCATGCATAAGAAGCATGTGACTGAAGTTAATTAAGTCTTTAATGATTTACAATCACCTCTAAAATCACTTTGAGCATATTTAATCCTTTTATCTCTGTCTATTTGTTACACATCTTGCAAAGGACTTTTTGGGGTTCAAAAAGATTTAGTGCTCAATTGGTAGTGATTCAAATAAATAGAACTTAGTTTTGCGTGAAACAATGACTTCTAAAGTGATTGTGTAAAACTAATAACAATATAGTCTTTAGCAAAGAGGGAGGAACAGTTTTCGTATATATTTGTAATCGTTTATCAATTTGATTTGCTAATAGCTATTATATATATGCTCTTTGGTTTACATTTTCTTATTATATTAAAGAGATTAAGAAAGTAAATGTTTTTTTTTATGTTTGCTAAAATAATAAACACAGTGAAGAAAAGAAATAATTTTGTTCTAAGTTGCTAGTGATTCAAATGCTAAATTGGCAATATCTAATCCCAAATACACTTGGCTCATATGTATTTAGGGTAAAGAAATAGAGGTGCTTTTTGTTTTTTCTTACTTTTTATTTGCTTACCTATCTCTCATTTTTGTAATATATTTTTTAGGTTGAAGTTTAAATCGTTCTATAACGTGATGCAGCTCATCAAGACTTTGTTACTTGTTTACTGCCTTTTGGTTTCTTCAAACTCTCTAAACATTAAGTATTTAAAATTTATTATATTTGGTTTTTTTAATTATTTAACCAATATCCTCTTTAGAAAATTTTTTGTGTTTTTATTTTTTGACTTATTTGAATTTTTAGTATTTTATGCTTCCTGATGTACTCGTTTTTTCCATGAGTTGAACAATGATGGAGATAGTTGGATGATACGGATTAGACTTTGTAGGATGTAAGAGTTTGTTAACACTAAGAAGAATGAAGAATTGATTAGTGTTGACATGATTTTTATTGATAAAAATGTTGTATAAAAAATTCTTTCTCCCATTGTTTTCTCTAATTTTTTCCCAATTATTTTACACTTAATGTAGCATTTTTTTTTTCATAGGAAAATTTAATGCATGCAAGAATAAGAAAAAATTTAGTGATAAGGTATAGGCAATGATGTTGAGTGAGGGTTCTTTATACACTGTCAAGAGTTTGAAAGTTGTTTCAACTCCTGGCGAGTATAGACCAAACTCAAATCAGTATAAGATTATTTTATTGGTTATAACTACGCTTAAGAGGTTAGAAGAAGGAACTGTTAAGATTCAGATTAATAGGTTCCAATTCGTATCTCCGAATTTGATTGATTTACATGTGAATGATAACACAATCCTCTCAAGTATTTATTTTAATTATTAATGTTTGTTAAGCTTTAAGTGTATATTAGATATTATTGATGCTTATGTTTTAACATGTTTATGTTATGTTTCAATGATATTACAGATATTGTCAGAAGTTTATATGATGTGGGTGATATTGAGATCATTGAAGCTAGTTGGAAAAAAAAAAAGATATAAAGATTCTAACGTATTAGTAAATTGAATATAACCAAGAAAACTATAACTATATTTTTTTTAGTTATTGTTTTATCACTATAAACGATCGACAATTTGATTTCACTAATCTTTTTAGTTATTACCTAATTTTTTAATTTTCCTTTTTAATAAATACATCCAATATTTGTTGAAGAAAAACTATTAAAAGTACAATGAAAAACGATATAGTCCTTAGAGATTATTCAACATATTCACAAGAAAAATTAATTAGAAAATATGTTTAGATAGCCCAAGCATCTTCTCACTTACGCAATAGAATAAACAACAGTACTTGGCGGTTAAAATAATTAATGTAAAAGAAAAATTAATGAAAATCACTCTAAATCCAATTGTAATGCAGAATGAACAGCTTCAATTCCTTGAATTATTGCTGAATTATTTGTTCTAATTCTTAAGAATTTTTTTTTTCTTTTCCTCACACCCCACCTCTTCATAAACACAAATAAAAAAGTCAAGTGGTATAAGGTCACCTACTCAGTTACAAACATTTTACAAAAGCCTTTATATGTATTTTATTTATTTCTTTTATAATTCAACGCATTGCTAAGGATCATCAGTCATAAAATTTAATTTGGAGCTTATCAACAACTACAAAAACTATGAGATTTGTACACTCATACTATACACATAAATATATATTTTGTAAGTTAACAAAAAAAAGTTAATTTTCATAAATAACATTAGTTTTATAAGATTGTCTCATCTTTAAAAAAAATCAATTTATATTTTTTATCAGTTTCATCAAGTGCAAAATAAGAAAAAAATAATAATACTAAATTATTTTTTCAAAGCCGCATGAAGCGTGATTATATTTCCTAATTTAATTGATAAAATACAATTATAAAATGTTTTACGTGCTCAAATAAGTCTAGAGAAAATTTAATTTCATTCTAAATTAATTTAATATTAATAAAAAATTAGACCGATAATATAAAAAGTTTTAAAATGAAATCTTTCAGGTAAGTTATAACATGCCCATCTAACATCATATTATCAGACCAAAAGTGTCACTTGTTAAAATAACGAAAACGTTTTCACTTAATACTTTAGGCAATTAACACCCGGAAAAATTGGTCCCTTTTTTTTTAATGATGAAGTGTAATATCTAAAATAACATAAAATACAAAATCACTTAACACTCTTTTTAGAAAGTATTATTAATCTTTATCAAAATAGATTCAAGAAACATAAGTCTCGTCCTTTAGTCTTCGTTTATCTTAAAATTGAGAGCAAATTTTTTTATACAACTTCCATTAAAGCACAAAGTACAATGGTGAAATCGGGACCATTTTTACTTCTTAAATAAATCAATGCAAAAGAGACATTTATTCTGTTACATTTGTTAGACATTAATCGTTGTATGTGAGTACTAATTAATTAATTAATTAATTAAATTTTCCATTGAAAATATAATATTCAAATTCGCTTACATAAGGAAAAAAAAGAGTAATTAGGATTGCCATCAAGCTATGCTAAAGAAAAAATAATAATAATCTCTTATAAAGTAAGTGGTCAGTGCTAATTTTCATAAATTATTATTATTACGGTTTATCAACCCTAATAGAGGGGGAAAAAAAAAAAAGAGACATTACGACATATTTGTGTACTTAGCCACATTCCACAGGCCCACAAGTAACACACACCTCAGACTATATTATTATTTTTATTATTACATAACATTATAGGCTTAGCGGTATAGCCGTAAAATTGTAAAATTACGAAAAAGAATAAAGGACCAACAAAATAAATAAAATAGAAAATAAAAACACATAATTTAATTTGCAAGTCCACACTGTCAAGCAAAGTCCCCCACCACCATTCTCTCCATTTCTCCCTCTGTCTCCTTTTCGAAAAGAAGTGTTGCTATTCACACACCCCTCACTCACAGTGGCACAATGAGCAGAGAACGAGAGAGAGAGATGGCTGCTACGACGCCGTCTTCTTCTTCACAACCCAAAATGCCACCTCAAACCCAACCCAACGGGACCCACCACCACCAACGCCGCCCTCATCCTCCACTACCACCACCACTGCAACCACAATCACAATACCACCACCATCACGACCACCACCAGTACTACCCAACAACGTCGTCTTCCTCTTCAGCCTCCTTCAGAGGCTGCTGCTGCTGCCTCTTCCTCCTCTTCTCATTCATCGCCCTCCTAATCCTCGCTGTCGTCTTAATCATCTTCCTCGCCGTCAAACCTAAAAAACCCCAATTCGATCTCCAACAAGTCGGCGTCCAGTACATGGGCATCTCTACACCCAACCCCACCTCCTCCGTGGACCCCAGCACCACCATTGCCGCCACGTCAGCTTCACTCTCCCTCACCATCCACCTTCTCTTCACCGCCGCCAATCCGAACAAGGTCGGCATCAAGTACGGCGAGTCCAAATTCACCGTCATGTACCGCGGGATTCCCTTGGGGAAGGCCTCTGTCCCCGGCTTCTACCAAGGGGCCCACAGTGTCAGAAACGTAGAGGCCACCATCGCCGTCGATCGGGCTAATCTTATGCAGGCCGATGCTTCCAGCTTGATCAAAGACGCCTCGTTAAACGACCGCGTTGAGTTGCGAGTCCTCGGTGACGTTAGCGCTAAGATCCGTGTCATGAACTTCGATTCTCCCGGCGTTCAGGTCACCCCCCATTTTCCCCTCTATTTTCAGTTAATTACTGTAAAAAGTTATTTATTTATTTATTTATTTTTGCGGTTTTGAGCGGCTGAGTCGGCACTGTTTGAGCAAAACCCACTATCGGCTGTCGCCATTTCTACTTTTTTTTTTCTTGGCTAATGTGCGCATTATTATTTACTGTATTATTATTATTAACAGACGAGGATGTTTTTCCTTCGGATCTCTTCTTTTTCAGTTCTACCAAATTTGCTCATCTGCCCTTTTTGTTTCTATTTTTTCTACTTTTGCCCCTTTCTTCATATAGTTACCTTTAACTAACCCTGTTTTATCGTACGCCCGTTATCTTCCTTTTCAAGCTTCTAAAAATAAATTTCAATGATAATATTAATAAATTAATTAATAAATAAAAGTTGTTATTTTACCTTTAAAAAAATGGTGCTGCTGATAGTTGCTTTATTTTTACGCGCCTTTTATTCATAGATGCACCAATGGACTTGCAGTTTCGTGGAGCGTTTTAATTAAATTTATTTGTTTTGACGAAAAAAAATCATTACTAGTTGATGCTTGTCTATTTTTGCTTGAATGGCCCCTTGACTTTTTTCAAATTGCCAAAAATGCCGATAGTTTTTGATTGTTAGATTTGGCAACCAGAGATTAAAGGGTAAAATGTCTGGTCATGTTTAGGGAGAAAAAAGGGTCCTGGTTCTGTTTTTCGCTAGTCACTATTGTCAATTTCGGTGACTCGTGGGACCCGTCCGAGCCAAAAAAGTGGACAATTTGTCAATTCCTTATCCTTTCAAGGCCTTGTGCTACGTTTTTATATGAATTTTAATGTTTTTTCTTTATCATTTTATCAAGGTGTTATAGGATATCGTGGTAACGAGAAGTAATTAGAGTTTATTTATTTTTGTTGATTTTTTTACCATATGCCTAGTAGGTTAGCATGTACCCTTACTGGGTAACAATAGTCTATAGGCACCTTAATGGAACCCCGAGATAAGACATTTTTAAAACTTGAACTGTAGTTGCGATCTGCGTATAATGTAGCAATATAAATGTCTAGACAGGTAATGTTGCTAGGTAGCATAATATGTTTCAATGATCTCTATGAGCTATTTGTATCATTGGAATTTCAATCCATTTGATCTTATTTCGTGGCCATGCCATGCTTGATTGTATTGTTATTTTACTTTCTTTAGCATGATTACTGAAAAGTCATCTGTTGATCTTCTCTCTATTTCTCTCTTTGTTCTTTTTCTTTTTTTTATCGTGCAACATTTATGCATTATTTGTTAAATTGCATTGCATTTACACTCCCTAGACCTCAAAAGAAAGAGTGGAGTCATATCCCCAAGAATTTTGCTAACCCCCCGATTAATTTTGTATTTTTTTAAAAGAAGCAAAAATTTTTTCTTGGATTCATAATTGGAATTATGACTTGGACAGGTATCCGTGGATTGTGCAATAGTGATAAGTCCAAGGAAGCAGTCTCTTACCTATAAGCAGTGTGGGTTTGATGGCTTGACTGTCTAGTGACATCAATTATACAAATTTCCAACCACCCCAAAAAAAAAAATTTGTTTTCATTTTGTCCCTATGGCCATATCTCTATAATCTAAAAGAGGTGAGAAAGGCGGAAGAAGCAAAAACCCAAAAGCCCTCGTCTTTCTCAATCTCACATGGGGAGCATTGGATGATTGTAATGTAGGAGTAGTAGGCAAAGGAAAAGCAAAGCAAAGATGGTGAAAGCAAGAGGAAAGAATTGAGAATGTTCGTTGTTGTAGGTAACCAATCTTCCAGCCCCAAAGATTTTTGCAAGAGATTTTTATTTTTATTAGAATTTTCTTTTTGATATTGGGTTTCTTCACTTGGAAGGAAAATTTGGTAACTATGTGTAAAGTTGCATGTGGGAACTGATTCATTGTATGATCCTATTCCACGCTTCCATTAAATGTCTATTCATTCTCTTCCTTTCTTATCACACTTCAATCTTAAGAATTAAGATTCTTTCGAGCTTTTTTATGTACATACAATATGAGTTTGTGAATTTTTTTTAAACAAATATAAGTTTGATTAAACAACTAGCGGTACAAGAACATTGTAGTAGTGTAATAAATAGAAGATGATGTGCTTACCATAAATGCCAGAAAATACTGTCACTTATACTGCAGCACGTGTCCCTTAAAACTTGTTAATTTAAACATCAGATGCATTTCGTATTGATCGCGGACTAAAGATCAATACTGATCCCGAACTAAAGATCTATATAGCCTATTTCTAATTAAAACGCGGATAACAAGTCATGAAACTTGAAGACAAACCCGGATTTGAGATTACTATTTGTCGGATTATTTACATATAATGTTAAAGAATAATAAGAATATGGAGTCAAGGATTTGAGACGTATTTGCACACTTTCCTTTAAGATTTTATTTGTTCTCACAAATCTTGGTTTGCTATAGAGTTTTACTGGCAAATTACTCCCAAGATATATCAAATCATGAATACAATCTCTGGCAAATAAGATTGTATTTTTAGAACATGTATGAAACCTATAAAATCTGATGATGAATCTAATTGTGTGTCTTTTTTTAATGAAGAATATGTTTATTTGAAAGAATACAACCATTTGAAATGGTACTTCTTCGAAGACACTCTTTTTTGTTTGAATTTGCATCAATTGACAATTGAAATTTTCAATCTTGCTAATCGTTTTTCCAATTGAAGCATTTCTGGAAATAAATGGTTACCTGTTTTCTCAATAAACGGTGAGTCGTTTTCTCTAAAACATAAAACATACTCTCTGGAGTTAAAAAGTTAACCGTTTTCTCAATAACGCTGAGTCATTTTATTCTAGAACAGAAAACATACTCTCTGGACTTAAACGGTTAGCCGTTTTCTCAATAACGGTGAGCTGTTTTAATCCACAACAGCAAACATGCTCTCTGAACTTAAACGGTTAGCCGTTTCTCCAGAAACGACACACCGTTTTCGTCTAGAATATCAAACCAAAAAACTTGAAAAATATTACAATCTCTTTTACAATCCCCAACTAGATTGTAATATTTTTCAGATTTATTAATGATAAACTTATACATACAAAAATGTATCTTTTGATTTTAACCTTTAGTTAGTGAGTGTATTTCAAAGTATTTACAAGACAATAGTGTGCTAAGAATTAAACTTTATCTCTTAAGTAAATACCAGAGATACATCACATATAATCTATCCCAGATTTCAAAGTTGTGTTCCAATAGTTAGCATTATTCTGGCCTTATGCTCTATCTTGGATTCATGAACATTCATAAGATTAAACCATGACCTTGGTAGAAACGACACCATTTCTTATGTTCACTGAGGTGAAGTTTCAAATCATGTCTTTAGCTACTATAAGACTTGAACTTAATTAAGAGTAAATACTCAACCTTAACCTCGTAGCTATTTGCACCGAAACTCTCAAATGAGATTATTTATTACTCGGTGCCAAACCAGTCACATCACTACAACTTGTTATTAGCCATTTAACTATGGAGTAGCGGTAGAACTACTGCATAGTTGAGTTACTATCGTTGGTGACTTTATTATACAAAGGTTTCAATCTCATTCCAAAATATGTATCCTTAACTAAGTCTCTTGAAAGACTTTTTGTTAAAGGATCTGTTAGGTTCTTATTAGTCCTAACATAAACAATATTAATAACACCATATGTTATTAATTGTTTCACATATTCAGGTCTCAAGTTAATATGTCTAGACTTTCCATTATACACTTTATTATAAGCTCTAGACAATGTAGCTTCACTGTCGCAGCATAAAGAAATAGATGGCATTGGTTGTGGCCACAACATTATATCAAACAACAAATTTCTCAGCCATTCTGCTTCTTTGCCTGCAACTGCAAGTGCTATAAACTCACTTTCTATTGTTGAATGAGTTATGCACGTTTGTTTCTTTGAATCCCAAGAAACCGCTCCTCCAGCAATTGTAAAAATCCAACCAGAAGTGGATTTATTATCTCTTGTATTGGTTACCCAACTAGTATCTGAATATCCCTCCGATACTTCAGGATAATTATTATAAAACAAACCCAAATTAATGGTCCTTTTAAGATAACCAAGTATCCTACCGATTGCTTTCCAGTGTTCAACACTAGGGTTACTTGTGAATCTTGACATTTTGCAAACTGCAAATGCTATATCAGGCCTCGTACAATGCACAACATACATTAAGCTACCAATAGCACTAGCATATTCTAGTTGTGCTACTACTCGGCCTAAATTCTCTAGTAATTTAATACTAGAATCATATGGGGTATTAACTTTTTTAAATTTGAAATAATTGAATTTAAGAAGCACTTTCTCTATATAATGAGATTGACACAATGAGTAACCCCCATTATGTTTATTCACTTTGACACCTAAGATAGTATATACTTCACCAAGATCTTTCATCTTAAATTGTGAAGTTAAAAACTTCTTTGTATTATCTACTCTTTGCATATTTATTCCAAAGATAAGCAAGTCATCAATATACAAGCATATAATCACACCAAAATCATTCGTAAATTTATAATATATGTATTTATTAGCATTATTATGCTTAAAACTATGAGATAAAATTACCGAATCAAACTTCTCATGCCATTGTTTTGGTGCTTGCTTTAAACTATAAAGAGATTTGACTAACTTGCATACCTTTTCTCATTTCCTGGCAAAACAAAACCCTCAAATTGTTCCATATAGATTTCTTCATCAAGATCACTATTAAGAAAAGCTGTTTTAACATCCATTTGATGCACATACAAATTGTTCAATGAAGCAATTGCAAATAGCACTCTTATAGAAGTTAATCTAGCTACTGGTGCATATGTATCGAACTAATCAATACCATTTCTTTGCTTAAACCCTTTGGCTACTAATCTAGCCTTAAAAGTTTGCAAAGAACCATCATTATTGTACTTTCTTCTAAATACCCATTTGCTGCTAATTGGTTTAGATCCTGGAGGAAGATCAACCAAGACCCACGTTTGATTCGACATAATCAAATCCATTTCATCATTTACCTTCTTTCACCAGAAAGAAGCGTCTCTAGAAGACATAGCGTCACTAAATGTCTTTGGATCTTTTTTAATATTTAACAACAATGGTACTTTGTTAAGTACATTCTTTCTATCCCTTTCAACCAAGAAGAGTAGTGCTTGTGATGAAATAAAATCTGGAGCTAAACTCTTTTATTTCTTTTCACGTTGACTCCTCCTTGGTTCGAAAGATGTCATAGACTCTTTCCTTTTATTATTGTTAGTGGAGGTACTAGAAGTATTAACACATGGTTGATCAATACTTGATTCTAATTCAATATTATAATCATGTTGAAATTTATTCTTAATAAATTCAACATCTCTAAATTCCATAATCACATTAAAATCTAAATCTAACAACCTATAAGCGTTGGAATTTTCAGCATATCCTACGAAAATAGTTTTTATACTTCTAGCACTCAACTTTGATGACTTAGAGTCATGTATTTTATAAAAACCTAAACAACCCTAGACCCTTAAATACATCAAGTTTGGTTTTCTTCCTTTCCAAATTTCATAAGGAGATATATGTGTTTTCAAGGATGTAATTCTGTTATGAATATGACATGCAGTGATTAATGCTTCCCCCCACAAATTTTTTGGTAGTTTTGCATTAAGGATCGTGTAATTTATCATATCCGTGAAAATTCTATTCTTCTTTTCAGTCAAACCATTTTGTTGAGGGGTAAATGGAGCTGATCTTTGGTGAATAATTCCAAATTCTTCACAATAATTATTAAATTTAATTGAGAAATATTCACCACCTCTATCACTACGAATAATTTTGATTTTCTTAACTTTTGATTTTCTTATCAAAAGCTTTATTTTTTGTTCTAAGTAAATAAGTGTATCTAGAACAATCATCAATAAAAGTGATAAAGTACCTCCTACCTCCTCTTGTTAACATGTCATTATACTCACAAATATCGGTATGTATTAAATCCAATATTTGAGTATTTCGTTTAGTTTTAGGAAAAAGTTTCTTAGTTAATTTAGCTTGGATGCAGATTTCACACTTATGACCTTTAACATCATTGCAATTAATCAAACCATGCTTAGACATGTATTTCATAGATCTAAGTTCAAATGTGCTAATCTAGCATGCCAAATATCACAAGACTTAACAATATAAGCTAAGTTGATATTATTATTATTAATGCTGAGTTTGTACATTCTATCACAAGAATACCCTTTCCCAACAAACAATCCATTCTTTGAGATAATACAAGTATTACCCTCAAGCACAATCTTAAGCCCATGCTTACACATAAAACTAGCATAAATAAGATTCTTCCTAACGGAAGGTACATAAAAGACATTATACAATGTGACTTTCTTTCCAGAAGTGAAGTTGATCTCAACTACTCCTTTCCCTGCTACTATGGCTGCATTATTGTTCCCCATGAGAACCATTTGTCCTTCCGTTTCTTCTTTGTAATGATAAGAAATTTTTCTTATCATTACAAACATGAATTGTTGCACCCGAATCGAGCTACCAATCATAGGACTTAGTTTCAGCCATATTGGTTTCAGTAATCATGCCAGTTTGCATTTCAGAAACCATGGTACAAATCTCTTCAGATTTGTTTTCAATAACATTAGCTTTATGGGAATTCACTTCTTCTTTTTTCTTCTTGAATCTGCAATCACTTTGGCGATGGCCTTTCTTCCCACAAAAGAAACAATTTCCATAAAGCTTTTGTGTGCTGGACTTCTTGAATTTCTTGTCATTCTTGACTTTAAAATTCTTTGAGAATTTACTAGCTTTAACAATATTAACTTTAGTAGAATCATGCTTATCCTTGGATTCGCGAGACCTAGTCTCTTCTTCAATTACCAAGTGTTTTTGCAATTCTTCTAAAGTTATGTTCTCTTTACTATGAAAGAGTTTCTTTCTATAATCATTCCAACTTTGAGGCAATTTAGCAATAATAACCCCAACTTGAAATGATTCAGAAATTTCAACTTTTAACTCTTGAAGCTTAGCAACAATCATTTGTAACTCATGTATTTGCTCAAGAATGGATTTTGTGTCTACCATAATAAATTTAAAATATTAGATACAAGAAATTTGTCAGTACCTTCTTTCTCCGTTTTGTATTTGTATTCAAGAGCATTCCAAATTTCTACCGGAGAAGTCATAGAATTATAGAGATCATATAACCTATCAGAAAGTGTATTGAGTATATGACCCCGGCACATCAATTCATTATCTTCACGACGTTTCCTTGCAGCCTTAACAACTTTGGTATCATCTTCTCTTGGTTTTGGAAATGGTTCCAATTTCGAATCAAGAACATATGCCACTTTAAAAACAGTAAGGAGAAAGAACAATTTTCCCTTCCAACGAGTGAAATTAGTTCCATCAAAACGATCGAGATGGACACTAGGATTCAGAAATGATGTCAAACTCTTCTCAGCCTCCATTTGCATTAAAATAAAACCTTAAAGATTGCTAAAGAATAATAAGAATATGGAGGCAAAGAACAAAGAAAATTTCTTAGTATTTGAGACGTGTTTGTACACTTTCCTTTAAGGTTTTATTTGCCTCACCAATCTTGGTTTGCTATAGAGTTTTAATGGCAAATTACCCCCAAGATATATCAAATCCTGAATACAATCTCTAGCAAATAAGATTGTATTTCTAGAACATGTATGAAACCTACAAAATCTGAGGATTAATCTAATTGTGTGTCTTTCTTTGATGAAGAAGATGTTTATTTGAAAGAATACAACTATTAGAAATGGTACTTCTTCGAAGACACCCTTTTTCGTTTAAATTTGCATCGATTGACAATTGAAATTTTCAATCTTGCTAACCGTTTTTCCAATTGAGGCCTTTCTAGAAATAAATGGTTAGTCGTTTTCTCAATAAACGGTGAGCCGTTTTCTCTAAAACATAAAACATGCTTTCTGGAGTTAAAAGGTTAGCCGTTTTTTCAATAACGGTGAGCCGTTTTAATCCATAACAGCAAACATGCTCTCTGGACTTAAATGATTAGCCGTTTTCTCCAGAAACAGCACACCATTTTCGTTCAGAATATAAAACTAAAAAACTTAAAAAATGTTACAATCTCTCTTACATATAAAGCTCTGAGAAATCAAATAATAATTAATAAAGTTGATAAGTGATAGCGCCTGATTATTTTAGTGACCATATGCTAGGAGTTCCAATTGATACATACAAAAATGGTTGCTCTTAACAGCCTAAATCAAATTAAGAGAATGAAAAGCAAGGATTTAAATTCGAAAAATATTTTTCCAGCAACCAGTCATCTCACAGACTATAAATAGGAATGATCTTTTGGTCAATTCGAGAATTTTGTCAGGAGAGAATCCATATCTAAATTAACTTTTAAAATCTCTAAACTGACTTGAACGTTCGAGATGATGAGTATCTTTTATAAACACGTTCCAGTCCAATCAATCAATTTCCTACTTCTAATTATTTAGAGTATTCAAGAGGAATCAAGTATCCTACTTCTAATTATTTTACATCTCATTAGTGGAGGATTAAGAAACTGCAGGTGCAATAATGTTAAAGCTCCACCAGATGAACATATTGAAATCGATCTAAGAAAGCTTGAAATTATCTAGATCTAGACTCGGAAATTTTCAGATCTATATGACAACCCCACTATTAAACAAGAAAAATAATAAAAACACAAAAGAATTGCCAAAGCCTCCATAGATATGAATTTAGGTGAAGAGAGGAGTTTAGATAAGGGGTAAGGAAGGATATATGGGTTTGTGATTAGTAATTGTTCACTGGTGTTATAAATTATTTAACAAAACTTAAGTGAGCTCAGATTAAGTGAGAATTTTTTTATTTAATTATTTATTTCTTATGTGGGGAAGCAAAATTTCAATCTCATGTGTGATTTGCTTGGTTGTAATGTTGTAATTGATCTCTACCACTTAAATAATTTGTTCCAGATCTCATGTGAATGTTGAACATGATGATTGCCTTGATATTGTGAAAAAAGGAAAAGGATAAAAAATAAAAAGTAAAAAAAAATTACACATTTGATAAAAATTTTCATTTCCATTGACAAAGAACACCTTGAATCATCAGCCTGACATTTGGATGCAAAATTCCAATATGGCCCACATTGAAATAATGTTTGGTTGATGGGAGGATTCATGTAAATTTAGTCCAAATTACACGTTTTTTAAGGGCAAAGATTGTTTTTGGCCCATAGTTTATTCATGTGATGAGTAATCCATGGGGCATGCCGATGAGGACTCCGTTATAAATTTTTTTTATGTATTATTATTAGTAGGGTCTATTATATTTAATATAACTTAGATTTAGGTAAAATTTTATTCACTGGCTATCTAACTCTACTTATTTTTACACTAAAAAGTTTATTGGTAAGTTATAATAAATGTAATTTTTTATTCTTCTTCTTATTATAAAAAAATTAATTATGTAAGTATCAATATAAATAAAAAATAATTTAAATTATTAATAAAAATAATTTTTATAAAAAATTGTATTAGTAATTTAAAATTAATAATTAAATATGATTTTTTTAATCGTCCCTCATAAAAATGACATACTTTAATTTTCCACACTAAAATTGAAATTTAAAAACATTAAAACTTGACCCGTAAGTCAACATATTGTTGCATTAACTTTAACATTTGACTAAATTTGATAAAACAAAAGTATCATCTAGAAGTTTGTAACTACGTTGAGGAGAAATTATTCCTTAAGAAACATTCACATATATTGTATATACAATACAATTATTCAATTAATTAAATTTCGCTAATAGTAAAGTTGTATATACAATGCAAGTTGTATACACGGTCAAGTTAATTATATATAATCCAATGTCATCAAATATTGTAGTAAACACAAGGTAGAAATAATTATCTGAAATGACTTCTAAATATTTTAAAATTTAAAGGTTTTTTTCATTATAATATTTTCACTAAAAATAGTTTATAAATTCAATCAAATTGAGTTTAATCTATTTGTAAATGAAAAACCTTAAATTCGATTATTTATGTTCGTAGGATTTGGAAATAAAATATTAAAATCTATCAATAAAAGAAGATTATGTCACATGTTGTATATATTATTTTGATCTATAATTTCACAAACAACTATAGGAATTTCAATTAATTAAAATTAGATTAGTTTTCATAATTTTAGAACTAGGTTAACATTTTTAAATTAAATCATATGATTATCTGCGTATTTTATTTTTTAAATGAACTAACATACATTAAATCACGACCATTAAAGGTTAGTGAAATGACTAGACTCCTAGTTTGCTTTTATGAGATTTGCTATTTAAGCCTCATCTCCTCTATGTATGAAAGCAAATTTTGCAACTCTTTGGGAAAAAGTGACTTGGTTAAAAAAAAAAAACAGCAATTGTATGATGGAGTGGCCTTTTCTCCTCCTATTCATGCACTATCTCGTGTCCACATTAGGGATGGCAAAATTCGGGTCCGGGTCTGGGTATGAGTTTTGTTTTTCCGGATCCGAACCTGGATATAATTTTCTTTTCTCGGACCTGAGTTTTAACTCGGATTTTTTCACCTGGGTCCGGGTCCGGGTCCGGGTTCGGATTCAACCCAGAAAAACTCAGGTTTTTGGATTCCGGGTTTTGAACCCGGATTAATAAATTAATATTAATTTTTAAAATTCTAAAAATAAAAATTAATATATGGTCAAGCAATAATATATCTAAATTAATTAAAAAAATAATATTAAAATTAAATATCCGGGTCCGGGTTCTGGATGTCCGGGTTAACCTAAACCCGGACCCGCACCCGGATACATCCGGGTTATAAAAATTAATTTCGAACCTAGATTTTTTTATATTCCGGGCTGGGTTGAACCCGGCCCGAATCATCCGGGTTCGGGCCAGGTCCAGGTTATTTTGACAACCCTAGTCCACATAGTGAAAGTATAGTGAAAGAGTAATAAGCTACATGAGCATCAATTGCTAGTTTTATTGGGTATAACTCTAATTTTTTGAGTAGTTCTCATTCTATGCCGAGCTTAGTTCCCATAGAAGTTTAACTGAATGGATTTTAAAATTTATTAGTTTTGTTAATGTTGGTAAAGAGAAAATAAAGGATAAGTTAGGCACTTATTTAGGTGAAAAGTTACTATCATTTAATGTTGATGAACACTTTTTTAATTTAACTTGATGGAAAGTGAATGCTAGTAACTTATTTATATTATCTCGAATTGTAATAGATATTTTGGCAATTCAATTGACCATTGTTGCTTTTGAAACAACTTTCAATACCAGTGGTTGATTTGTAAGGTTATATCGTAATATTCTTCATCAAAGCACGTTGGAGGCTTTGATGTGTAATTGAAGTTGGATACGTGTTTTTTGTAAAGATATATGGTTTACATTTTAATTTTTATATTTTTATTTATTTAACTTAACCAATAATTAACTTTATTTTTTTCATTTGTAATATTTTAATTAATTGTAGCATCTATACGTTCGTCATATGCCAAGATTCTTGATGAGGAACCATAAATTGAAACAGATGTAGAGGCTGTGGCGGTTTATAGTTTTAGTTTAAATTATTTTGTCAAGCATTTATTAAGTTGAAATTGTTAAAACATGATTTTTATTTTCTTGTTTATCTTGTTATAGGTTTATGAAGAATTTTAGAATGTGTATCAATGGTGATGGTTACTGAGAAGTTACTGCAAGTTTATGTTGAAGACTTAATATTATTTTGATTTTTTTTAAAAGTTGATAATTGTAATTGTGTTGAAAGCTTAGAATTATTATGTTTTTATTTATTTGGAGGTTCTTAAAATTTGATCGTTTCTAATTTTATTTTTAAATATGTATATTCAATTTTTTTTAAAAAGGGTCAACATATTAAAAGATTATTAATTTTTTTGAAAAAAAGAATTAAATGGCGATTGAATCCCATTTTAATCCTTACTCAATTCAGAAATTTTTTGGGACATACCCAAACTATCTCCAATTATAATTATTATTATTTTTTTGTATGGATTAGGTTTGCCGATTGCTTCTAAATCAGGTTCGGGTTCAGGTTTGGGTTTGGATTTGGATTTGGGGATCATGATCCCCACCCCAAACCCGCCCCCTTACCATCATTAGTGAAATGACTAGGCTCCGAATTTGCTTTCATGGGAGTTGGTGTTTGACCTTGTCTCCTCTGTGTATGAAAGTAAATTTTGCAACTCCTTTGGGAAAAAAAGTGACTTGGATCATAAAAAAGCAATTATATGATGGAGTGGCTTTTACTACTCTTATACTTGCAAAAGTTATAAACTTTTTCTCCTCCTCACTTCATCCTCATTGAGAATGTACTTAGCAATTTTGTTACTACTCTTGATTGAGAACCACCAGCAGAATGACGATATTAGCTTAGTATTGATACTGTTTTTGACGTGAATACAGGTACCATCAGTTATGATGCAGTAGTGAGAAATCATGATGGTTTGGTTATGGCGGTGGGTGTAGATGTGGGGATTTATTCTGATGATTTTCATATTGCTGAGCGAGTTTTAGTGTACGGCTTGCGAGAGAGATTGGTTTATGTCCTTTCATTTTAAGTCAAACTCTTTGCTAGTTACTCAATTAATTCTAATTGAGCATTGTTGGATCCTTAATCTAATATTGGGCTTCTATCTGAACAATTATATATTGTAAATTATCATATAAGGTTAGCCCTAATTAAAAATTATTTATAAAGATTTTCGATAATATGATTTTTAATTTATTTATTAGGATACGAGCTTTTAATGTGTAAGGAATTAAAGACTTAAAGTTAATATCTATTTTTATGATGGGCTAAATATGAATATATAAAAATAATAAGAAAATTGTCTATATAAATATTTATAGCCCTCAGGTCACACATATCATTTTATTCCTTTTGAACATTCTATTATCAGAGAGAGTGCATAGAGAAACTTAAAAAGTTCTTTAGTAAAATATATTGATTTGAAAAGCAAACTCTAGGGCTAAGTAATTGCGTATTATAGATTCAGATACATTTTAATATATTTTGTTACTGGTTCTTGATAATATAACATGAATATTCTTAGATTTAGGTAATGATTTTCACAAAAAAGATTATTTTTGAACAAGCGCAATACTCATAAAGGTCTTTTTTGAATTATTGCTGCTACTTACTTTTACCAAAGCAAGATTTCAAGATTAATCTTGTTCTTAGAAATTGTAACCAGGCAATGGATGTTCTAGCAAATATGTTCTTTATTGCACTAATTATATTTGTATGGGTGAAAATTTTTGAAAAATTTTCACAGCATCTGACTTATTATCTTTAAATGTTATATTATGAAATAATAAGAATCTTTTTCCTTTTTTTTTTATAAGTGACTTGGTTTCATAGGGCCAAACTATCTTATAATTTGTTTTAACTATATTAGTATTTATCCTTTAACAAAATTACTAAACGGAACAAATAAACTGTAATGGATATATTGTTGGATAATATAATTGGTGTTTATTCTTCTTCAATTAATTTATTTTAAGCACAGCATGATGACAATCAGTTTTTCTCCCCTCCCTTACTCATGTAAGCGGCGTTGAAAAATAGTCATTTAATATAGAGTTTCCCCATTAAAGAATAAAATATGAATAAAATACTCTTTTCTTACTAAAAAGAAAAAAATATGAAGTTCCCCGACTAAAAAGTAAATTGGTTTACTTTAATCTAATAATGGTGCCGGGCTTAAAATGTTGAAATATAACAATACAAAATTTAAATTCTAACTAAGGTGATATATAATGTGTTTTTATGTTATGAAATCATGTGATTATAATTTATTTCAAACGCGAAGATATTCATATTTTTTTCCCTCTAATTTTATATTTTCCTGTCCATAAATTTTTATCTATCCATCCCAAAATATGGTAGTTGTTTTGTCTCGATTGATTCATATCCACCGGAGTATCAATCCACTTGGATATGTGGTCCGTTGGGAGTCTTTATATATACTGTTATGTTATGATAATAAGCCTTTTTTTATTTAATCTTAGTTTTGTTGCTTCCAAATGTTAGATCTGCAAAGTTATTGTCTCAATTGGAGACGCCAAGTCAGGCAGTAGAGAATCTCACCAAAGAGCTTAGGGATATTCCTATTGGAGCTCTAAATTTATGGATGCACTAACTTTGTGTAAATTTAAATAGGTATAAAATATTAAAATACACCTCTAGTAATGATTGTTCAAAGTATTTGAAGCTCTCTAGCTATATACCATAAAGGTGAGATCTAGCGTATTTCTGTCACTGGCCAAAATTGTGATGGAAAAAATGATTTTTACTAATTTTTTTTTTAAAGGTAAGGGAGGGTGGGCAAGCCCAAATACATTTTTTTGCCTCCCTTACCCCACTAAGAATCTAACCCGGATTCTAATAGAGACTACAACTTCACTGCAACCAATCCAACCACGCCCTTGGGAGCTTATGGTATTATAATTTGATTAGGTTGGGTCCCATTTTTATACCACAACTTTGTAACTTAAAAACTTCTTTAATTCCCTCTAATTAAAAGGAGATTAATAGCTAGAATTCTCTACTTCCTTCGATAAAAGATCACTTTTAACAAATTCATTATTAAGAGAAATGATTAAACTCCACCACTATCCTTAAAATGAGGTAGTGGGTGTAATTATTACAAAATTTATTCTCCCGTAAATGTTCAATAATTCAATTTATCATGTGAGTCATAATAAGCAATTAAGAATAAATCTAGCACTTGGATGATACCTCTGTGATAGTCTTGGGTGCACTGATTTATCTTCATTCTCTTCGATATTTTTTAATGATCTATCCATTTACTGCTATAATATATTTTTCTTTTGCTACGATTTTATGGTAGATTTGGAACTTTTATGCTTCAGATTTAAAAAATACAAGGAGTAGATCAGTTTATCTAATCTGTCATGGACTACTATGCAATTATTATATATATTCACTTTATTCAATGAATAAAAATTTAACTTTCCTTAAAAAAAATGTACAAATAGCCTCACTTTCTGTTAATCTTAATTAAATTTCGGCTGACCTTTACTTGTTAAAAAAATAGTCATGGATTTGGATCCATTACTGAGCACTTATGTTTAACTCTTCAGAATCTTCTATCACATATGCGTGTATGGTAATATACAATTAAAATTTAATTGATTTGATATTTCTATCTAATAACTAATAATTATATCTTTCTAAAAATAATAATAAAAAGCCACGTAGCATTAGAGATGGTAAAATTACCCACTAACCAACAAAATCGCTCACAAAAATGTAATTTTCTAAGTTGCAAGTGACTTTGGTATTTCATATTTAAACCCACTGTGGGTTGTTGGTGTGTTTGGTATTAAGAAAAATTCACTGGGTTCCAGTGCGGGTATCCACCAACCTGCATTCTTTATTTTAATTATTTATATTTTTAATTTTAATTATAAAATTTACATTAAAAAATTTAATCATAAATATATCCAAGTTAAATTTTCTAATCCCTAAACCTAACCTATCTCACTTCAACATATATAATAAACTTTTAATAACTAGAAATTTTATAATTTTCAAGTTTAATGTTATAGATATTTTATTTTATTTTGACTGATTTTGTTTGTTTTGCCTTAACAATAGTTGTATAAAGTTTACTTGTTAATATTATTGATAGTACTTATATATTGATTAAAAGATGGAGAAAGACATTGATATAAGCAATGATGATTTGCCTGCAATAAAAATATTTTATGTTAGATTAATATGTTTTATGTGTTTGTCTTAATAGAAATATTTTGTGTTAAATTAATATTTTTTGTGTATTTATTTTAATGTTAAAATTTCAATTTCTTATTTACAATAATAAAATTTTTTATTGTGAGTTGTAAGTGAATTTAATAATTTAACTATCTTGTGGATATAAATTTAGTAATGACAAAGCGCGAACAAACTATTCTCATTGCCATCCCTTCGTAGCACTAAATATATGATGCAAATATAAAAAGAGTGCTGCTAGGTGGTGAGAGGGACAAGAGAATGACGAGAGAAACGGTAGTAGTTGCAGCTGTTTCGTGTCTCGTTCCTCTCGCTCATTAAAACATTAAAAAAAATAATAAAAATTGAATAAAGAAATGGCGCGTGAAATCTATCAGGCTTTCACTTTCCTCTCTCACACAAATCACCATCTTCTCAACTTAGCAACTATTCACGACCTCCCTCTCCAGCTAGAGCAACTGGTCACGGCTTCCCTCTCCAGCCAACAACCAGCAACTGCTCACAGTGCTCACGGCCTCCTCCCTCTCCAGCCAGCCTTTCACGGCAAGCAGCACTATTTCCCCCTCTCTCTCGGCTCTCTCGGCAAACATTAAGTGAGCGGTGGCTTTTTTCAGCTTGTTCTTTTTCTTTTATGTGAAAGATCTGGCACGTATTGTGGAATTTCAGCTTGTTCTTTTGGTGGGTCTCGTTGGAATTTAAACTTGTTATTTTGGTGGGTCTCATTGGAATTTAAGCTTCTAAAATTTAAGGAATGTAATAAGCTAAGTTGCTGAGCTTGTTCAACTTTGGTGTTTCCATAAGTTTGTATGTTTATGAAGTGACAACATTAGCAGTTAATGCTATGTAAATTTTCTGTTTCACAAGGATACTTTACTTTTTGTTATCTATTTTTGCATCCAATTTTCTGTTTCACAAGGATACTTTACTTTTTGTTATCTATTTCTGCATCCAATGTCATATGTCAATTTTGAAAATGATTCTGCTTCTGGAGTTGTTGCGGTTTATGCTATGAATTTAGTTTTATTTGAATTCTATTTGGTTTAGAAATTTTGTAAATTTAATTTTTTTGAAACTGAATATAAATGTTAATTATTTTGTAGGAATGGAAAATTTTGAAAATGAGCATGCAATTGAAGATGTGCTACTGAAAAAATTTGAGCCAACTCTTAGTATGTTATTCGATGGTTATGAGAAAATATTTGAATTTTACAAAGCTTATGATAGACAAGAAGGGTTTCCCGTGAAAAAGCTAACGAGTAAAAAAGGGAGCAACGAGATTGTAAAATATGCGACCTTTGCATGTGGTCGTAGCGGCAAAGTAGATAGTAGATCTATTAATATGTTGAAGCTCAAACATGTTGTGAAAATTGGTTGTGAAGCTAAAATCGGAGGTTGTGTAAATGAAGAGAGAAAATGGATTCTTCAAACTTTAGACCTTCAGCATAATCATGGATTGAGTCCGGACAAAACAATATATTTCCCTTGTAACCGTAGAATTAGTGCATGTGTAAAAAAGCGAATTAAAATGGATGATTCTGCGAGAATTAACATTACCCATAATTTTAATTCTACTGTTGTCAAAGCTGATGGGCATGAAAATGTGTCATTTTTAGAAAAAAAGATTGTAGAAATGTTGTTCATAAAGCAAGACAATTACAACTTGAAAAAGGAGATGCTATGACAATTTTAAGTACTTCAAGAAAAACAACAAGCAGAATGCGATAGGTTTTGTTTTAGCATTGACTTGAATGAACATGATTGATTGAAGAATATATTTTGGGCAAATCTAAGGAGCAGGGCAGCTTATAAATATTTTGGGGATATTGTCATATTTGACACCACGTATCTTACGAATAAGTATGATATGTCGTTTGCCGCTTTCATTGGAGTTAATCATCATGAGCAATCTATTTTGTTAGAATGCAAATTAATATCTCATGAGAATACAGAGACATTTACGTAGCTATTTGAGGCATGACTATCATGCATGTCTGATTCTCCTCCTATTGGTATTATTATTGACTAAGATAAAGCAATGCAAAAGGCAATTGAGAATGTTTTTCCTACAACTGGGCATCGATGGTGTTTGTGGCATATAATAAAGAAGGTGCCTGAGAAGTTAGGGGCTTTTAAAGAACGTGAAGATATTATTTCTTCGTTACTTTCTACTATTTATGATTCGTTGAGCCCTACTGTATTTGAGGAAGATTGGCATGATATGATTACAACAAGTGATTTATGGGATAATGCTTAGTTAAATGGTTTATATGATGAGAGGTATCGTTGGGTTCCATGCTATTTGAAAGACAGTTTTTGGGCGAGAATCTCAACAACTCAGTGAAGTGAAAGTATGAATGTCTTTTTTGATGGGTTTGTTAACTCAAAAACAAATTTAAAGCAGTTTGTGAAGCAATATGAAAATACATTGCGAAGGAAAGCTGAATTGGAATAGCAAGCAGATGCCAAGTGTTTTAGTAAAAACACTCCATGTGTAACAAGATATGAGATAGAGAAACAAGTTGAGAAGCTGTACACAATTGCTAAGGTCAAAGAATTCCAGTAAGAATTAACTGCACTGATGTATTGTGATGCAGTGGATTCTGTTGAGTCAATATATGAAGTCAGTGAATCACTTGGGCAAGGAAATAAAAAAAATTTTGAGGTTGTTTTTTATGAAACTGAATGTGAAGTTAGCTGTATCTACTCAAAGTTTCAGTTTAGGAGAATTCTTTGTAGACATGCCCTTTCAGTGCTAATATGATACGATATTGAAATACTTCCAAAGATGTACATTTTATCAAGGCGGAGAAAAGATGTGAGGAGATGTTATAGTAAGGTGAAAGTTAATTATAATGTGCATAATTTATCCATTTAGCAGGAGAGATATGAAAAAATATGTACTGATTTCACTGAGGTTGCAAACATATCTGCTGATGATGAAATTAGTTACAAATTTATGTTGGATTGGATTAATAAAACAATGAAGTATCTGCCTAAGCAAATTCAGTGTGCAAGTGTGGAAACAACTGCTATTAGTGAAATAAGTTGTAGTAGCAATAATATTGAACATTTAATTAATGATGCAGGAGCGGCACGCCGTAAAGGTGGTCCTCATTGTTTGAGGAAACAATCTTCACTTTGAAAAAAACCTACCCAAAAGAACAAGATTGCCGAAAAAAAAAGGTTTGTTTAAATGCATATATATATTTTATAATTTTATTTTATCTTCATTTTATCTTAATTTTATTAAATATTATAATTTTACAGGATGTGCAAGAAAATGTTTCAGCATATTTAGAAATGCCTAATGAAATCTCCACACAGCAAAGTAACATACGACAGAGCAATATAGCCATGGTATAATTTTGTGAGTTTTTATTATTAATGTTAGTTCAACTATTTTGAATATATGTAACTAAGTATGTTGTTGAGTATATGTAGATGTTTCACGAAGGAAGCACTGTAAATGCAAATCTCAATCAACACGGAGGTTTAGACTATTATAATGTAAGAAACAAATTCACAAGTAAATTTTAATTTTAAAATTTTAATATGAATTTTACAATTTTTTTTTAGATACCTGTACACCCATTTCAAGTTGGTGGAAATAATATTTACCAGTCAATTCCTTATAGCTGGCACACAATAAATATACTTATATTTATAAATTCTTAAATGCATACTTATATTTTACGTTGTCAAATTTTTAAAATGTATAATGATATTTTAATTTCTTGTGTATTATAGCACCAGTCCCACCGTATGCTTTGTAGTCGCATTATTCTTCTCCTTCGATAACGTATGAAGGATCTGTAAGTGAGAATTTTCAACAATTGTTACATCAATAATGAAATGAAGACAACAATCGCCGCAATTGATGTTTGACTTGTATTTGTTTTGATTATTTTCACTATCATTTCAGTTAGATTTGGCTTGAAACGACAAATTCATGTTTGACTTTAACTTGTTTCGATTATTTTCACTATCATTTCACTTACATTTGTGTTAGTGTTTACTAGTATTTTTACTATCATTCCATGGCTTGCATGTACAAACTTTTCATACCAACAAGCCTGTTTTCGACCATGTCAATACGTCTTATTCCATGTCTTCCTCTAATTTCATTGAGTTTAGTTAGAAGAGATGCTGGAGATAGCTTCTTCCCATTAACTGAAACATGAATTCCCGAGACTATACCAATTTCAACGTATCTACAAAAATAACATGAATTCCCGAGACTATACCAATTTCAACGTATCTACAAAAATAGAGTACATGCAAGAGAAAGTAAATATAAATTAAAAACTACAGAATGAACTAGAGATGTTAGGTGCATCTTCTGGATCAATCCATATTTATGTACATATCTTTTTTCAGCTCATTTTATGAATCTTCCAATATGTCCCCCTTCAATGCCACAAGTATAAAAGAGTTAGAGAGATTGAATATGGATTTTATTGTTACAGGAATAGGCACGTTGTGCTTCTTAGCATATTCAATAGCATCCATGGAGCCACAACATTCAACTCAGGATTTAAAGCAAAGAAAAATTTTGTTACATTATAAATGTATCACCAAATTAGAAGAATTTATAACCAAATTACAAGTTTTTTAAGTTCATAGTACAAATTAAAAGAACTTTAAAAAAATTCTTGAATATAAATAAAGTAAAATAATTACAAGTATTCTAATCAAATTATAACATAGTGTTTGTCTTCTTCAAAGTTCATCATTAAACAATCCCCCTCTGTGCTTCACATAATTAAAACTTAACAGACAAGCATTCAATCTCTAATGCCAACTTTTAACTTCCTCCACTAACAGATCAATTTTCTCTTCACTGCATTTATGGTCGTCTACCCATTCAAAGTTCTTACATCCTCTATATTTTCAAAATTTACGATTTGGATTCTTTGTAGTACATGATGTAAACAACTTCATTTTTTCACCGCATTCCTTACATATTTGCAATGAATTCCGAGTTTCATTTGTACTAGATGGCATCGTCATTCATAAACTACTTAAACTGTCAAAATATATATATAAAAAAAAACAAAGCATTAAAATACAAAGCACTCATAAGACAGTATAAAAGCCTTTCCCCCTTAAATTTGCAAAGATAATCACAAGCAATAAAAATTACAGCAAGCATGCAATCTTGGAAGTTAAAAAGAGAGCAAAAATTGCAGCAAGCATGCAATCTTGGAAGTTAAAAAGAGAGCAAAAATTGCAGCAAGCATGCAATTAATCGATTGTTAAAAACAGAGCAAAAATTAGCAAGCATGCAATTAATCGATTAAGTTGAATCTGCTATTCATTTATTCTGAAACATACCACTTTTAACAAGCACATAGAATGCAAAACAAAAACACAACAAATTATAGATTCAAACTTTCCATTACATTCCAAAACAATTTTACATACCAATTTCTTACAAACTGAAACGCTAAAATCAATATTTAATCACACAGTAGGTCTATTGAAAACAAGCAACCAACCCATAATCAATGAACATGAAATACCCAGCAATTTTGGTAAAAGGAATAGCACAAAATCAATATTTGGATTATACCCTTTGTGGCAAATTGACAATTGGCAGGCCCAAACTCACAACTCAGTCTATGATTATAGCTAGTCTCCCTATAATACGAAGAAACACCAAGCAAACTACCAAAAGAGAGCCCAAATTTAGGTACAACTAATAAAATTCGTCACCATTTTATGCACACACTGCCACATTTAGATTTCATCTCAATTATTATCATACAATTGCTCCTTAGTTGAGGCTGAACTCATCATTAATCGTAAAAAATAATCACATCACATCTAAGTGCTTTTTTGTCATCTATATTGTTCATATCTGTGCATATTCAACATATAGATAATGGAAGATCAAAAAATGTACCTTTTAATTTTGCCGAGAGAGTCGAGAGAGAGAAGGAAACAGTGCTGCTTGCCGTGCTGGCTGGAGAGGGAAGCCGGAAGCCATGAGCGATCGCTGGTGATTTGCGTGAGAGAGGATGTCGACCAGTTGAGAAGATGATGATTTGCGTGAGGAGGTGACGGTGATTTGTGTGAGAGAGGAGCGTGAGGGAGGAGGAAAATCAGGACTGGAGACAAGGTGGATAAAGTTTGAATTTCCTCTGCACGCATCGATTTATTTATTTATTTTTTTTATTTTTTAATATTTTAATGAGCGAGAGAAATGAGACGCTAAACGGCAGCAACCGCTGCTGTTTCTTGCGTTCCCTAGCATTTTCCATTTAAAAATTTGAATTTCAATTTTGCGGGGACCACCTGACGTGGCAAGATATCAACGGCATGCCCAATCAGCGGCGTCGGGCCCGGGCTCAAAAACCCTAACTCGCGCAAGATAAGTATCCGAAAAAAGAGCGCGCCACTGGCGGCCTTTTACAAATTCAGAAGTTAGGAAGAAAAATTATTTGAATTTTTGTGAAATAAACGGGAAAAAAAAAATAAAGACACAAAAAGCCAATCTCGCGAAAGAGAACGAGCAATCGAACAGAGTCCAACGAACGACACGCCGTTTTAACAGGTATCCTTCAGTCTCATTATTCGACATTATCGTTTATTTAAGCCTTTTTTTTTAAATTTGCTTGCTGTTGAAAGATTCATAGGAGATTAATTTTATATTTGTTTGCTTAATGGGAAAAAATTATATAATTTTCTTTAAAAATTTTAAATTATGATAATTATTAATTATTTAGAAATTTTGTTTGAAATAATGAAGCACAGAGAGCGAGAGCAAGATGGATCGATACCAGAAGGTGGAGAAGCCAAAGACGGAGACGGCCATTAGCGAGAATGAATTGAGGATAACAGCTCAAGGCAGACTCAGGAATTACATTTCCTATGCCATTTCTCTGCTTGAGGTTTTTATATATTTATTTATTCTTTTGGAACGCTTTATCCTGTTTGTACTTTCTTTATTCTTGCATGTACGCCGCCTGTATTTCGTTAATTTTTAATTAATTTTATTCCTTTTAGGAGAAAGGTGCCAATGAGGTTGTCCTCAAAGCTACTGGTAGAGCCATCAACAAGACTGTGATGATTGCTGAATTACTAAAGGTGCCGTTTTACTAATAGCAGTTTTATTGATATTTTTTTCTTCTATTTCTTGTCTATAATTTGCATATTGTTTATCTAATTGTTTGTAGAGGAGGGTTGTTGGTCTCCATCAGAACACGTCGACAGGATCTATTGATATAACTGATTTATGGGAGCCACTAGAGGAAGGGCTTCTTCCGTAAGAATCCCAAAATTTTCTTTTCTGAAGTTTTACTATATGTATATGCTTGTGACTGTATATATTTGTTCATATATTATATTATTTGACTAACTAATGAGTTACTTTTGCAGACTAAAAACCACTCGTCATGTCTCAGTTATCACAATTACTTTGTCAAGGAAGGAGTTGGATTTATCTTCCTTAGGGTAAATAGATTTCTAAAATCTATATTTCATTTGTTTTGGTCTTTATCATATGTTGATATCAATGTACGATGGCATGTATATTATTCAATAAAACTCATTCCTGGCTTCTAATTTATTGATTCTTGAACAACCATTGTGGTAACATATTAAGTAGTTTGTTATTAAACTCTTTTGAAGTTCAGGAACAGGCCATAGTTACAGAGTGTAAGAGTGAGGGCGTAACTGAGTGAATCATAATCCTCACAGCCAACCAGTGAAAGTATATGCTTTTTTGTGACATAATAACATATAAATAACTGAGAATTTTCTAAATTTATTTTTTCTTTTTCTCAATTCCTTTCTGTGGTCATTTCTTTTAATCATATTTAGTTTTTTAATGATACTCCTTGTTCAAGTGATAATGTGTTTAAATTTCCTGAGCTGCTTTGATGTCTTTGAGCATCAATGTTTCATGCATTACTCGTTGAATCTTGATAACATGCGATTTTGATATACTGGTTTTGCTCAATTACAGATACCAACCACCAGTCCCAACTGATCAAGTGAAGCCATTGGCTGATTATGATGATGGACGAGGTTAACTATTGTGTTCACTGATAATGCTTGAGCTATTTTCTTCTTCCAATTTTTAGCTTAAATTAATTTTTATACTTAAATGTTGTAAAAATTTTGAAGCCTTGCATGGCATGCGAGACAAGGGACGTCGTCAGGCAAGGAATGGAGGTAAGTTTATTTCCAATTGTTCAGATTATATTGAACTTATCTGTTGTCTTGTTAGAAGCATATGTCTCCTGTAGTGCTACAAATTCTGCACAAAGCCTTTTGGAAATGTCAGCAAAAAGAAATGCCAAAGTTTGTAAAATTTTCATAATAGTGATGGTCATAATGCTGAATCATTACTTGTTATGCTAAACTATGAATTTCATTTGAGTTGTGATCAGTAAAACAGTATTAATATTTCTCAGATTTGGCAGTAGAAACAAGAGACATCTTATTACTCATTGAGGACATATAGTTGTTAATTCATTCGGTTTGCTATGGTGAGAGGTGACAAATGTCCTGGTGTTACAATGATGAATTGTTGAAATATTTTAGATACAAGTGATATAATATTGGTTAATATTTTTGGTTAACTGTGTCGTAGCTGGATAAAGCCAAATGGGCTGTGTTAAATAGGATATTGACTTCTGAGCTTACTCAAGCATGAAGTGAAACTGAAATGAATTACAATTTTTTGTTCTTTATGCAGGTAATAACAATGGAGTCCCCAAGTACAATAATGGTCATTGGGATGGTGGGGCTGGATATGGAGGTAGAGGCAGAGGTCGTGCTGCAGGACACAGTTTCCGCGGGCGTGGAAGGCGATATGATGGAAATATGCAGCAGGAATCAGAATATTACAACGGTTATGGTGGATCAGGAGGCTTGCCTCCTCAAGGCCGTGGTAATCGCCTCTTGCCTTTCTCTTGTTCTTACAGTTTTAATTTTATCCTTGCAAAACAGTTACATGGTGTTGACAAATTTGTTTTCTTATTATTTTACTACTTTTGTGGTTTGCTTTTTGTCTATTTGCCATTTTCCTTTTTTTTTTATTTTACTTTTGCCACAAAAAATCAATTCTTGAAGCCTTTTTTCTTAATGATTTTGTCAGTGGTTAGTTTGCTATTCCATCCATACTGTTTTTAATATTTTTCCTTTCGGTATTCAATATTTTCTATGGAATATCTTGTTATTTTGGTGATCATAAATGGTCTAAAACTTTAGTCAGCGTTCGAAAACAGAAAAAGGACCAACCAAAAATTGTGTAGCTATCAAGAAAGTGGAGATATCTACATAAGCATAAAATGCTTCTATGTAAACCTTTAAAAAATTGCTCCTTTTGCCTCTCCTTTTATATTTGTTAATCTTTCCAATCGTCTACCTACTTTAACTATAAGTCGCTCTTATCAAGATTTTGTAAGGATCTTATGAAAAGTGGATATTAGTTCTTGAAAACGTCTCTCAACTTTAATTGTTTATTATTTTTTCTTAAAGATACATTGTCAGACACACAGTTATAAATTTCTCATATAAGATGATTAACTATGTTGACGAAGTGATTCATGTTTGCTTATATCAATGGAATCATGGCCATGGACCACGGTACCCAACTGTTTCTGATGTTAAATTGCCACAACAAGATGTAGAATTAGCCTGTTTCTTGTGGCTTTGTAATTGCAGATACTGTTTTCAACGAGTTTACAGCAAATATTTAGTTATTATAACTTACCTTTTATTGTGCTCTTTGGGGTGATGAAGTTTTCTGCAAAAACTATGCCTTTGACATGTATATTACTGAACGATTGCTGCATGGAATGTTACAGGCCGTGGTCGTGGATTTGGAAGGCCTCGTGGCCGTAGTCAAGGTCAAGGTCAAGGTCTCAGATCCGATGCACTGGTCCAAGAAACTGCCTGAAGGATATAGGCTTTTGAGGTACTGCTTTTGTTTTAAGCTGACGAGAGAAATTGGATGCCTGTCCAGCCTTTCGTCTTCAAAAGTGAAATGGACTTTAAAACATTGTTTAACATTATTTATAATTGAGGCATAGAGCTGTTACATTTTTATTTCCTCAAGACTTGGCTAAATTTTTTGTTGGCAGCATTTTTTGTAGGAAATAGATAGGATGTATTATCACTAGTCCTTAGTCGTGGATGAAGTTAATATTGTAGAATTTCTTCAAATAATATAGCAGTGCATTCTTTCGATTTGAATTCATACTATGGTCTGCTTCTAATTGTTTCCTCACAGCTTGCTATTGTGAATCATTGCCGAAAATCTTTCCTTTTCCTCTGGTTGTACATTGTAATGATCAATACAATCTACAGTTAAGAGAGCATCCTCTTAACTGCAGAGGAATAGGCAAATATGAAGTAATTCATTTACATATAACTGGAGTTTTAGAGGAATGCCATAATCATGATTATTCTATTGCTTCATTTCTCAAATAAGCAGCTTCAGTCATCTATGTATTTATTCATCTTTTTGTTTGGAAATATGCTGAAATTTAAAAGGTTAATCCATGCAGTCGAAATAATGAAAAGTCAGTTATTTGTTCCTGATCTAATTAGCTACCTTGGAGAGGAAATTATTTTGTCAGATGTGAATGTTTTTTTTTAAGTTCAAATAATTCAAAGGGGTGATAGCATGTATAAAATTCTTTCTCACGGTTAAATTAAAGTTGTGAACATCACAGGAGTAACACCATGTATAAAAGTGCACTTTAGTACAATTCCCAGTCTATTGTTATTTTATTCGTTTTGTGAAGTCTCAACCTTCATCCTCGTATGATGCTCCTATTTGCATGGAATAATTCACATAAAAAATATCTACTTGATTTTTAGTCTAAGACAGGGGTAGGGCACCCATGATGGGCTAATCGAACCCATATAGAAGTTAGCTATCACTTGGGTAGGCAATACGGTATCTGTTACGCACAGAAAAGAAAAATGATAGAAAGAGTTAATTTTAAATCTTTAGTACCATTTTTTTAAATCTTTAGGCAATACGGTATCTTGTTAGTACCATTTTTTAATCGATGTTATTTATTCTAAATCTTAAAAAAAAAACTAAATACTTTTTATAATTAAAAATAAATATGTTCTTCTCTCTTAGGCTTTCAATAGATTAATTTCTCATCTCTCACATTAATTTCATACATTTTCTAAAGTATGCTTGTTTGTTTTTGAGAACTTATGTTTGATTTTCAAACATTTACATATGAATAAAAAAGTAAACTTTTGTGATTTTTATCTGAATGAAAAAAAAGTCTGAATGATAAGTAAATATTGTATTCCAAAAATATCTTTGTAAAATAACTTATTTCTTAAATTATAAAATCTAATCTTCTTTTTTGTTTTAATTTACAATGACATAAATATCAAATAACTAAGTTTAAGATTTTCTTATTATAAAAATAAACAAAATGCCACTTATATTCAGATATCTAAAAAAGAAAAACAAACATGTCATTTAAATTTTCGTATTCAAATCCATTCAGACTTTAGAAAAATTCAGATTCATTTAGATTTTAGACAAAAAAAAAAACGCTATCTAGTGTTTTTAATTAATTGACAACTTGAATAAAAAACTAATTATTAATCAAATCTGAAATTGAAATCTCAAATTATTATGAAAACCAAAATTAATACCATTAATAACAACAAAATCCACCATTTATTCATTAAATTTAACAGAACCCAATATTAAAACTTATTCATATATTGGTGGAGGTGGAGGCCGTAGTAGTGATGGTGATGATCATGAACTTCTTGTTGACGAAGATAATTAGTTAGGGTGAAGATAGGTTATGATGATGATTATGCTGGAGAGGGGGAGGGAGAGGGAAGGGGAGGAGGGAGCGAGAATAAAATAAAAACTAACAATTTTTTTTACAGGGTAATTCTGGAAAGAAAAAATAAAGTGAAAAGTGGATATAAAAAAAAACAAAAGGAAAAGTCTCGCACATGGTGGTGAGCGTAAGTGCAAAAAATTCTGTTTCTGTTTAATCAATAATTCAAGAGAACGATCATATTATAAATTTTTATGGGATTCTTATGTTGTGAAAGGAGGAGACTTTCCTTCTGTGGTCCCAAACAATAATTTAACCCCTCCATGTGATCAAATTCGTCTTCCATTTCACGTGCACAAGATATGAGCGCAAATGTTTGTTTCAATTAGCTATTAATCTATCCTTGGTTGGCACTAGGAAAGCGTCTGAGTTTGTTGTCCTTAAAAAAATTTGTCCAAAACGGCGTGCTTCAGTCACCAAGGTTAGTGAATTAGTTAGCGCTAAAAATAACCAATTGATGCGATGGTAATTTGCTCTAACTTCAGCCGCTATCCATCCACGCAGAGCTTGATTGTGCAGCACATCGGCCTAATTGAGAATTTGTTAGTGTAGATCTCGAATTACTACTAGTCGCACTATACTTTTCGCTGGTCTCCTGACACCACATAATTGACGCACAACTTCCCCAGGGATTACTTGATCCTGATTCTGCATTTTCATATAGTAGTTGCGGCCAATGATACATTGGAACGGTCCATCAATTGCTTCTGTCCGATCTGTAAATATTGGTTGATTGTTATGAAACAAATGATAAGTGAACATAATCGAATACATGGAATGCTAAAACATGGAATAAGCGGTGTATTATTATCCAATCCATGCTCGAAGGCGATATGCAAATTGATATGCTACACAAGTACACATTCATCAGGGTTGCCAGACTTAGGTTTTAATTAGTTGGATATATTAGAAGTTTAGATGACAAATTGAAAATTACCCGGATATATAGAACTCGAATATTTTAATACTGAATATTCATTATTTCTTTCAGTAATAAATGAGTTTTTTATAGTAATTTTTCTCTCGGGTACATAACATATGTAATTCTTTTAGATATCAAATGATTTCATTTTTATTGAGAAGAAAAAAAATAATTGAAAAAAATGTTGCCATGCATTGTTCAACTACACACGACAACCTAGATAAAAGAATTCTTATATGCCCAAATTCACAAAGATCCGATTTAGATTTGATACACTTTCTTTTTTGAATAATTTATTCTTTTTAATAATATTAGGGTAGGGTCATTTTAATCCATGAAAATACTTTTTCAAAATAAAAATGATAAAAAAGGACATTTGTTTTTTTAAAAAAATTTACTCGACTCGTTCCACTCACCATAAACTATTAAGCAATAATCTTTCTCATTATTAAAATTTTCTTTAACATATTGTCCTCATTAAACTTAATTCAATGTTTTCGTTATTTTTTCCACACATTTTTTTATCATATTTGATCCATCGTGTAATTGAATATATGACTTTGAACTGTTGTAGTCGTTGTATTGAGTATAGAAAATGCAGAGAAACATTTTATAGTCGAATTTGTTTTGCATAAGAGAATTAATTGCATGGCTATTACCCAACAAACTACTCAGTAAATCTTTATTTAAAATTTTTAATTATAAAATACCCATAAGATAAATTAAAATTTTGGACGCTAAAATGCATAGATTAATAAATTTGAACTTTTTTACTATTAATTTTTATAAGTCAAAATTTTTGTTCATTCCAAAAAGTCAAATCAAAATGTTAGTTGTTTGAATATAAAATACCGAATAAAATATGAATTTATAGCTTATTTATTACTATTGAACATTTTGATTATTAGTATTTTTAAAGTATATAAAATTTTTCCAGCAAAAAAATTGTGTGTAATATTTATGTATATCAATAGAAAATACCAAACTAACATTATCAAAGTGCAATATGTGCTGTGAGCGAAGCAATAAAAAAAAAAAAGAGAGAAATGCCTCTTAAAGATTCCTCAAGTATCATTCAAGTATCACTGATGTGATAGAATGATTTTTTTTTAATATTGTTATATAGGATTGTTACTAATATTACTAATATTACATTAGATATTATAATTAATATTTACAAACAAATTATACAACTGAGACTTTTGTTGTGGCATTTACTCCTCTTAAGCGCGGCCCAGATTTTTTAAACCCTCCCTAATATTCGAGGAGTGTCTACTTCACTCACATTTCATGAGAAATAGACTGACTCCACTTAATTATTTGATAATCGAGGGAGAACTGAAACTAACCCCCATAATGCTTTTATGAAAGTTTGAACTTTTACTCTTAACATTGTAAATATAATGGTTCTTTCACTGGACAAAAGGCCTATTAGAATGTGATAGAATAATTTGAGATTAGAAAATTGAGAAACCTTAATACTTCAACAATTTAAGGAAAGATTAGAAATCCCACTCAATGGGTCCCACCCATTTTTGAAGTTAGAAGTGGGAGTAGGACTTCCATGGAGAGAGGTGGGAGTGAGAATATTTTATATTTATTTGAATAATATTATTACATTTAACTAAATAATATTTTGCACTAATTATAAGTTAAAATTACTTAAAAATAATACTATTATATTAATAAAGAATTAATAGATATTACTATATTTATTTAATAATAATAATAAATAATTTCTTCTATGAAAATATTAATTTTTGTACTAAATAATATTATATTATTATTTTATACAATAATAAATTAAATATAATTATATTAAATTCAAATACTATTAAATTTATTTAATGTAATTATATAAAATAAAATAATGTTTTATTTTATATTTACCCTTCTCTTATTAAATTTACTATAATTAAATTTAATAAATATTTTAAACAATAGTATATTTTATTTAAATAATATTATTATATTTAACTAAATAATAACTTGGTTTGATTCTAAGTTTAAATTACTTAAAAATAATATTATTATATACTATCTTTATTTGAAAATATAATATTATTATATTTATTTAATATTAATAATTAATAATAATAAATAGTTTATTCTAAGAAGGTATTAATTTCGTACTATGTTAATAGTAAAAATGTATAATTTATATTGTCCTTATCAATAATTTTAATTTATATAATTAAAATTAAAATTAATAAAAATTGTGATGTATATAATTAAGAATATTAATAATTATTATAAATTTAAAAATATAATAAAATAAATATTTATTCATTAAATATATTTTTTATTAACCTTGTCATTAAAAATTATAATTCTTTATAATTCTAATGCTACCTTAAAATAGACACAAATCATAATATTATTAAAATACACGCACACATTTTTCATTAAAAATTAATTAGATCGCGTATAAATATTTTTTACAAATAATTTTTCTTTTCAAACATACGTTTGGTAAATTAGTTTTGCATCATGAGTTTTTATTCCAAAATAAATAATTGAAAGTATTGTTAATGTTTGTTGTAAACCATATGAATGACATCTTAGTTTTTAGTTTAATAAATTAAAACATTTAATAAGGATAAATTGAGTATTTATATGGGTTTTTTCAGTAGAGATAGTAAAATTCATATCTGGATTCGAATCCGCATCTGTAAATTTTTTTTGCAGATCCAAATGTGGGTAATATCAATTTAGATTGCGGGGGAATATCCTGAATATCCGGATCCACAAAAATTAAATTTTAATAATTAAAAATATAATTTAAAAATTCAACAATTTACCAAATTAAAACCTAATCCCAAAACCTATTAAACATTAACATTATATTAAAAATTAATGCATTTAATTAAAGTGATTAAACAAATTAGCAAAGAAAATTAAATTGAGCTAGTAAAATTTTTGAAGTTTAAACAAGTTACATTAGATTAAACTCAATAAATACAACCAACCAATCAATCAAAATACCAAATCATTAACTAGAAAAAATAAATGCCATGTAATTAATAATACCAAAAAAACAGAAACAAAAGAAAGATCCAATTAGGCGAGGCTTGGACAACAGTGATAGCGGCGTGCTCAGTCCAGGCTTCGATGATGGCAAGGATTCGATGACGGTGAGATTGCAGCGTGTAGCGACAACAACCGACTCAGGGCGAGGCTTGGACACAAGGTTTAGGCAAGGCCATGAGACAGACGATGCATCCTTACGAAATTGGGGGATTTGGGTGTTAAGGATTTGTGGGTTGTAGCTGCCAGTGAAGTATTGTGAGCGTGTGTGTGAATGCGATATTGACATTAGGGTGAGGGACTTAAGTTAAATTTGTTTTTACTTTAAGTTAATATATTTTTTAATTTAATATAAAAATTAACTGAATTCAGATATCTAACTTTTCAGATGTACTTGCATCTGGATTAGGATCCGGATCTGTGTGGATTCTAATTTTCTACATCTGGATCCGTATTTTTTAACATGCGAATCCGTATTTTTTTAGATTTGGATCTTTTGGATCCTTGCGGATGCAGGCCAGATCCAGATTTTATTGCCATCCCTATCTTTAAGTAAAACTTTAAAAATTTATGGTATGTTTATTTGAGGGTTTAGGGAATGGAAATAAAGAAATGAGAATGAAACTTATGTTTATTTGACAAAATGTAATTTGGGATTGAGAATAAAATGTGTAGGTTTCACATAATTTGGAAATAAGAAATGTGAATCACATTCCCATGGGGGGTTGGGAATGGGGATTCCCATTCTCTAAACTGACTTTTGTACCCCTTTAATTTTTTCATATTTTTTGAATTATCCTTGGTCAAATCACAATTAATTTTATTATTTTAAATGTCATTATTATTATTATTAAATTTATTATTTTAGTTATTATTAATATTATCATTATTAACATTTACTATTATTACTAATTTTATTTTTTAATTAATACTATTTTTTAATAATATATATATATGTATCTAGTTATTGAAAATTACATTATTTAATACTACAAGTATTTTGGTAAATTGATTCTCATTCTCATTTATTTTGGTAAGTAAACACATCAATAGCATTTCAGCACATTGATATTCTCATTTATTTTTGTCAAGTAAACATTGAAATCTCATTTCCATTTCAGTCCATCCCCAACTCATTCTTATTCTGCTCCATTCCCACTTTATGAAGTAAACATACCTAGCGTTGGCAACAACACCCGCGAGGCTCCAAATTCACGGGTCCCTGATTAATTTGGGGTGGGTATGGGGTCCCGAAAAATCTGAAAAAAAAATTCGGGTCTATTTAGGTGTGGGTCTAAAATCTCAAAACTTTTCGGGTTCGAGTTTGGGGATTTTCTGGATCCCTTAACTCAACCCGAAAATAAAAGAAAAACAAATCTAATATCGAATCAAAATTTTTCCCCCAAAATAAACCCTAACAATTTTTCAATCTCACTCTCACTCGCACGGTCCCACCGTCTCACTCTCTCAGTCCCACTGCCGTTACTTACGGCACCATCCACCACCGGCAATCGTGATTCACAGTCTCACTAGCTCGCGGCGGTGATCGCCATTCATCCACTTCGTCGTAGCCTCGTTCAACCGTTACCATTGCGCCGGCCGCCGGAGACTGTGAGTTGTTGACTTCGTTTTTTTTATATTCCTTAATTAAATTGTTTGAATGGCTTCAATGGGTGTCATGAGGCCGGAGCTTGTTATGAAATCGATTGTTCCAGTGGTTATGGCTGGAGTTTTGGGTATTTATGGGTTGGTTATTGCTGTTATTATTAGTACTGGGATCAACCCTAAAGCTAAGTCTTATTATTTGTTTGACGGGTATGCACATTTGTCTTCGGAGCTTGCTTGTGGTCTTGCTGGACTCTCTGCTGGGATGGCTATTGGTTTTGAGGGGGCTTTAAGCATTGTGTGTTTAAAAAAAAGGTTGAACTTTTTGTCTGTTTATTTGAATCACTTCATGCTTTTACTTCATATTTTACTAACAAACAGCATCAGATATTATGAGCTGGCTGATGGGAGATATTTGTGGATCAGTTTCTTTATGCATATAAGGCCTGATAATCTGTTAATTGTCTGATGTGGTTTAGTTACATCTTCTCTGTATCTCTGTATCTTGTAAAGCTCTGATAATCTGTGAAAACTTGCTTCTCTTTTCATAGCATGTAAAGGCCTGTTAATGGTGGAATCGCTATAAACCTGTGTGCAGAGTATGAGATTGTTTCTGATCTTCATTCATATTAGGTTAATTTATATTGTTTGTTTAGATTCTATCACATTGAGATTAGGTTGTTTAATTGCATTAAAAGATCGGAGTTCTTTAGATTGGATCTTGGGGAGCCAAATCCAGTGTTGTACTGGTTCTTGATTCAATACATGTTTTGAGATTCATGGAATTAGACTCGTTCCATTAACTATTCATCAATGCATTTACCTCTATATTATTCAGGCTCAGGATAATTAAATCAAAATATTAATTTTTGAACTAAACTCAAGGTGAATCAGCCGCCAGTATTACTCATGGTTATCATTGATGAGTGATTATTTATTATTCATCAATTCCTTTTTCTTTTCCTTCTGCTTATCGTTGATGAGTGACTTAGTTTTTAACCTTTTTTTTCCTCTTGTTGACTTGCACTATTTATGAGATATTTCTTGTCATGATATTGGCCAAAGGATTTATGTGAAACCATATAAATGATTAAGTTTGTAAGGCTAAGCTTATCTTTGGTTGGGGGGTGGGGGGAATAAAAAATAAGAAGTAAAAAAGATCTCACCTTCCTAAGCCTAATTACCCTATTGAAGAATTTTTTTTTTATTTATAATTTCTTAAGGCTGATCAAGATTTTAATGCCATTCATCAGAAATGATATATAGTTGTATGGTTTTTTCCTTTTAAAGTTTGGGTTTCTACCATAAATTTAGCAAATTGAAGTGAAAAATAATGATTTGAAGTACTATTAGAAGAAAAATAATTCACCTACGTTAAACTATCAATTGATGTGTAGTCAAAGTTGGATACGTGCTCTTTATGGAGGTATATGGTTTGCATTTTAATTTTTGTATTTTTATTTATTTAAATTAACTAATAATTAAATTGATATTCATATTTATATTTTTTAAGTAGTTGTGGCACCGACCTCTCCAGCATATGCCAAGATTCTTGATGAGGAGCCAGAGATTGAAACAGATGTAGAGGCTGTAGAGGTATATAGTTTTAGTTTATATTATCTTGTCAAGAATTTATTAAGTTGAATTGTTAAAACATATTTTTATTAATTTTTTTTGTTTATGTTGTTATAGGTTTACGAAGAATCTTAGAATGTGCATCAATGGTGATGGCTACAAGTTTATGTTGAAGACTTAAAATTATTTTGATTTGTCGTATAAAATTTAATCATTTGTAATTATGTTGAAGGCTTAAAATTATTATGTTTTTATTTATGTGGAGTTTGTTAAAATTTGATCGCTTGTAATTTTATTTCTAATATGAAATTTGATTATTTGTAATTTTATTTCTAAATATGGAAGTTGTTAGAATTATTATTATTTAAGAAAAAAGGAAAACTGAAATATTTAGAAATTATTATTTAAAAATGGGAATTGGGTCCCCGTTTTAGTCCCTGCTCAATTCGGGGATTTTTGGAGATATACCCAAACAATTCCCATTACAATTTTTCGGGTATGGGGCGGGTTCGGGGGATTGCTTCTAAATCGGGTTCGGATTCGGGGATCACAATCCCCACCCGAACCCGCCCCATTGACATCCTTGAACATACCATTAATAGTGAGTTTATCTAGTAAACATGTTTCAATAGGTAATTTGGCCCACCCATTTATTATTATTCTATCCTTGTAAAGTAAATGACCAAAGTGTCCACATAATTATTTTAATTTGCAAATTATCTCTAGTGTTCTTGTGCATTCCAATTATGGACTTCTATTTATCTTTTGTGATCACAATTAGCAATGTAAACTCTTTATTTGATCAAATTGTTCCATATCACTCTTTGCATGCTATTTAACGATCAATCATTCATCAATATTTACATTATTGGAGTGAAATAGTCAAATTAATATGCTTCAACAATCTTAACAGCCAAAGACGAACAAGAAACCCAAGTTACAAAAGTTAAAATTAGGATCATGTAAGTTAATAGATTATTTGATTTGTTTGAAACTATAATGACTGTTGTAAATTATCCTCACAACCTCTTCTTTGAGCCATTCCTATAATCAAGCAAGCCCAGTAGCTTAGTTAATTCGAGCGTGGGCCGTTCATTCAATTGAGCCATTCACTTAATTTTTTAAAAAGAAAGGAAATGAATGGTTCCGTCAAATATCGAAACCCTATAAGATTATCGAAACCTGAAAGCTGTAAATAGTAAGTAAATGTCTCTTTTTCTTCTACAATTGTTGGAATAAGTCGATTCTTTATTACGTAAATGTCTCTTTTTCTTCTAAAATTGTTGGAATTAGGCGATTCTTTATTTAAAAAAGTACTTGAGCCATTCATTTACTTGTGCCCATAATAAGATTAATTATTAATTAAGCTATTCATTTCATCGATAAGATTCATTTAATTAGTCATCTATTTAATGAAGCAAGCCCAAGAGTTTCGAAATAAATAAATAAATTGAATCGTTATAAGTCACTTCTAATGAATATATTGAGTTACAGCGAAGAAAAATTTTACAAGTTAGAGTCGGTAATGAATTCTCCTTCTTCATCGTCATCAGGTATTGCCTTTCCCAAATTAAAATCATTCTCAATTTGGGTAATGGAAGAATTGGAAGTGTGGGATGGACTTCTCTTCTTTAACAGACGCTTCAGCGTCCAAATCGTATGAAAAAATTGCTGATATTTGCGACGACCTAATGCTTGAGGTTAATTTTTTTTCTTATTAATAATTAATCAAATTTAAAAATTAATTTCTTTATCTTATTGTCATTATTAAAATTTCTCTTTAACAGGTTGCTGTAGAGGCTATTGCGTTTGAAGACGAATGGCCTTACGCGATTCATCTTCTGTGTTACTTTTATGTCAATGACATGTAAGTTTAAGTGATTAACCTTTTTCTTTTTTAATTTATTGATTTCTTTAGACACGTAAGTTTAAGTGATTAATCTTTGTTTTTTTAATTTATTGATTTCTTTAGTAGTAGTAGTAGTAGACTTATTTAGTTCATCTGCAGTCAAGTTTACTGCTGTAGCAGCATTCAATTTCTAAAACTTGAGTTTTTTAATCACCTACAATTATGCTTATAATTAGAGTAAAAAATGATTTAAAATAAAATCAATTTATTAAAAATAAATTTAAACAGATGATTAATCGAAATGTAGCAAAAAATATAATAAAATTTCATCATTTACTGTCTAAGTAATATTGGTTTAAGTTTAAAAGTATCATAATAATTCGCTTTTGATGGAGCTATCAATGAGTACAATATTAGGCTTTAAATAGTCATTGACTATATAAAACGCTTAAAATAAATTAAGTCAGTGGCCTTTATACCCAACGTAAATATTTTTTTGTTTGGTTGTTTGTTAGATTTCCACTTTGCTTTCACTTCCTTCATTCCACATTCAAGCAATCAAGCAAATTAATAAACAAATCAATCTTTATGTACATATCATTTAAAAATATAAAAGTTAATATATACATATCATTTTCATGGAATTTTATAATTTATGGATCTGTTTAGTAGAGCTTATAACTCCTACACATTTGCTACCTCTCTACAAATCAAGTAATTGAAAACCTTTAGTTAGAAGTTAAGGAAAGAAATTAAACGAAATTGTAAAAATAATTAGTTAAAAGTTCTTATCTTACTAACTTTTTCTTGTGTTATTAGTGTCAGTGTGTAAGTGTACACAATAAGTAATATAATGATAAGTATTCAAGATCGTCTTTATAGGTATTGATGTTATCATGCTTGTTACAATAATCTTAACAGTGTCGATTGTTTCAAATTAAAATGAGATAACTAATCTAATAAAACTAATAGAATAACAAAAATGCAATAAATAAAATAGAATAAAGAAAACTCTCATAGCAAACACAAGGATAAAATAAATGAGAATGAAGTAGTTGAGTGATTAAAATGCAATAAATAAAATAGAATAAAGAAAACTCTCATAGCAAACACAAGGATAAAACAAATGAGAATGAAGTAGTTAAGTGATTAAATTCTCTTAATGGTTTTGACTGTTTCTTCTAATTTTAGTTGCTACAACATCTTCGACAGCACTGGGTAAAATCTTATTGTATCATCAGCTGTCGCATGTTGGATGTCTTATATCTTTATACAATCTAACAATAATCAATTGTTATGCCAATATAGGATACAACATTACACGCTTAGTTCTAATTATCCTATAAGGGGGATTCCTATATTTAGTTCATCACTAATTTTAGATTTAGCATGACCCTTTTGGAATCAAGTAAAACTCAACTCAGGAAACCCAATATAAAATCAAGTATTGCTCTGATATGTTCCACTAAGATAAGCCATTTTGTGACTCTTTCTTATTTTGTATTATTAAATAGGTGGTCAGCCGAAATAACGAATAAAAATAAGTATTATCAAAATAAGGTGCTATAGCAAACATTCAACAATATATATAATCAGTCAATGAACCATTAAGATTGTCTATCACTTATTCACTATTAAATTAATTCATGATTTGCGAAAGTAAAATAAACAAAAGAGTTTTACCCATCAAACATATTCTCATGATTAAAAAGTAAACAAGAAAACAAGAGATGAATAGGAAGGATTGAGTTTCTCGATTGATCTCTACAAATTCTCCTCTGATGTAGCTCTTAATTTCGCTCTTGGATTTTGTTTTCTCTAATTTCTTTTTGGCTTTTTTTTCTTAGTTGACGGCCTCTCTTTTTTCTTTAGTATGTATACTTATTTTATAATTGAAAATTAAGGTAAACAGAAGTTTATGGCATGTATCTTCCAAATGAAGAAACTCCATATCACAATCTTCTCTGTCAATGCTCTAGGATTGTTACAACAACAACTACAACAACAACATTGTTCCATATTTGTTTTAATTCTTCTATAGCCAAATTCTTTTTCCATTTTTTACAAGCCTATTGTAGTAGCATTGATTCCTTGATATTTGAACTTTCAATCACCTACAATTATACACACAATCTAAGCACATAAAATATTCTAAAACAACAAAATTGATTGAAACTAAACTAAAATTGATACTCATGCAAAATATAACTAAAATGCAATAAAAACATATCGTTTACTCTCTAGATAATAATAATTTAAGTCTAAAAGTATCATGATAACTCTCATTTGATAGAGTTATCACACCTCTAAACTTAACCATTACTTGTCCTCAAGTAATAACAACAAAATTAACACTTCAATCACACAATTACTCATTAATAACAGCTTTGCCATTACGTTTTGCAAGGATTCTTCAATCGGCAGATCACCCACTTTAATTATGCAAAATTACCATAGTAGTTTAGTTCTAAACTTAGGCCTCATTCTGTCCAAAGTGTGTATGCGCCACTTTGATTCAATTCTAGAGATTCTACAGCATTGCACTGATGTTACATACACTTCAGAGGGAGGATATAAGTACATTCATACATGGGGGGAATCGAAATCACAAACAAGTTCAAAACAATGCTATAGCAAAATATTTTTTTTAATAACTCCATCATTGATTTTTCATGTGAATGTCTATCACTTTTGGTGATGACATCCAATTACTCAGTCAATACACACATCAAAGTTGCTGCAATAATGTTCACAATACAATCTTATCTATAGGCATCTTTAATTCAAGGCTGATCATGGGGCTCATGAATAAATTAGGCTACTCAATATCTTAGACAGAGGACCTTTTAGTTCTATTTTTTTTTCGATGCTACAACAAAGCTCATAGCTCTTGTTGCTTTTGGACTCAGGTCTACGTATGGGGTACATACTCAGCCTTGGTTACTCAGCAATTTAAATCATTGGAGCTAAATTTATGCAAGCATAGTTTAACAAAATTTTCTCCCTAAACTTGAAAAATTTCTATCGTTTTTGATTTTCTAGTTTCTGCTATAGCATTCTCATAAAACTCAACCAAACACTTAATACAAAGATGTATATCGCTACTTGCCCATCACAAATACTAAATAACCGGCAATTCATCATCATTAGGTTTCCTGATCCATACACAAATACTCGATAACAGAGGTTCACATAACACTCAAAACAAACACAAACACAAACACATGCATTCACAAACACATCACACTATAACACAACCCCTCAAACTTTAGAGGGGTTGTGTTCTCACAAGCACATAAAACAAAATAAACCAGACATGCATAAGTTGACACAAAAGAAATGCAAAATAATAATCAAAATAAAAGTTTCAAAAATTAAAAGAAATTAAATTGGGCTGGTAGGGGTACTCCCTTGTTGTGATATGAGTTCTTGTAGCACGAGCTGAAAGGTTCACTGCTTATTGGTTGAGCTTTTCAAGGGGTCCTTGGTCAACCTTGTAGCGGAACAGCTGGTTGCTTTAATTTCTTGCTCGGGATTGGACTGGTTGATGGTGTTCCAACAGGTGTAGTGGCTGTGGGCTTAGTTGGTTTGGTTTGCTTGTGCTTTGGTTTTTCCAAAGGTGGCCTATTTGCGTTTGCTAGATTTCTTAGTTCGAGGACTTGATTGGAGTCTGGTGTGGAACAATTGGAGTAGGGTTTGCTGCAGCAGAGCCCTCAGCAGTGATTTCAACAATGATGTCTAGCATGCTCTTCTTCTCTACAGTTGTTTGAGTAACCTTTTTGGCGTATACTTCAAGTTCTTTATTAATATCTTCTAAATCCTCCCCCGACATATCATCTTCCGTAACTTTTTCTTTTCCCTTACTGGAGAGGACTGGGACTGGGGGCTCAACATCTTGCTCTTCTTCTGACTCGTCATCATCATCTTTAATGATGTGTTTTTGCCTTGGTTTGGGAGGCATAATTTTAGGTACCTCTTTTAAGCCTATTTCTTCTTTTTCTTCTTGTTTTTATAGTGAGTTGTCTATTTCAGATTTAGCACCCTCTACTTCTTGTGACGCTGGGTGGTCCTCGTCTCATGACTCTCATTCCTCTTTACTGGTTGCTGCTTGAGTTGTTGGAACATCTTCTTATGCTGGGTGGAAGTTAAATTATTCCAGTAGGGTGTTAGGAAAGTCTTTGTTTCTACTTTTCATGTAGACGTGGTCTTTAAAGTGCATCAAGTAGTTCCAGAATCTTTTGTTCTCTCTCCACTGTGCCTCTACATATTGAGTGATACCGTCACTCAACTATTGCAATATTTTTTCAGCCCCAATGACCCTCCTTGTTCTTGTTACAATAATGGACTTTGGGTGCTGCAGCTGATTCACCAATAATTATTTCTATGGTTCGAGCAGTGACAACTCCTTTATTCTTAATGCGTTATGCATTCATCCTGAGTAGTGGGGCTCACTTCAGATACTAGGCATATGCTGGTGATAAGGGAAAGAAACAATAGGGCAGCCGTTTTGTGCTTTTTCATAGCACATTCTCTAATCTCTCGCTTAATAATTGCCTCAACAACAATTGACAGTCCTCCAACGATGACATATAAGAGAATTAACATTTCATGTGACACGGTAGTTATGTGTCTTGTGGGTATCAGCCCAAATCTTAGCAATTGGCTTCAAATCGATCCTGTTTATTCAAATCGATCCTTTTTGGGTACTCACAATCAACATCAGAAAGGAAAATTGTAAGAAGCATTAATTACCTGCGTGTACAAAGGGACTAAAGTGTTTATTACCCATAGTGTTCATTGATCTTGTCCTAGCAGGTTGGCATAGAATTCCTTGACAAGCGGTAACACAGGATCCCTTGGATGGTTGTAAAATTCTAACCAACCATTTCTTACTGTGACAACATGAATAGTTTGAATTATTCTTGAAGGTTGTGGTGGAAATTGAAACCCTTTTTCTTCTAAAAGCTTTCGCAATTCTATAAATTTCTCATACTTTTCTTCAGCTTTGTAGACTTTGAAGCGGGATGGATAATTTAGACGCTTTGCTGTCTTGTTGTATCTCGTCATTGCTGGAGCACTTTGAGTGGATTTGATGGAGAATAAAGGCTCAAGCTATAAAAAGGAACCGTGAATTTTAAGGACTGTTGCCGAGGAGGGAGAAAAGAAAGTGGAGTTAGATTGCAAATGGTACAGTGAAACCCTTATATATAAGTGTCTGTAAAAATAAAAATAAAGGAAGATTAATTTAAGGAGATAAAATTGGAAAGAGAATTTTGAATTTAAAAACATATCCAATTTAAATAGGGAAGGATATTGATTTGGAAATTTAGGGGTTATATAATCCTTTATGATCTTTATCCTAATTTGTGAAGCAAATTGTCAAAATTTATTCCCAATGGTAAAAGAAAGTTTTTCATAATCGAATATTGTATCGGTAAGTATTGTTGCTGCAGCAACGGATCTTCTGTTACAACAATCCGTAATGATATTTCCTTGTTTATTGAGAAGTATAGTTCAATTGCCATGTGGATTGTAATGATGCAACTACATGTATCAGTTTCTCGATTTCAATTTTTTTTTAAAGTAAAAGAAAGAATAGAAACTTAAATAATTAATTCAAAATGACAAAAAGCGTAAATGAAAAATATGCAAAATTAAACTTAATGTAAAGAGAAAAATCAAATAACTCCCCTCATTATTGGTTGCCTCTCAATTAGCCCTTGATTTTAGGTCCTTCAATCTGACCATCCTTGATTGCTCACAATGTTGGTTCCCTCAGGAACAAGTCCTCCTTTGAGTGATCCACTATAGTATCCATATAATGTTTTACTCTATGCCCAATAACCTTGAATTCTTGGCCCGTTCTTTTATCTAAGAGGTCAATAACCCCATGAGTATAGATTCGAACAAGCTTGAAAGGTCCTGGCTATCTAGATTTCAATTTTTTTTTTTGGAAAAAGCTTTAGTTTTGAGTTGTAAAGCAAAACTGGATTGCATGGAACAAGTTCTCTTTGCTGAATTCTTTGGTTATGCCATTGTTTTGTTTTCTCCTTGTAAATCCTTACATTTTCGTAGGAGAACAACCTCAACTCAACGTGTTCATAAAGTTAGAGTTTTCGATTCTCTGCTACAACATGCATGTCGATGTTGAGTTTTTTTAATGCCCAATATGCTTTATGCTCTAGCTTTAATGGTAAATGGCAAGTATTTCCATATATAATTCTCTATGGAGACATGCCGAGTGGTGTCTTGTAGATTGGCATCATTCATTGGTAATGCTGTAGCCTCCACCCATTTGGACACATAATCTATAACAACTAAAATATATAAATTTTCAAAAGATGGTGGGAAGGGTCCCATGAAGTCTATCCCTTATACATCAAAAGTTCAACCTCCAAAACGTTTGTTAATGACATTTCATGCTTTTGAGATATGTTCCTTGTTTTTTGGCACTTATCAAAACATTTAACAAACTCATAAGCATCATTAAAAATAGTGGCTTAATAATAACCTGATTGTGAAACTTTGACGACTATTCTGTGGCCTCCAAAATGTCATTCATATGCTGCAGCATGGCATGATTGCAGTATGTGTAAAATTTCTTAATCCGGTACAAATTTTTTGATCACATGGTCTGAGCCTATCTTGTATAAATGGAGATCATCCCACTGATAATTTCTAGTATCATGTAGTATGTATGGTTTATTTTGTCTTATGTGCTTGTGAGAACACAACCCCTCTCAACTTTGGGGGTTTGTGTTATAATGTGATGTGTTTGTGAATGCATATGTTTGTGTTGAGTATTATGTAAATCTTGTTTATTGAGCATTTGTGTAAGGATAAGGAAACCTAATGACAATAATTTGCTTGTCATTCAATATTTGCGATTGCCAAAGTCGGGATGGTGTATAGATGACTTTCTTAACACTTAGACATTGGTTGAGTTTTATGAGAATGTTGTAGCAAAAACTAGACAATTGAAAATGGTAGAAAATTTTCAAGTTTTAAAGGAAATTTTTGTTGAACTGTGCTTGTATAAATTTAACTTCAATGGCTTAAATTACTAAATCACCAGGGCTAAGTATGTACCCCATATGCAAACCCAAGTCTAAAGACAACAAGAGCTATGAGCTTTGCTATAGCATTGAAAAAAAAAATAGAATGACAAGGTCTTCTATCTATGATATTGAATAGCCTGGTTTGTTCGTGAGCTCCATGTTCAGCCTCTAGTTAAAGATGTCTATAGACAAGACTGTGTTGTGAAATTTACTGCAGCACATTTGATTTGTCTATTGAGTGAGTGATTGGGTGTCATCACCACAAGTGATAGAAGTTCACATGAAAAATCAATGGTATAATGATTAAAAAAATTGTTTTGCTATGGAATTGTTTTGAACTTGTTTATGATTTCTATTCCCCCCCAATGTATGAATGTACTTTTGTACTACCTTTAAAGTGTACGTAACATTAATGCAATGCTGTAACATCTCTAGAATTGGATCAAAGTGGCGCACACACACACTTTAGACATAATGAGACCTAAATTTAGAACTAAACTACTATTGTGATTTTGCATAATTTAAGAGGGTGATCTGGGGGTTGAAGAATCCTTACAAAACTTAATGGCAGAGCTATGTTATTATTGAGTAATTATGTGATTGAAGTGCTAATGTTGTTGTCATTACTTGATGATAAGCAATAGTTTAAGTTTGATGGTGTGATAATGTTGGGAAAATATGCTCTTTAAAAGCATATGTGTTTATTTAATTATAATAAACAATTTTTCTGATTAATAAAATAAATAGGGTATTTTATTCAAATATCTTAATTGTATTAATATTTTTATTAAAGTCCATTTAATCATATTATATGTATTTATGTGATCACCATATGGATTCACAGAAGGCATAAATACAAGTTATCTTATGATTAAATAAATTTAGTTCGCGGTTGATAAATAAAGTTGGACACTTTATTTAGGTATATACTATAATAAATTCATTGAATGATTTATCTTAATCATGTATGAATTTATTGATGTAGTACGACTACATTGAACATGATCACATATGAGATTTAATTAACTTTGTAATAACTGTCAGACTTATTAAATCTCATAGGCATTGATTTTACTGTAATCTTAATCTTGAGTTAATTATGATTTCATGATTGTATTTGTTATTCCATTTGAGTTACCAATAGGCACGACACATACTTGTGGTCAAGTGGGAGCAATTATGAGTATTGGAGTTATGGATTAACAATATAAGATTTGTATAACACATCTCTTGATGGATTTTCGGCACTTGATCATAGAATTCTTTGGCCCGAGTGTGTCAACATATTTAGTATGTTGAAAATGATCATTAGAGAAAACCAGTAAGTATCAAGGAACAAGATGTAATTAAATTGATTGGACAGTTGAGATATCAATTTAATTAATGATGTGGTACAAAGGATTGTGCAGTAAAGAAATAAATGTGGCTTGGGATGAATTATTATTCAAGCATACAATTATGGAAGCCAGTTCCAATCTTTTAGTGGAGTAGATTTGGAATTAAATAATTGAGCTAGTTTAATTACAAGCTAGTTTAATTACAAGCCTAATTATTGTAGCCACTATTGTATGTTCCCAAATGATCATCGGGTTAGCTTATTTAATTAACTGCACCACTATTGGATTAATAAGCAAGATAACTAGCTATGTGGGTCAAAAGCCTAAATATATCATTTAGTGGGAGGCTCCATTTAATTAGCTTGTGTGTAAAGGGCCTTATGTTATTTTACTAGGTAAGTCCCCTATAGAAAAAGCAAGTAATGTGAGTTTTGATTTTTGATTATTTGGAGCCTAGGGTTTTTACTAAATAGTGATATAAAATGCTTATTTTCTCTAAAAAAATCTAGAGCAGCCAGTTTATACAGATCAAAAAAAAAGATTTTTCTCTTTATTGTTGAGAGAATTTTTCTCGTGTTAGTTGCTTTGGTAGTGATAAAGGCTCCCGCACGTCAAGTGCAGGTCAAGCCTGAGTTTTACCTTGGAAGATCATTAGTGACAGTTCGTGATCTAACAAGTGTGGTGGTGACGGATCGTGATCTAACATACGTGGTGTTGACGGATCGTGATTTAACATGCGTGGTGTTGACGGATCGTGATTTGGGAGCCTAAATCACTTTAGCGAAAAAATCTAAATCAGATTTTCAAGGTACGATTTCTAGATTACAAATTCTTATATATTATATGAGAGCGATCTTAAAAAGATTTGATAAAAATTTAAAAACCTGATTTTTCCCCAACAATTGGTATTAGAGCCATCTCATATTAATATATAAGAATATTGTATGAAATCATTCTTGAAATTTATGTATTAGAGTGACATAATTTATTCAGATATATATTATTTGTTTAATAGATGAATAAGTATGTTTTGGTTTGTCTTAATTCATGGTTAGATTTTTCATTGTATTTTTCCTTTGGATCTATAACAAGAGGGGTGGTTTTTTATCACCATGTTTTCCTCTTGATTTATTTTACTGTTATAGAATTTTTGTAAGCTAAAATTGGCCTAGGAAATTTGTAAATCATTGGAGAATAGTCACGCGATGATAGATCAGAGAACGAAGGATGGAAACGTAGTATCAAGTCTAGAATATGATTGTCAATGGCAAAAAATTTAACAAACGCATAATTCATGACTAAATATTCTAAATCGTTGGAATTAAGACAATTTAAAATTAACATTGAACAAGAAATAAATCAAAATTTTTACTTTGATCACATAATAGATGAAAATCAAGATATATATAAAATCAATATCTATTTATATTAATTTTATATTACCACTTTTTCTTATATTATTTGAGGAAGGAAATTGCTCTCCAAAAACTCTCACTGTAATATTATAACTTAAACAATTTTTTTTTTTAACTTCAAAGTAAACAACTAGTAAAATTATCATTTTAGCCGAAGGCTTTATATTTGGAAAGGGGGCCATTCCATTAATGTCAATTCTTCTAAGTTGATGAAATTAAACAACTTACAACTTTAGCTATATATGTCAGGAAACTAGTTAACAATTTATGAATTCGAAAATTAGTTAATAATTTATGAATTTAACTATTTATTTTGTATTGTAAAATTATTAGAACCAAGTAATGTGTTTAATAATTAGAATATGATTGAAGAAAGTCCAAATTTATTGTCTAAATTTAGATTTAAACACTTAATAAAAAATTAATTTTCTTCAATATTACAATTGTGTTTAGGCGTCACAAGAATGTCAATTTCATTGTAGGTCATGCCCAACTCCTCTAAGTTACTCAAAGAATTCCTTTTTGAGTATGGGCCAGTTTGGGATTGTAGTGGCTAATTAAATAATCTGCTTCTGTTGTGCGAATGAGATAAGTTGCTGATTAGAGTGTTTATAAACTGAGTTGTTGTGATAAAAATAAATTTAAGCTACCTTTTATTTTTTTTGAATACATTTAATAATGTTTAGACTTTTTTCTATATTATTAATAACAGAACAAACATTAGCACCTTTTTTTATTATATAATGACCAAAATAAAAATAAATTTAAGTTACCTTTTATTTTTTAGAATACATTTAATAATGTTTAGACATGTTTTTTTTCTATATTATTAATAACAGAACAAACATTATCATCTTTTTTTAACCACCCATTCTATATCATTAACTACTCTCTCTCTCTCTCTCTCTCTCTAGCTCACAAGAGAGCTTTATGTCATTCACTATTTACTTATAACACATCTAACAATTTATGCACCCAGTTAGCTTATAGTTGACTTACTTGGTTGTCTTCTGTAAGTCTTTCATGCATTAATTTTCTTCCTTTTCTTTCAATATTGTCATTTATGTATTTGAGTTTATTAAGAGAACGATTATACAATTATACCCTATTATTATATATGAACCTAAAAATTAACTTTAAATATTTATAATAAATAAAAATATGATGTTAAAAAGTAATACATATTTGTAAAAAAAGTGTTTATATATCCATTTATAAAATAAAGAGTATACATATAATCATCAAAATAAGTCTTAGAAGTGTTATGTTTTTTTCCCTTTGGAAAACCCACCATTATAAAAAAGTCCAAAAACTTCCACATATTTTAGAAGTCTTTAAGCTCTATTTTTCTTTTTTCTTTCATTTGCATTTTGGTCTACATGGCCAAAAATTAAATTCCACATGTTTGGTATTTTGTGAAAATTCCATTTCTATATTTGTACTTTAAAAAGCAGGTGAATACCGCCAGGTCCTCTATTATTGTTAGTTAACAAAACAGAAATTTTCGGCCAAGTTAAGGTGTTGTAAAAAAATGTTTTTGAAAAGAATAATAATAATGGGAACTTGTCATTATGTCTTTATAACAATTTACTACTGCCAAATCTTTACAGCTTCTCATCTCCGGTTCAATTATCACCACAAGCCACAACTACGTCCATTTGTAAACCAATCGATAGAGATTAAGTTTCAAGTCGTTTTTAATTAATGATCACTTTAGCAATTTGTATCGTTTAATTAATGATCAATCTGAAATGTGTCAAGTTTTTGTTCTGATAATCAATTTGGAAACTCTCCACTCAAGTCCACTCATATGAAAATCAGGATATAATCAACATCTATTTATCTAATTTTTAAATTATCACTTTTTCATTATTATTCGAAGAAGGAAATTTTTCTTAAAAAAACTCTCACCATAATATTTGTAGCTTTCCATTTTTGTTTTGAAATATAAATTAACTTAAAAGCAAACAAGTAATAAAATTATCTTTTAAGAAAGCTTTATATACGGAGAGCGAACTAATTCACCGATGTAAATTTTTCCAAGCAGGTGAAATTGTGCGACTTTGTTTAATTAAAAGGAGCAACAACTTTAGCTATATACGTCCGGGAAATGAGTTTACGAGTTATCCAATGATCTTCTCAATTTATTAAAAAAAAAAAGAGTTGATGTTTGACTTATTTTTAAAAAGAAAAAAAGAAAAGCAAAAAGGTATGGCACTAATAGGCATCCATTTCAAGAAAGAAAATAATGCGGTTTGGTCAACTCCAATTTATGATGTTATTATCAAATGACAAAATTTTCTAGTTTTTGGAAGTTGTTTCTTGATGGTTGCTAATCAAATAATTGGGGATTGAAATAAATAGCATAATAATAACAAAAATAAGAAAGTTAAGTTGATGTCCACTGATTTGCGTAAGGAAAAAGTTTGATTCTTAAAAGACATTAATTTCATGAAAAATAATAACGCGGTTTGATCCACTCTATAATTAATGATGTTATTTTCAAATAACAAAATTTTCTAACTTTCCCGATGACCATCCAGAAGGCCAACCGCAGCGTACTGGAAAGCCGAGCATGCACGCAATGATGGGCTTCACATTCCACAAACAAAATTGATTGATCGTTAGAGCCCGTCGCCCAATTTTTCCTCTATATAAAGCAAAGTCGTTACCGATAATAGCATCAGAAAACAAAAACGAAAACAAAAGCCCAAAAAAAAAAAAAAAAACAATTTTACTCGTTCTTTTTTTTTTTTTTTTATTTCAAGTGAACTATGTCTCAGACCGTTGTCCTTAAGGTTGGCATGTCATGCGAGGGCTGCGTTGGAGCAGTGAAGAGAGTGTTGAGGAAAATGGATGTGTGGAAACATTTGACATTGATTAGAAGGAGCAAAAGGTGACTGTGAAGGGCAACGTGCAGCCCGACGCTGTCCTCCAGACTGTTTCTAAGACCGGGAAGAAGACTGCCTTCTGGGAAGAGGAAAAACCAGCACCAGCAGAATCAGATTCGAAGCCCACCGAAGCTGTAGCTGCTGCTTAAGATATCAGTGGCCTGTTCACTTCGCGGGAGTAGGTCTGTTTTTTATGAGTTACAGCTTGGTGAATTTACTATGACTATCATAAGGATTGTCTGTTGTGTACTGCAATATTTTACTTTGGAGCTGTAATAAGATCTTGGATGTTTTGCTGCTGTACTATTGTATTGTCATAGCTGATTATTTTATATTAAAAAAAAGTGCTGTATCGAAAAAGTAAAATAGAATATATACCAGGTAATCTTGACGCATCAATTATATTTCATTAAGATAAATAATTTTGTCATGACAACAATAAATCCATCTATTTTTAGAGACTATTAACTGTAAGAGAGGTTTGTCGTCAAAATAGTTGAAAATATTTTTTATATTACCAAAACAGAAACTGTTATACTATATAACAAAGATGCTGGGATTAATGAGAATAAACTAAAAATAGTATAATTAAAAACAACTCTATATATAGATGCATAGTCTCCATTTCAAAAAATCTAATAATTATTCCGTCATCCACCTATATTATAAGCTTGTCCATAATAACTTGAGATCATTTCCTCATCTATAATTCATCAACTAACAGGGCAACGGCAAGTCTCCAATTATTTTTCATGAGAACTCAAAGTAAACTACATACCATTCACATAATCTATTAATGAAATGAAATAAACAAACCATACCTTCTGAAATGATGCTAATGTGCTTGAATTTCCAAGCACAAGCTTACTATATTTTTTCAACTTCTTGACTTCTTTCTCTAAATCTTTTACTTTTTTTTTTTAACCAAATCAGTACATCTGGTAAATCTTTTACCAAATGCCTTTGGGATCTGGTACATACAAGCTACTTCACATAGATGGAATGATTATAAAGCACCCTTGCAACATTATAATGCTATAGAAGTATAACTAGCAAGAGGACATTGTCTTAACCTCTATTGCTTACTTTATCTATTTCCTTTAGTGCTTGTGTTTTAGGTTAAGGGTTTAAAGTAAACTCCTAAATCCATATCATTCATTATATATAAACAGAGATCTATCTCTAAAAGAAAATAGTTTTTAGCCTCCAGAAATATTGTTCATACTTAAAAAAAGAGACCCATCTTCTTCATATTTCTTCTTTCTTTAATCTTAATTAAACGCTAACTTAAGTGTCGGGGTGCCATTTTCAGGTACTCATCCTGCTGTGTTCGAGGTTAACGATCATAACAAGTTCTCCACAAAATACAAATAGGTGTGAAGCTAAAATTCCAGCCCCTTTCAGTAAGAATAAGCAAATAAAAAATTAATGATAACTTAAAGCAAATGGGAAATAGCAAAACATGAGAACTTTGACCATTTTGCAAAAAGGAAAGACCAAGAAGGCCCACAAAGAATGTTACTAGAGAGAAAAATAAATGATTTTTTTTTGTGATTAATTATACATATTCATTTTTAATCGAAATGTCATGAATTATTTATTAAATTCGCCATAAGATATGCATCAAACATATATGAATAAATCATTACCCATTTGATAAGATGAAACTGTTAGCCACCTTTTGTACTCCATGTTAGAGAAGTGTTCCTCCAATATAGCATGAGGTACCCAAGAGATCTCCCAATTAGGGGTGGGCAAGTTCGGGTTCGGGTCGGGTTCGGGTCAACCCGATCGGGTTTCGGGTTAATCGGGTAAGACACGAACCAACCCGAATACAACTCGAATTATGACCCGACCCGAACCGACCCGAAATATGTTCGGGTCGGTTCGGGTCGGGTCATAATTCGGGTTGGTTCGGGTTGGATTTAAAACGAGTAAGATTGAGTTCGGGTCAATTCGGGTCACTTCGGGTCGGGTCAATTCGGGTCAAATTCGGGTCACTTCGGGTCGGGTCAATTCGGGTCACTTCGGGTCGGGTCAAATTCGGGTCAAATTTTAATACAATTTTGAGCTCTTTTTTTCGTTTTATGAAAGTTTTAAAACATTTTTCATGATTGTAGTCATTTTTACTAATTTTCAACTAAAAAAAAGAAAAGAAAATGTTATTAATTTGAATGAATAAAGTGAAAATGCTATAATAGGATTATTGGCTTGGAGGCTTGGACTTAGTAGAATTAGAACTATTATTTGCTCAATCAATAAAATCTAAAGTTCCAAACTTAATAAAAGTTAAAATTAATACAAATTTACAAAGTCCAAGGCACAATTTTCAAATATTAGTCTTTAAAAATTTAAAACACAAACTCACAAAATCACAAAATTAAATTGTTTAGAAACATAAATCACAAAATTCAAAGTTCAAACATTAAAACTAAATAAGCTTTTTTGGTTCCTCCACCTTAGTTCCTCCATTGCTCCATGTTCAAGTGCCGATTGCCTAGAAAAAGATTGAGAAACTGTACAATAAATATTTTCTTTAAGTCACGTTTCAAATGAACAAACTCAATTCATATCAAAAATTGAGCAAATAAACCAAATTCATAAATCATAAGATTACACATCAAACACAAATACAAATAATAAATCTAATTCATATCTTTAATTAAATTAAGGGGTGTTACAATCTTTCTAATGTCTATTATATCATATTATAATTATAAATTTATAATTACAAATAAATATATATGCTTACCAAATTTTTCAATACACACTTGATTATATATTTATATTATATCATGCTTATTTTATGGCATTCATCACCAAATCAAGTTAATAATAATACTAGACAATAATAACATTTCATGAACTTCAACTTGTCTAACTAAAACAATTACAAATTAGACTTAAAATTTAAAACTATAACAACTATAATTATAGGAGCTTCAATTACAACTAAATACTAATAGTACTATAATATCAAATTATGAATAATAATATATATTAAAAGTTACCTTTCAAAAATCCATAACACCAATGTCAGCGCTCACCGCTTCCACTGTCGAAGCTTGCGATCTTATAAGTTCTATAAAATTCAAAAAAAAATTTAATATGTAGATGTTCTATATAAAGTTATAATGCATTTAAATATATTATGTATTTAATGTATGATAAAAAATTAAAAACATTACCTTCTTGTAATTCCATATGAAACATTTGCTCCTTGATATCTTCTTGGAGGTTGTAGACCGGGTTGGCAAAAAGTTTAGACTGTAGCCAATTTTCAGTGCATATCAATGCCTCAACCATAGCCGGAGTTAAAGAACTCCTATACTCATCAATAATACGACGCCCGGTGCTAAAGGCAGACTCAGATGCCACTGTGGAAACAGGAACAGCAAGGATATCTCTTGCAATTTTCTCAAGAATTGGATATCTCGATCCATTCACTCTCCACCAAAGCAAAACATTAAGTTTAAGATTACTGGGATCTTCAACTGGGTCTTTCAAGTACCTTTCCACCTCAGATACTACTCTTCTATTTTCATTCTGCACAGAAACCTTCCTGGCATATCCAAGGAAAGGGCGAGATACTTGAAAAACGTCATCATATTCACCACCAGCAACATCCACCAAATTAGCCTCAGTTGTAAAACGTTGAGAAGAACTTGTACCTCCATAGCTGCCACTAATACCACTTTCACCATACAGCGATGGTGTGGAACAACCAGAGAATGCACTGTATGCATCATAAAACTCATTCAACAAGTCCTTCACTGCTTTGGTCATTTGTTCAACCATGAAACTATCATTGCCAAAAATGATCTCAAAAAGATGTTTAGCAAAATCCATTTTCGCTCGTGGATCAAGAATAGAAGCAATAATCAACATTTTGTTTATCTTTCCTGTGGACTCCCAATACTTGTCAAATTTTTCCCTCATACTATAAGCCATAGAGGACACCCAAGGATCAGTACTTTCTTGCAATGCAGTCAATGAACTCTCAATTAAGCCAATAGTATCATAACAAAGATTAGAAGTCACACTCAAAGAGGCAGAAAACAATAATGTGGCATCATAAAATACCTTTAGAAACTTCACAATTCGTTCGGCACTCCCCCAGTCATCCGGTCCAGGTGGGCCCACCCTTTTAACATTATTTTCTTTCTCAGCAAAGTATGCCTCATAAGGTTTATCCACTTCTGCCATTGTATCAAATGCCGCTTGAAATTTTAGTGCAGTCATCAACATCAAATAAGTGGAATTCCACCTGGTAGGACAATCCAAAACAACAATTCCTTTTGGACAACCCACATGCTCAGCACATTGTTTAAATGTCCTCAGTCTCGAACTAGAGGATCTCACGTACTTCACTGCATTTCGAATAGCAGTAACACTAGCATGCAACTCTCCCAATCCTAAGACAACAATCAAATTCAAAATATGTGCACAACAACGCACATGCATATATTGTCCCGCCAACACAAGTGCATCATCATTCCTCCAACTAAGCAACTGCATAGTGACATAACCAACAGCAATATCATTTGCAGTAGTATTATCAACAGTTATTGCAAACAACTTCTCTATCCCCCAATCTTGTAGGCAACTAACAATTTTTTTGCCAATCGACTTTCCTCTATGATCTTCGATGGCACTAAAACTAATAATCCTCCTATTCAAACACCAATCACTATCAATAAAATGAGCTGTAATCACCATGTAGCTCATGTTTTGAACAGAAGTCCATAAATCAGTTGTAAGAGACACCCGCTGCTTGTTGTTGCAAATCAAACTCTTCAACATTGCCTTTTCCTCCAAAAATAACTCCATAACATCTCTACCAATTGTTCTTCGAGATGGCATAACAAACTGAGGGATAGCTACACTGCAGAAATGCCTAAATCCTTTGTTGTCTACAAAACTGAGCGGCAACTCACCCATAATAGTCATTTTAGTTACTGCCCTTCGACACGCGTCTTGACTCCATCCTTTACCCAAAACCAAATTACTTGCATTTTCTTCGCCACCCTCGGATGTCAAATTTTGTTGACTTCCACTTTGTTGTGCCCGAAATGTCTTGTATATTGGACACGTCTTTATGTGCCTTGTCATATTTGTAAGCCCATCAAGCTTTGAGTGACATTGATATTGCGTACCACAATAGTTGCAAGTACATTTGTTTGGATTATCCTCAAGTAACGTGAAATGATTCCATATTGCGGATCTTTTCTTCATTGGCAGTCTTTTCCGCTTTGCTTTTTCCTTTCCTTTATGGGTTCTTTCCATTTGTACACTTTGGTCTTCATCGTCACTCATCGAATTCGACCTTGAGTGTCCAAGCATCTGAATATTTAAAATAATAATTAATAATCATTAATTCAAAAATCAAAACACATAAATGTTATTAACATAATCCATAAACAAAAATTAGTAATTTCAATTCAAGTTGTTCATGCTCTATAAACAAAAAGTAAGAAATTCATTATTAAATTAATTAATTTATAATATCCAATTACCCATTTATAATATCAAAGCACATTCAATTATTAACAATCATTAACAATTATCAATTAATATTATTTCAATTATTAACTATTATTACAATTATCAATTAATATTATTTCAATTAGTAACTATTATTAACAATTACCCATTTATAATATCAAAGCACATTCATGCTCCATAAATAAATGTGCTAATTTATTCATAAAAAATCAATTATTAACTATTATTAACAATTATCAATTAATATTATTTCAATTATTAACTATTATTAACAATTATCAATTAATATTATTTCAATTATTAACTATTATTAACAATTATCAATTAATATTATTTCAATTACTAACAATTATTAACAATTATCAATTAATATTATTTCAATTATTTACTATTATTAACAATTATCAATTAATATTATTTCAATTATTAACTATTATTAACAATTATCAATTAATATTATTTCAATTACTAACAATTATTAACAATTATCAATTAATATTATTTCAATTATTTACTATTATTAACAATTATCAATTAATATTATTTCAATTACTAACAATTATTAACAATTATCAATTAATATTATTTCAATTACTAACAATTATTAACAATTATCAATTAATATTATTTCAATTATTTACTATTATTAACAATTATCAATTATCAATTATCAATTAACAAAACCCACCAAATCACCAATCAACAATTCCCTTTTGTATATGAAAAAAATAATTTCTTATGAGCTCAATAATTAACAAAATTTCCTTGATTTTATTACTAACATTTCTAAATACATAATTAATTAATTACAACAATTAAATAATAAACAAAGAAATACTTAATTAATTAATTATATAGTGTATATAATATATATACTTAATTAGTTATATACCGTGAAAGTGTGATGAAATTGAACACTTAGGCTTAGGTTAGCACTTGGGAAACACCGAAATAGGGTCAAAAACCCTTGGAGAGTTGGATGCTTGAAGCTTGAAAACCGGAAGCTTAAATCAGGTTCGGGTGGAGAGGATTCGGCCTTCAAGCAGCAGATCGGTGGCCACGGCTCACGGCTGGACGGACGGCTCACTTGGCAGCAGCAGCTCACGGCTCACTTGGCACTTTGGCAGCAACAGATCGTGATTTGCGGCTGAGCAGTCGGCAGCGGGGTGAGCACAGATTGGGTCTTGTGGTGGCTGTTTGCAAAGGGGGGTTGCGGCTGAGCAGTCGGCAGCAACAGATGGCGTCTTCTGGTGGTTGATTGCAGAGGGGGGTTTGCGGCTGCCTTGTTCTGCTTTTTGTGTACTGTTTGTGACTTTGTGTTTGTGAATTGCGATTTGTGAAGTTGTTGGCGTGTGTGTGTGTTAGGTTTTTAGCGAGTAAATTGTTGACTGTTGAGTGTTGAGTGCAGTGTGTGTGTGTGCTGTGCGGCTCGTGACTGGTGTGTGGTTGTGTGTTGTGCGTATGTGACTGTGTTGTGTGTGTGTGGGGCTCGGTCGCTATGTGTGTGGGGCTGTGTTGGCTGTGTGTTGCTGTGCAGGATTGACAAAAGCGAGCATGACAATTTTGCTTCCAGTTTCCACTTTCCCTTGTCACTTTGTCAGTGTGTGTGTGCCGTGCAAGTGTGCAGTATGTTGAGTGTTAGAAAGTGCATATTTATAAAGGAGAAATCGTTATTTTATATATCAAGTATTGCTAACAACCGTTACTTTTATGTGTTTAAATTTCTTGTACTTTAATTATGTGTGTTTTATTTTAATTAAGTATTTAATGTATTTTAGGGGCATCATAGTCATTTCACAATAAACGAGAGATCAAATGGTAAAACGGACATCATTTTTGAGCTCAGGACGGTCGAAAACTTTAGGAGGAGTATAAAAGGAAAAATGACACTGTTCACACGTACGGTACTGTTCACATGTACGGTACTATTCACATATACGGGTACTGTTGGAGTTACTGTGCCAATAGTGGCGGTTGACTGTACTGTGCAAATAGTGGCGGTTGACTGTACTGTGCAAATAGTGGCTGATGACGTGGCGAAATCCTGAGCGTCCAAACTGTTTTTAATCCGATGGCCATGATTTACTCGATGTAACTATAAAAAGGGGGCCTCCCCCCCTAATTTGGTACCTCTGAATCCATTTTTAGGGTTCATTTTCTGTAATTCTCTCTCTATCTTGTACTTTCTACGTATTTTAATAAATTCCCATTTTGCCCCTAGTTCAACTATGAGTGGCTAATTTTCTTTCAAGCTTGGGTTGAAGGTGAAGTCTCAACATGTGTCATGGGCTTGATTTGGTAAATTTATTTTCTCTTCCCCTCTAGTTTTTGTGGATGTTTTGACTTCTCGTCGACAAATAATACTAATCTTGTCTAGTACTGCCCTGGTTTCACCGGCACCCTAGTATAAGATTATTATTATTTGGCACGATAAGCCCTTAGCACCATATTTATTGGAGCGTGGTTCATGAGGTGTGGATTTCCCTCTCATGATTTAATTGGTATTAATAAGGAATATTTAGCCCATGATGCATGTTGATACGGATCCAGATACCCAAGTACGTCATTTTAATAGTTTTACACTTCAATTTATTCCTGCCATTTTATTTCCAATTCCAGAATTTAATCTTGCCATTTTAATTTAATTTTTAGCATAATCCAAATCATTTTCCACCTTAAATCCAATCACCCATTCACTAAATTAATTCTATATATAATTAAAATCCACCTCCTCGTGGGATCGACACTCGTCACCATAGATCTACACTACAATAGATTCGTGCGCTTGCGAGTTCAATAAAATTTGCACAACACAGTAGTGTGCTGCTTTGTTTGAATTGGATTGTTTCTTTCTTAATTTCTTTATCATTCTCTCGGTCATTTGATGATTGTAAGATCATGCTGCGATGAGATATTTAATGCCAAAACAGGATGCCAAACCAAGGCTGATCCGATGGATTTTGGTACTTCAAGAATTTAACTTGACAATCAAGGACAAAAGGGGTGTTGAAACTGAAGGACAACATTTGTCCATGAGGTTCCTAATATGGCAACTTTTGTACAGTAAAATTAAAACAGATGGCGGAACCTCTAGAAACCTCGGATCGACTTCATTCAAAAATGAAAATCAAGAGGAAAGATTGAAGTTTAATTACCTCACTTGTAGTTTCAGAAACGGCTTCTTGAAGTAGGAGAAAACGACTGAAAACAGCAAGCTACGAACACTGTCCAGAAAATACAGCTCTGCACGAATAGCTTCTGTTTTGCCACGATTTGAGATCCTTTAAGCACCCCAATTGTGATGCCTCTAATCAGTCCACACTTAGAAATATTCTAGGAGTTCATAGGATTTGGAATCTCGAAATTTCATTAAGAAATGAGAGAGATAATGAAGGAACATGAATGCTAGCTCATGTTGATTCCTTCCACCAAATAAAGCCACCATTATCTCTAATAATGGCACTAAACATTACCATGTGCTAGACCCACCCACTTATCCATTATTTATTGAAATTGATCTCATCACTTCAATAAACTATTTAATCAAATAAATAAATAGCTAATATTAATTAATTTCGGAATTAATTATTTAACCCCATTTTGATCACATCAAATGGTTAAATGTGGGCTTCTCTTGTGACATGTTCTAATGCTTTCTCTTAATCCATATTGGATCCAATAAAAGCCCATAATTCTAAACCCAAAATTGGTCTAGAAGTCTATAATCATATATGAACCAAACATGTCCAAAATGATCATTTTACGTGCTCGACATTCCATAATGTTTAATTGAGGATTTATGAAATTTATTTTGTTCCTTAAACTATTTATGGAACATCTAAATTTCTATCTTAAATCATATTTAAGATATATTTATATTTATATTCATTCTCAATGAATTATAATATAAATATTGATTTTCCTAAAATTAGGAAATCTAACTTCTCATTTTCTAGTAACTCCTTTTTCATTTCTATATTGTGTGTGACCTTTTAGGTTCTTAGTTATAAGGTAGTAGAACTATTTTAATGATAACTCTTTATTCATTAAATGATGCTAAACTCTTTAGTCATGAATTAGAACCTTTCTAATGACTTTAAGATGCATTGGTAATACGCTTTACCAATATTGATCATAAGGTTTCTACAAGTCATAAGTGACACTTAGCAGTATATCACGACTATCCAAATAACAAGAATTGTTGGATCTATAGAACCTATTCCATTGTATCTCTATGTCTTGGTCTCTTCATCATTCATGTCCAGAGAAAAGCACAACTTATGGTTTATTATGTTAAGCAGTTGTGCTTTATCTCAAAATAAATATAAATGAACTTGGCATGATAATATAATTTGAACTCCTTCAAATATATTTCACCTTGGCCAAGGATTTCTCATGCCAATTCATATTATCTCATAGGGACATCCTTTTTGTATATTACAAAGTGATGAATTCCATATTGGCCATCAACTTGTCTTCATACATAGCCAACCATGACAGCTATTGCTAGATCTCTTCCGTGATTAGGAATCAATCGTTATGCATTCACATATCAGAGATGTCTATGTATAAGACATCTGTTATGCCTCAGGTCTAAAGACCATTACTAAACATAGTGTCTGTTACAATGTATAATAAGCCATTAACACTCACGACCATATGGCTTACTATATTCGGTCAAGTTCAGTAAACTTGTTCTTTTAACAAGTACCTATGTGTTTGACTTGACATCTCATGTCAATGATATGAAACTCACCATCCATTTTAGTATCACATACCATAAGGAGTCATAACACATACTAGTGTTTATAGGAATTTATAATGTCCAATCATAAATCCACCACTAGGAACTATTTTATAAGTATAGTACAAAGGATACACGTTTCATATTCTCGACATACTCGAGAATGTGATCCTTAACTATTTTACTTCTTGGACTATATTCATTATATTAATATATGAATATTGATAACTTTGCCATTGAATAAATATTAAAATGTTATTCAAATACAATCATTCCCTAAACAATCAAATCACCATTCGATTGGCCCTTAGGGCATATTACTAACAGAAACAACACCCATCAATGATTCTTTCCCTCATGAATTTTTATTTTCTATAAACAAAATGCCTTGGTAATATTGTTAATTATCTTGCAACAGGCGAAATGCCATGTGACTGGAATTCCCAAGACAAGATAAAATTCTTAATAGAAGTGAAAAGCTTTTACTGGGATTATCCATACCTGTTCAAGCACTGCTCTGATCAAATTTTTTGAAAATGCATACCAGACAACGAGGTAAGTAGGGTTATTCAATTTTGTCATTCTGAAGCATACGATGGCCATTTTCTTTAGAAAAGATAGCTACAAAAATATTAGTGTGGATTTTATTGGCCTACATTATTTAAAGATTCACATGCATTCTGTAAAGTGTGTAAGAATTGTCAAATGGTAGGGTCTATTTCAAAGCGAAACATGATTCCTTTAAACCCCATCCTTGTCATTGAAATATTCGATTGTCGGAGAATTGAATTTATGGGCCCTTTTCCATCATCATTTGGGTTTGAATACATTTTAGTTGCTGTTGATTATGTTCAAAATGGATCAAGGCAATTCCTTGTCGGCACAATGATCACAAGATTGTGATCCGCTTTTTAAAAGAAAATCTTTTGAGCAGATTTGGAATACATCGAGCCATTATCAGTGATGGAGGTAAGCATTTTTGTAATAAGCCATTTGAGTCCTTAATGAAGAAATATGGAATTACACATAAAGTTTCTACCCCTTATCACCTTCAAACAAGTGGCCAAGTTGAATTAGCAAATACGGAGATAAAACAAATTTTAGAAAAGACAGTTAATCCAAACTGTAAATATTGGTCTCTTTGACTAACTGATGTAGTTTGGGCATATCGTACTACTTTTAAACATCTTTAGGAATGTCACCCTATCCACTTGTTTATGAAAAATCTTGCCACTTACCAGTCGAACTTGAACATCAATCATTTTGGGCCATTAAAGCTTTTAATTATAATCTTGATGATGCTAGTATTGTGCGTAAATTGAAATTAAATGAACTTGATGAATTAAGAAATGATGCATATGAGAATTCCAAAATTATTAAGGCAAGAACCAAATTTTTTCATGGCAAAAGAATTTTTCGGAAAACATTTAAAATTGGTAAAAAATGTTGCTTTATAATTCTCGTTTTCATTTATTTCCAGGGAAATTAAAGTCAAAGTAGAATGGTCCATTTGTTGTAAAAAAAATGTGTATCCATATGAAGCCGTAGAAATTGAGAATCCAAAGGATGATGTCACATTTAAAGTTAATAATCAAAGATTGAAACCATATCTGGAATATTAACCACGTGAAGTAAGTACCGAAATCAATTTGAGTGACCCAACAAATTTTAATTAAGCCTTTTCATTTTAACTTTTTGTGAATTTGATTTACTGTTACTCTATTGTTTGAATTGTTTGATTTTCTTTTTCTTTTTCCTTTTCCCTATGTCTTGAATGGATTGCATTGCATTGTTTTTAATTGTGTATTGTTTGACAATTGTGCTTTAGCTCACTAAAGTTTTATACTTGTTATGAGTACGTCCATGAGGAGTTTCCTTTTGGATAATCCTCAAGAGCTTTTACGTGTAAAATTTCACCTGAGGAAATTGCTTCGATTTTGTAAATCACATCCCATTTGGGATCTACAACCATTAGAGTTAGTATCTCACGTAAAAGATCAAGAAAGACAACTCAACAAAATAGAGGATGGTATTTATAATTTGCAATTGGAACTGGAGGTAAATTCAATAAAAGAATGAAGGTGAGTTATATTCCTTGTGTGTTTTAGTTTTATTTTGTTGTTCTTTTTCACTTTTGATTTGATTTTACAGATTTGATTCGCTTTATTTTGATTCACTCTCCCGTATAAATGGCGGATAACGGTACTCTGTGACTTTTTAAGTCGGTGTTCTCAGTTTCCCACAATAACTGAGACCTTAATGTCAAGCATGGAAGAAATACAACGAAAATTATTCAATGTTTTCTTTCTCTCCCTCAAAATGCTCTTAAGAAGATTTACAAAGCTCTTTGTGAACGATTGCGTTTGTTATTGATCAATGGGATTGGCTCTGAATGTTTGCTGGTTAATTGAAGTAAAAGTTTGACTGGCAAGTGAGTTTTCTGATCCATTCATTTCCTACATGCCTGGTTTTAGTAAAAGCACATTTGCTAAGAAAGAAGAGGTAAGTGACTTGACTTTGAATGTTCTCACTGTGTAAGACTCGCTTGCAAAAAGCCACGTTCTAAAACTTTAGGAATGGTTTCTGTAAATTGTGAAGATAAAATCAAATTCGTTAAGGATGGCATTAGTAAAGAATCTTTGGATGATATCTTACGATCTCTTAAAACGCATCCAAGTAGATATGTTCAACGTGAAATTCAAAATTTGTGGAAGTTGTTCTAAAAGGAAAGTGCATAGTTTAGTCTTGGGAATCCGACTCTAAAAGACCTTGTTTGCCAGTTTATACAAAAACTGGATGGGAAGTCTATCCTTGACCCATAGAGGGCGTTCAAGTTGTTATTGAACATAAAACTAGAGGAAGATGTGAGCCACAATCACAACTACCTGTAAATATCCTTTTATTTTACTATTCTTTTATCTTTTGCATTATTATTATTATTTTGTGTCTTTTTTATATCTAATCACTATTTGCTTTTCTTTTCACTGTTTGCCTTTGAATTATTAAGCTAAAAGCTTCACGCATCATTTAACAAACACACCACCACATTTATAGTTGTATATCATTATGTCCGTCACCAAGATCCTTAAATATGAGCTCCTTTTCAAGCACTCACAAATTGTTTCTTTTTAGAATTTTTCTAATGGCAGCAACTTCAAGCAGACAACTAAAGAACATTTGTGTGCTTTCTGGATTTTGCTATGGAAAATATAAGGAGTTCGTTCAAGCAGCCATAGATATTAGTTGTGCTATAACAGAGAGGAAATTATATCTTGTATATGAAGGAGGTGACTGAGGGTTATCAAAGCTTGTCTCTGAAGCTGCTTTCATTCGAGGAAGCCAAGTGATAGACATCATTCCAAAAGCCTTAAAACATTTAGGATGTCTACCAAACCCACTAATTGGCAGCTGGAGAAGAGTTAGTTGTCTCAGGTATGCAAGAATGAATATCTGAAATGTTAAATTATGCTGACGCTTTTATTTTCTTACTAGGAGACCTTGTAACTTTAGCAGCGCTAATTACATTTGTTTATTGGGCCTATTTAAATATTCATAGAAAACCTATCAGTTTGTTAAATGTTAATAAATTTTATGATGGTTGAATAACATTTCTAAATCATACAATAAAAAATTATTTCATTCCATCCTCAGCGAAAAAACTCTTCATTTGTGCTCCTACTGCTAATGAGTTGATCTTTTGCAAGCTTACAAACCAGAGCCAGATCCCATGACTTTGGCATTGGATTGGACAACTGATGACGATAGCAGTAACTCTCATAAAAAGTGTAAATTAGATTTAACTTTCTGATTGTAAATATTTCCAACAGTGGTCGGGTGATGTCTTCTAAACCTTACTCATTTCCTAAAACATTGGGGACAATGTCTCCTTTAAGTTGGGGGGAGGGAATAGTTGATAATTGTGGAATGTCTCAGTCTTGGTGATATTTTTACTAATTTTTGTTGTAAAGACTAACTTTGGATAAATATTTTGAGTCGAAGATGGCAGAATATAGAATGCGGTGCCTTTAGAAATGTATCTTCTTAATTTCTGTGTTTCTTAAAAAAAAAGATTTCTTTTTCGATGTGATCTTTTAACATTGGAAAACATGATGATTTTCAAATTTTGGTGTTCGTATTATCTTTGGTCTTGAGTTATGTTACACTATATTTTCTCTTTTGCACGTTGAAACGTAAATTGAGAAATTGGATGAGTGAAATTGATTAAGCCATTTGGAGGAATGTACATGTTATGAAAAGTCTAAGATTTTTGGAGTCTATTATCCTTGGAGAGTAACCATGTTTGCCTATACAATTTCAGAATTTATTGTACAATATCTCTATATTTTCTTAAAAGTTAAAAAAAAAAAGAGAAAGTTTGTGTAACTGCATCTAAAAAGTCCATTGGACTAGTGGATATGAAAGATTATTTAGAGCCCTAAAAGATGACAAAAGGTCATCTTTGATCCGTTTGATTATTTCTAGCCAACCCTATTATAAAGAATCCATAGTTAACCCTTTTGAGTCTTTAAAAAAACTTTTCTTTTGGTAACCTATTATCTTATCCCACTCCAATGTGGAGTATCACCTTATATTTTATGTTTTCCACCACCCAATTATGTTTGAAAATAGGGATGATTATTTATTCCTAAGGGAAATTATCATTTGTATACCCTTAGTTTGTTCCATTGTAAAAAATACTACAATACTTTGAGGGTGTATCAATCGTCTACCCTAAGTTGACAAAATGTATCAGCTGATCACCAAACTGTTAGTTGTTGTTTAAGTATGATGACGTCAGAAGGGTAATTTGGTCTTTTCATATGATACAAGTGATAATTTAAGGGTATACAAGTGATAAAAAGAGAATTTAAGAGTATACAAGTGATAATTTTTAAGGATAAAATCGTCAATATAATTCCGTTAACTTTCAAACGACAACTAATGGTTTGGTAGTCGGCTGATATATTTTGTCAACTAAGGATGGACGATTGATACACCCTCAAAGTGTTATAGTATTTTTGATAACACAGCAAATATAGGGTATACGAATGATAATTTCCCAATTCCTAATAATGGTGTTGTTGAAAAAAAAAGAAAGAAAAAAAAGAGAACACAATTCCAAAAAAAAAGCACCTTGTAGCCTCCAAAAAGTCCTTTATTTTTCAAACATATATTTTTGTTTTCTCTATTACTTTTTTTATTAGCCATAACCCTAGCCTACGTTACATCCTAATAAAAGTCCTTTTTGATTTTAGGGAACTATAGTTTGACGTAAAAGCTGGTAATATGGACTAAAAGATGTGGTGATGTATAAAAATAAAAATAAATTTTGCTAGTAATTCCTTAGACTTGAGATCATTTTATTTCTAAGCCATGGACATTATTTTTTTATCTCGGTGAAAGTGTATGATATTGTTTTATTGTTCTCTCAAATATACCATTTTTAGAATGACAATTTAATTTGGGGAATGCTTATATTTTTATTTGATTATTTTCATTGATCCGATAAAAGAAGTGAACACAATTTTTTTAAAAAATCAATTTGGTTTTGAAATTTCTCTAAATTTTTATTGCTTCAATTGCTAAGGCCTAGCAATAAGCTGGTTGGGGGGTGTGATTGACACTAAAAATTGTACATTTAATAAGGATAAAATTATTAGTTTTTTACTTATTGTGTTGATTAATGCGTTCATTATTTCTAAATTATTTTAAAACCCCCAAATATATTTTTTGTTAAATTAATTCATAATTTGTTAATTTTTATCTTGTAAATATTTTTCAGGAATAAAGATGGAATTGGAATTGAAAGCGGGAACAAAAAAGAACTACTGGAACACAATTGAAGATATTCAATAATAAATAAATAAAAAGAACAAAAGGCAACCATGATTGCTTGTGATGGCCAGGAGGCCATCACGCCTCCTGACCATCACACATTTCAATATTATATATATATATGTATGTATGTATGTATGTATGTATGTATGTATGTATATATGTATGTATATATGTATGAAAGAATAATAAAATAAATAAAGATAATGCATTCCCTGCCTATAAACGGCAAGGAAATGCGGGGAGCCATGGGGAGCAAAACTAATATTGAGAAGCTTAAGCTGAGAGAGAAAGTTTTAGCCAAGAGGGAACTGAAAAATTTCCGTCGTTCTTTATTTTTCGGGTTTCCTTTTGTATCAATTTTCCTTATAACATATTTCAAAAGTTTATCAAATAAAAAGGGTGTTGTGTTTTCTTTCAATATGAGTGGCTAATTTTATTAAGCTGAGGTGAAAGGTGAAGCTCAATGTTTCAAACTATTAAATATATTATTTTCTCAAATGAGTTTTTTATTTTTTTCTAGTTATTTTTATGTCATGTTAATTTATAAATTTTCTTAGACCTGTATGGTATTTTGACATAATGTTGACCCATTAAAATAATTGTGGCACATTAGATACTTTATTCCATATTTATCCGCACATATAGTTAGTTGATAATTAAATGATATAATAATTAACTGGTAAAAGTGAGGCAAAAATATAAAAATGAGAGAATAGTAAAATTATAGTTTGAATACTGAGAGTGGATCTCGTAACCTTAGCATGTCTTTAAATTGATTTCTAGTGATTTCTTTTCGTACAATTAAATTTCTTTGTTTAAACAAATTGACAATTAGATTTTTAAATTCCCTGTGGTTCGACCATGGACTCACCGGATTATATTATAACTAAACACTCTTATACTTGGAAGTAATACACTTTTGAGTCATGTCAATTAGCAATCTGAAGACGTTTAGCATTAAAGTCTATAGTTTCTTCATGTTCATGGATTTTAAGATTCTCAAATTTTCGTTGCAAGTTTTGAAGTTTAGAATGTTTTACCAAATTGTCCGCTTTTTTGAATATCTCAAATAATATATCCCAAGCTTCCTTGGTACTCATAGTCTATAAATTAAATCATGCTGATTGAAGTTAACTCTACTGACAACAACATTGAGCGCCTTGGAATCAGAACCAAATTCTTGAATTTCAGCATTGAAATATTAATTCACAGGTTTAAAAATTATGTTTCTATAGTGATCAAACATAGTGGGTAAAGTATAACCTTATCCTACATATTCCATAGCTCTTATGTCAGTGGATTTAATCAAAGTAGTCATCCTTTGCTTCCAATAGGAATAATTAGTGCGATCAAGCAATCATGGAGGAGTGGTAGATCCTCTTTCTCTTTGCAAATTCATGCCTACAATAATATTAGTGACATTGCTCTAATATCACTTGTTAAAAACTTAGATCTATTTAAGCAAGTATAGGCAAAATAAAAATAATAGATAAATTAATTCCCTTAATTAATTAATCTTGAAAACATTGTTCATCGATTACTGTTTATGTGATACTGTTCATATGAGTTACAGTTCATGAATAATATTTATAGTATTATTTATCATAATTATTCACTTCATTGTTCACATTTACTATTCATTCATCATAAATGTACTAGAAATAGCAAATTGCAAAAAGTAAAGCACACATAGCAAATCCTACATCTACGGGCCGATGCCTAAACTGCAAGCAATTCACTAAGTAATGAAAATATTACATTGGATTCTTAGACAATTTCAAACACCCTCTTGCTTTAACCACCACCTCATTATATCTACTTAGTAAACCTTAGTTAGCAAGAATTGCTCGTCTTCAATTATGTTTGATGCTTTTCTTAAGATCTCTGAACACAACAAACAACTTTTTCATCTCGACGAGACCAAAGTAAATATAAAGAATGTCTAATTGATATGACGAAGACTTGATGAAGGAAACTAAAACATCATAGAGTATGAAGCATCATATGTGACAAAATAGGTTTCTTTCGTTCTCTGGACCAGTTGCTTCTCTAATATAAAATACAATATGTCTTCTTCACTTGCTTCGATGTTCTCTTTATGTAGGAGTAGTATTTCACCCAATCTCTAGTAGAGGAATATTAAGATATACTTCTTTAAGATTTCAATATACCACAAATAAGTGATATTAGGATGTACTTCCTTAAGAGTCTAATATTCCATAAATACTTGATATACTTGCCAACGTAGTAGTCATTTTTATTTGTAACTCTTTGATATGGATTCTTACTTTTGTGCCAATTTGTTTCTTTTATGTCTCCATCCAATATTCCATATAATCTAATCTTAAGTAATTTCTAAGATTAGATAAACCTCTAATAAAAGGAAACATATCCCTGATAAAAGAAAGAAATAAATTACAATATTATTGACACAATGATGCCAATAATAATCCTACTATGTTTCTATTTGATTTAACATTATTCTCTCTCTCTCGCTCTTTATGTATCTATATGTGTGTGTGTGTGCGTGCATCTAAAGTAATAGGTCAGGACTATGTTGCCATGGGGCACACACAAAATGTTTTTATCGAGGATCTAGGAATTTAAATAAGAAAAGTTATCAATCATCCAAACAAAAAAATCATTCTTTTAAAAAATATTATCAAAGTTTGAATTTCTTTGATTTTCATCCCATTGTTGATAATGCATATCAATTGTCCATAAAAAGGTAGAATTAACATTACAAAATAACTTCCATTAAAATTTGTATATACTTTTGTTTTGCCATTTTATAAAAGTAAATTTATCTTTTTGGTGGATGGTTGAACAAACTCAAACTCAAAATTGAACAAAATTTAAACTTTTATAATATTTTTCATAACAAAATAAACTTAGGGTTGGCGGACAAAAATTCCACTATAATCTAAGGAGGCTTATGTCAAATGTAACTGAAAGATTTTCAACAAAATAATAAGTGTAGAATTATCATATTAGTGCCAAATAATATTATTTGTTTTGTTCTTTTACTTTTTGAATTTTTTAATTTGTGGTGAGTTAGTAAGTTTTGGTATGATATCCTTGAACATTTAAAACTATAAAAGAGGGATAATAATGTTTTCAAACAATGAATGAGAGATAATTGTGTCAATTAAAAGAATATTGAAATGGAGCCAAAATATTTATTGGATTTAAAAATAATTAGGTCTAATTTTATTGGACGTTATAATTATAAGAAGATGGATAATCTAGATATTAAACAAAAAGGGGGCCAAGCTTAAACAATACAAATATATACATAAGATATAATTAGATGTTATCTAGCAAAATCTAACATTAACTAATAATAGATATGGCCAACAAGCTAGGCAATCGTGTCCATACATCAAGCCATGCATGAACACATTTGGATAAGGCACACGACATGGCATGAAATGCACTTGAACTAGATTAGGTTGAGAATTTTAGGGATGTTGGCCTTAAAAGCAAGGCATGATTAACGGTGACCTAAATCACAACATGTGAAATGGTCAGCAATAAGCACGTTTCGCTGATGGATTAGCACGGGGCCCATGGTTCATCAATAACATGCGAGCCTAAGTATATTTAAGCAAATCATTTTAATTAAAGTAAACCCAAATTTTTTTATTTTAAAAATAACTTGAAATTTAATCTTTAATGAATTTTATCTAGCAAAATCTAACATTAACTAATAATAGATATGGCCAACAAGCCAGGCAATCGTGTCCATACATCAAGCCATGCATGAACACATTTGGATAAGGCACACGGCATGGCACGAAATGCACTTGAACTAGATCAGTTTGAGAATTTTAGGGACGTTGGCCTTAAAAGCAAGGCATAATTAAAGTAAACCCAAATTTTTTTATTTTAAAAATAACTTGAAATTCAATCTTTAATGAATTTTATTAGTGTAAGTCCAAGTTAACAATTATGTTAACCCTTAAGAAAAATTTATTATTATATTTGTTGTTGTTGTTGTTGTTGTTATACATTTATTATTAAGTATTAAAAAAGAATTCTAATACCATAAGGTCTAATTTAGCAATTAGTATTTTATTCTAATTATTATTATTATTAGTTTATTATTATTGAATATGGACTTGAGTTTTGAACTTTTGATTCTATTGAGTTTGATTAAAGTCACATAGACCCAAAAACATATATGGTCTTGAAAGAAAAAAAGCCAATAGCTTGGCATGTCCTATAAAAAAAATGTCGTGTTTTCTATTTCAGGCATGATCCACCATACGAGCCCATGCGTGCCATCTAGAGACTAAGCCAAAAAAAAAAAATTAGGCACGGAAAAGCATGAATCACATGGTGGGTACGACATGACACGAGCACGAGCCCACATGGACCTTCTGTTGATAGGTTGGGCCTGCATGACACAACATAGCCCATTGGCCATCTTAGTTAGTGAGGACACATTGAAGGTTGAGCTTCATTGGTTTGCCCGATTATTAGTAGGTCAACTTGATTTAAACAATTAACAACACAAATCGAACAAATGAAAGGTGAAAGTGCTAGCAATTGCTATGAATATGTGTTTCGAGCACATTAATTTATTTTCTAGTAAATATTTCTTATTAATAAAATAACAAATATATGCTTGTAATATCTTGAGTGCAAAAGCTTTAAAACAAGGTTTATTTTATCGTAGTATATGTTTCGATGTGATCACGTGGATTAACAAAAAGAATATGATGCAAGTTATCTTATAAATAAATTAATGAGAATAGTAATTGATAAATAGACAGGACTATAGGATATCAATCTTTGATACATGAATTTATGCCCTAAAAGAATGTCTTACACTTCCTTTTCATGGCATGAAAATGCATGGTTTCTCTTATGTATGGTAAAACTTTGATAAAATAATATGATCACTTTTATAGCATTTATATACACTTTGATAAATTAATTCACATTAATTTATGAAGAAATTTCTTGTTTTTGAAAAATATGATCACATTTATAGTATTTATATATCTTGATTCAACATTTATCTTAAATAACAGTTATTTGTGAATTATAGCTCAACAACCAGGGGGACGAATTTTTAAAAGTTTCTTCACTAATAAATGCAATTTAACAACTTCAACCAGAAAATTAATATAAATAGATGAGGGTAGAGTAAACAAACAAAAAGCGTCTTATGTGGTTCAATCAACTCATCTATGTCCAAGTCTCCAACCGATTTGAGCTTGAGAATTCCACTAACTAAGCTTTACAGCCTAAGGCTTTCTTATTCTCACAAATAAAGATGATTCATACAAAATAAAGCTTGTCACAAGAGTGAATAAATAGTTTATAGCTCAATAATTATTTAATGTGTGTAAGTAAGCAATTGAAAGCTCAAATATGCTTAGAATGATCATGTTTTTGCTTTGTAAAATTTATGAAAATGAGTTAGAGCTGGCTTTTGTAGATGGATAAAGAAATAACTATTATTCTATTAAAATAAGGTATTCTATGTACTATTGGATCGCAGTAACTTTGAAGTAAACAACTACTTGCTGATATGGCATGTTACCGCTTGAAATAGATTTGAAAATTTAAGCTTAAGTTGTAAGGTTCAATTCTCTCACTTAAATATAATAGAATTTATTTTGATCTAACAAGCCCCTTTAAGTATTAAAATAATAATAATAATATATAATATTTAATTCTAAGAGAATTAATAACATAAGTGATGATGCAATGACTAAGTAATAATGACATAAGCAATGACATAAGTCAAGATGTAAGAGAAGTTTGTAGAGATATATAAGAATTCTAGAATTTAGTAAAGTATTTATGAAGGATAATCTCAACCATTGATCAAGAATTATGGTGGTAAAATTCTAGTCATCCATTACCCTTAAGAAATACTATAAATACCCCCTAACCCCTTTCATTTTCGATCCAACTTAGGAATTAAAACATTTGTTTAGGAGAGAATCAAAGCAATTGGTGTTAGGGGTGATTGAGGCTTTTAGAGGAATTAAAACATTTCTTAAGGCTAGCCATCCATTAGCATTAAGAAATCCTATAAATACCCCCTAGCCCTTTTCATTTTCGATCAAACCTAAGAATTAAAACATTTGTTTAGGAGAGAATCAAAGCAATTGGTGTTGTAGGTGATTGAGGCTTTTAGAGGCTTAAAGTTGTGTTAGTTCAAATCCTTTTATTGAAGTAAGTAACTGCATTCCTAATGTACTAGATATGTATATCTATTTTGATATTATTATAAGTGTTTTCGTACAACTCAGAAGATTAAATGATTTTCATAACAAAATCAGTTTATGAGAATGTTTTCAAATCTAAATTCGTTTAACAAAATATTTTATAAATGCTTTTCAATATGTAAATTATTTTATGACATGACTCCTTTTATAATTTTGTCTATGAAATATTTTACAAGCCTAAATTGTTGCTGTCGACTTTCATGAATCTAATACAAATGTTTTGTACCTATGTATGATTTCAATTATTTATGATTGTATGGGGACCACCTCTTGATTATGCTTTTGATATGCGTTATACAATTTGCTTTTATAATTGATTATACTTTAGATATTCTGAATTACCGTGAATTTATGTCATCTTATTGAAATTTGTTGTTTTATGAAATTTACGAATTACAATATATGTTTTACAAAAAGGAAGGCTTGTAATATTTTCGATACTGAAGCTTAGTGCGTTAGGAACGATTTTACTTACTGAGTTGATGACTCACCCGTCGTTATTGCTTTTTGCAGATTAAGTTCCTTTTAAAAGGTGTGTGTTAGCATTGAAGTTAAAGATTTCGTTTCCTTTTGCTATTTGAATAAAAGGAGAAATAGACTCATATTTATTTTTAGTTTATTTCTGTTATGAACTTGTAATTTAGAGTTTTGAGACTTTTGTTATTTTTTATATTTCGGGAGAGATTATTTAGTGTTAAGTCTATGAATTTTTGGATTTATTTAAACAAGAATTTGAGGTATTTCAGTTTGGTATTTATGATTAAGAATCACGATTTGTAGTAACCTCCTTCTTATTTGGGGTGTTACAATTATGGTATCAGAGCACTAGGTTAGGATTATGTAGACTTTCTTTTAAGATCTAATTGGATTTTCTAATATAATTAATTACATTCGTTTTGTAGACATGAAGAAGAACATTGTGGATATGAAAAATGCTAAGAATAAGAGATGGACAGAAATTTACAGGACTGAATAATTTATCTTAGGTGGTGTTCTTGTCAAAGATCTTAGAAGACTTCATAAGCAGCAGGTGGATGATAGACTTAGACGAACTAGAGTGGTCTACAGAGATACTCCTCTAGGACCTAGAGCTTCAAAGAAGAAATTCAATGAAGTTAACAGGGACTACATGTTTATGGAAAGGGAGCTAACAAAAATAACCTTGTAATACATCACCTATTTTAGACAAGACCTTAATTTAAGCCTTGTTATAGCAAAGGATGGGTTTCTTCATGCCTAGATAATCTACCTCATAAAACCCTTAAGGAAAATGGGACGGCTAGAGTCACGATTGAGGAAAGAAAAATATAATTAGATCATTTCCCTATCCGGTTGAATAAACCTATAAACTTTATGGCTGTAGAAAGAAGGCATGAGACTGAGGTTAAGGGAGAGAATAGATCTTTATGGTGAGGAGTAATCATTTATCATTAGTAATTCTTATTGTTGAGTGTTAGAAAATGTATATTTATATAGGAGAAAATCGTCATTTTACACTTCAAGTTTTACTAACACCCTTACTTTTATGTATTTAACTTTCTTATCATTTCAATATGTGTATTATATTATAATTAAGTATTTTATGTATTTTAGGGCTATCATAGTCATTTCACAATGAACGAGAGATCAGACGGCAAAACGAACATCACTTTTGAACCTAGGACGGTTGAAAATCTTAGGAGGAGCATAAAAGGAAAAATAGCATTGTTCACATGTACGATACTGTATATGTTACTGTTCACGACACTGTTTACATAGACGAATCGATGACGTGGCATTGACCGATGATATGGTATTTACTAATGAGGTGTCACGATCTTGTTAGACTAAAATTCTTATGCACTGTTGATCAATGACGTGGTAGCATATCAATGGACCAAAAATCTCTCGTACAGTACATGTATTATATGGGATTATTTTCAACCAAACCGCGTCACTGTTCAAGCTAGGTCAAACCGTGTTACTGTTCAAATCACGTGGTCAAACCGCGTACTGTTGACTGATGACGTGGTGCAATCCTGAGCGTCCAAAATGTTTTTGATCCAATAGCCATGATTTACTCAATGTATCTATAAAAAGAGGGCTCTCTCCCCTAATTTGATATCTTTGAATCTATTTTTGGACTCCATTTTCTATAATTCCCTCTTCATCTTGTATTTTCTACGTATTTTAATAAATTTTCATTTTGCCTCTAGTTCAATTATGTGTAGCTAATTTTCTTTTAAGCTTGGGTTGAAGGTGAAGTCTCAACATGTGTCATAGGCTTTATTTGGTAAATTTATTTTCTCTTCCCCTCTAGTTTTTGTGGATGATTTGACTTTTCCTCGACAAATAATAATAATCTTGTCTAGATAACGCTCTGATTTCACCTGCTCCTTAGTACAAGGTTATTATTATTTGGTACGATGAGCCTTTAGCACCATATTAATTAGAGTGTGGTTCATGGGGTGTGGATTTCCCCCTCAATTGGCACTAATAAGGAATATTTGGTGTTGTGCAAATTTTATTGAACTCACAAGCACACGAATCTATCGTAGTATAGATTAATGATGACGAGTGTCGATCCCACGAGAAGGTGGATTTTAATTATATGTAGAATTAATTTTGTAAATGGGTGATTGGATTTGTGGTGGAAATGATTTGGAATATGCTAAAACTTAAATTAAAATGGCGAGAATAAATTCTAAAATTGAAATTGAAATGGCAGGAATACATGGAAGAGAATTCTATTAAAATGACGTACTCGGGTATCTGGATCCGTATCAACATGCATCATGTGCTAAATATTCCTTATTAATACCAATTAAATCATGAGGGGAGAATCCACACCTCATGAACCACGCTCTAATAAATATGGTGCTAAGGGCTTATCGTGCGAAATAATAATAACCTTATACTAGGAAGCCGGTGAAACAAGGGCGGTACTAAACAAAATTATTATTATTTTTCAACGAAAAGTCAAATCATCCACAAAAACTAGAGGGGAATAGAAAATAAATTACCAAATAAAGCCCATGACACATGTTGAGTCTTCACCTTCAACCCAAGCTTGAAAGAAAATTAGCCACTCATAATTGGACTGGGGCAAAATGAAAATTTATTAAAATACATAGAAAATACAAGATGGAGAAGGAATTACAGAAAATAGAGTCCAAAAATGGATTTAGAGGTGCCAAATTAGGGGGGGAGGCCCCCTTTTTATAGATGCATCAAGTAAATTATAGCCATCAGATTAAAAACAGTTTGGACGCTCAGGATTTCGTCATGTCATCAGTCAACAGTACGCGTGAACAGTAACACAGTTTGACCACGGTTTAAACAGTAACACGGTTTGCACGCGGTTTGCATAGTAAATAATCCCATGTGTTGCATGTACCATACGCGCGTTTTTTGGTCCACTAATATGATGCCATGTCACCATCAACAGTAAATAATAATTTTAGTCCAACAGGATCATGACACCTCATCAGTCAATGCCACATCATTAGTCAATGCCACGTCATCGATCTGTCTATGTGAACAATGCCATTTTTCATCTTATGCTCTTCCTATGGTTTTCGACCGTCCTGAGTTCAAAAGTGATGTCCGTTTTGCCATTTGATCTCTCGTTTATTGTGAAATGACTACGATGCCCCTAAAATACATAAAATACTTAATTAACATAAAACACACATAATTAACTTACAAAAAGCTAAAACACATAAAAGTAAGAGTTGTTAGTAAGTCTTGAAATGTAAAATGACGGTTTTCTCCTTTATAAATATGCATTTTCTAACACTCAACACACCCCTCAACCAGCTTATTGCTAGTCCCTAGCAAATAAAGCAAAAACAAAATTCAAAAATGATTTTTTTGTTTTTTTAAACACTCTTGATTATTCAATTAGACTAATGATAACAATCAAATAAAAGTGTAAGCATTATCTCAAGTCTAAAGGAATATCACATCCACATCAACCATCCACATGAATCAGCCTAGCAGATTGTCATAGCTACTTTCAAGAATAACATGTCAAATCCCAAAATCTCTCTTTGTGAGAAGATATTTAAGAGCAGCATGATGTATGAATACAATTATTTTACAACCAATGAGATAAGATCGAAATTTTTCCAATGTAAACACTACTGCTAGCATTTCTTTTTCAGTTGTTGAATAGTTCAATTGTGCATCATTCAATGTCATACTAGCATAGTAAATAACATGGGGAATCCGATCAACTCTTTGTCCTAATACTGCTCCTACTGCATAATCAGATGCATCACACATGAGCTCAAATGGCAAACTCTAGTTTGGGGGTTGAATGATGGATGATGATGTCAACAATTGCTTTAATTTTTCAAAAGCCGCAAGACATGAATCATCGAAGTCAAAAGGTATATCCTTAGCAAGTAAATTGCATAAGAATCTAGAAACTTTACTAAAATCTTTAATGAAACGTATATAAAAACCAGCATGCCCAAGGAAAGATCTTACTTCTATGACTATTTTGGGTGGAGGAAGATTAGAAAGAGATCTACCTTGACTTTGTCAACCTCAATACCTTTGCTCGAAATGATGTGATCGAGAACAATACCTTGTTTTACTATAAAATGACATTTTTCCCAATTTAAGCCCAAGTTCTTCTCGATACATCTCTACAGAACTAGTGTTAGATGATGTAAACATTGATCAAACGAGTCACCAAAGACAGAAAAGTCATCCATAAAGACCTTAAGGAATTGTTCAACCATATCAGAAAAAATGATCAACATGCATATTTGAAATGTAGCAGGTGCATTACATAATCCAAAAGGCATCCTCCTATATGCAAAAGTGCCAAAGGGCAAGTGAAATTAATCTTCTCTTGATCTTTAGGTGCTATGAGAATCTGATTATATCTTGAGTAGCCATCTAGAAAGCAATAAAATTCATGGCCTGCTAATCTATCAAGCATTTGATCGATAAATGGTAAAGGAAAATGGTCTTTACGTGTGACAGTATTCAACTTTTTATAATCAATGCATACACGCCATCCTATAGTTACTCTAGTTGGTATTAATTTATTATCAGCATAGGAAACTATAGTGACTCCTGACTTTTTGGGGACAACTTGTACAGGACTGACCCATGAACTATAAAAAATGGGGTAAATGATACCTGCATCTAATAGCTTGAGGACTTCAGTTCTAACCACTTCTTTCATATTAGGATCTAACCAACGTTGCATTTCCTTAGTAGATTTAGCATTTTCATCAATACTTTTAATTATAAGTAATTCAATTTTACTCCTTTTTTATTTTAATTATGCTTAACTAAATAATATTAGTTAGGGGAAGGTGAAACTCTTAGGTAATAAATATGATTTAATCAAATTCTATTTTTAATTTTATAAATTAAATTATTTTCTATTTAATTTTATACATGTTTTATATTTTGAAAATTCGATTTATTGTAGACAAACAAATGAATTTGGCACAATAAATTCTTAAGATCTTAATATAAGGCATGGTGAAATAGTATTTTGACTTATTGTAGACAAATTAAATTTTTGCAAATAAATACTTAATCTATCATAAAATTAAAGGGATAATAATAATAATAATTTATATAATTAATCTTTTAGGTAATAAATTTAAAAAAAATACCAAAAAGAATTTATTAAGTTTTATTTATTTCTAAGAGTAGATCCATAACCCTAAGTAGTTCAATTCCATAGTTCCATTTAAATTAAGTTGTTTATATTCAAGTTTTAATTTGAATTTCTCTGAGGATTGACCTCAGACTCACCGAATTATAATACAACATGACAGTCTTATACTTGGGAGTTAAATATTATTTTTAAGTTGTGTCAAGTTTTTGACGCCGTTGCCGGAGAAAAATTTTTATTTTACTTTATATTTCTCTTTGTGTAAATTTTCGTTTGTCCCCTTGTCTTCTTAAATTCTCTTTTGACCCTGTATCTTTCATAATTCTCGTTTCACCCTAACAATTCTCGCTTCTAGCCCAATCTTCTGGTAATTATGTTCTGACCCCAATATCTTTCAGTCATTTCACTTTTATCCCAAATTGCTCTTTTCTAAACTTCTAAAAATTATAGTGTTGCCATAAAATTAAAAATCATTTGCAATAAAATCCCTAGACGAAATTCTTCAAAATAATCAAGACTTGCACTTATATCTTGGACATACTTTGGACACATTTGGACTTATTTTGAATTAGACTAACTTTAACTACTAACTCTAATTACGAACTCTTAACTTACTAACTGCTAACTCCTAATTTTTTTATTTCAATTATTTAATTTTCTGCATTTATTTAATTTCGTATTTATTTATTTTCGCTTTATTGGTGGGTTCAACCACCAAACTAACTACTAACTTGTAATTTTTATTTTCAATTATTTAATTTTCAGTATTTATTTAATTTTGTATTTTTTTTGCTTTATCCTTTTAATTGGTGGGTTTAACTACCATTTTTTATTTTATTATTTTGCATTTATTTATTTATTTATTACTTTATTGGAGGGTTCAACCACCAAAATTGTTATTTAATTTTTGTTTGTACACTTATATTATTTGGATATTTAATTTTTTTATTTTGTTATTAATTTGTGTAAATATTGTCTTTATAACATAACTATTGCATGGGACGTTGGTCTCGATCTTCAAGTGGCAGGTTAATTCGTAGATCTCAATCTCCACCACTAATTATGGATGAGATTCAAGGCGAAAACGTTTTGGGTGAACTTAATCCTCAAATTGATCAGGGAGACAACCAATCTCAACATGGACATGATCAGAATCAACCAAGAACTCTGAGAGACTATATGAATCCAACCAGAATCGGAGCACCGTCATGTATAGTATTTTCTCTAGAAGCATCTCAATTCAACTTTAAACCAAGTATTATCCAACTTTTACCAACATTTCATGGTTTAGAATCTGAGAATCCGTTCTTGCATCTAAGAGATTTTGAGGAAGTTTGTAATACATACACATACCAAAATTGTAGCATGAGCAGTATTTGATTAAAGCTTTTTTCTTTTTCATTAAAAGATAAAGCTAAAATTTGGCTACAAAACCTTAGATCTAGATCAGTAAGAACTTGGAAAAACATTCAAGAACAGTTTTTGAAAAAATTCTTTCCACCTCATAGAACAAATTCTTTTAAAAGGTAAATCACTTCTTTAACTCAAAATAATGGAGAAACATTATACCAATGTTGGGATAGGTTTAAAGAGTTGCTTAACATATGCCGACATCATGATTTTGAAACTTGGCGATTGGTTACTTACTTCTACGAGGGCTTAATACCCCAAAGTAAACAGATTGTTTAAATGATGTGTAATGGTGAATTTATGGATAAATATCCTGAGGATGCACTAGATTATCTCGACTAATTAGCTGAAAATGCACAACATTGGGATACTATTGGAACTTTTAAATTGACAAACAAGCAACAATAATCTCCATCCAGTGGAGGAATCCATAACCTTAGGGAAGATTATGATTTACAAGCAAAATTTGCATCCCTAGTTAGGAAAGTTGAAGCTTTGGAGTATAAAAAGAGTGATCAAGTAAAATCTATTCAAGAAATTGCATGTAACATATGTAGTTCGAATGATCATTTCACCCACGAGTGTCCCACTTTGCCTGCACTTCTAAATGATCAAGCTAATACATTAACACTTTCAATAAACCAAACCCATATTCACAGACTTATAATCCTGGTTGGCAAAATCATCCGAATTTCAGTTGGAGGAATAATAATAATGCACAATCTTTACAAGCACTACCTCCACAAAATTTTCAAAATCCTCATCCTTATACAACATATGTTCCACCCCCCTGGAAAAATCTGGAAGACACAATGCATTCATTCATCAGAAAGCAAGATGTTATTAATAATCAAAATGCACAAACTTTTATTGATTTGAAAGATACTCTTGCTAAAATTGCTTCTACAGTCACCATTCAAGAAAAAGAAAAATTTCTAGCTCAACTACAACCAAATCCTAAAATTCAACAAAATCCACCCACATACCAAGTCAAGTCAGTTACAACTCTTCGTAGTGGTAAGGTTGTTGATAGACCTATGCGTGAACCTTATGAAAATGATGAAAATTCTGTTAACATGAATATGTTAATAATATTAATTTTGATAATAACAAACTTTAAATGTTTTTTTGATAAATTTATTGGAGTTATTTCTTAAGAAATAAAAGTCATAAAAACTATTCCTTTCATGCTTATAAAAGATGGATCTTAATTTGGAAAATAATTCTTTGCAAAAACTGGTTTAAAATATGTTTCTGGCAGAAAACGGTGAACCATTTATCTATAAACAGTTAACCGATTACGACCAGAGAGCAAAGGTTTGTCTAGGCTCTAACCGATTAGTGAAAAACAGAAATGGATAGCTTACTGGACGCTAACGGTGAACCGTTTATTTATAAACGGTTAACCGATTATGACCAAAGAGCAAAGGTTTGTCTAGGCTCTAACCGATTAGTGAAAATGGAAATAAAGAGCTTACTGGAAACTAACGGTGAACCGTTTATTTATAAACGGTTAACCGATAACGTCCAGAGAGTAATGTCACCCACAGCCATAGCCGTTTACTTAAGCGGATAACCATTGCTCTTTTTGCAGGTTACTGGACACTAACGGTAAACCGATTATTTGCAAACGGTTAACCGATAACGTCCAGAGAGTCATCTCATGCAAAGCCTTAGCCGATTACTTGAAACGGATAACAAATATTCATTTTCAGGTCATTGGACGTTAACGGCGAA